>OZ024728.1:49285508-49692324 GCA_964016875.1 Fallopia convolvulus
TTTTAAAATAAATAAATTAGAGCAATATATTCAATACATATAAAACATTCAATACATAACCTTTGAGTCTGATATGATAATTTGTATTGTCTTATTTCTTTTAATTACAATTTGACTAAAAAGAGAGGTTCAATACATGATTTTGTAAAAAGAATCTCTTAAAACTCGTTGGTTGATTGAATTGTACTTTTGTCCAATTTTATACTAGTTTGGTAGTTAAATTTATTTTATTTTATTTTTGGTAGAATGGTAGTTAAATTTATTGGTTCATGTATATATGTTTTTAGTGAAAAATACTCGTACTATATTATCAAGACAAGAAATAAATTATGGCATTGGTATGAGATTGTGTGACAACAATATAACGGAAATAATAAATAGAATCAGATAGGACATTTGGAGGTGAAGGTAAAATGAATTTTCACACAACCATCTATTTATCCCCCCTTTCCTATCTCTAAAGATCTTACTTGTTATAACTTCGTGCGGTTTCGTTTGGGCCTTACCGTAGGGCCCAGTCCATTGGGGCCCAACTATTTTCCGATGAGAAATAAATCCCTCTGGTAGGAAGTACCGTTTGGCGTTTGTCCATGTTCAGAAATGTTGAAGACGTGAAGAAATATCTTATTACCTCATGCTCAGCACATCACATTTTACAAACTCTATATATATTTGGAATAGTTGAGAGTTAGTGATAAAATGGTAAAAGAGATATATAATGTTTGGATGATATAAAAGAAGGAAAAAACTGGTACTTTTAGGGATATTTTTTTCTAGAATATATAAGACAAATATTTGACTACCCATATGCTATAGGGTCATTTTCCTAAGAAGGTAGAAATTAGATAAACATGCTCTATGATGGTAGAAATTGATAGAGACCAACTTTCTAAGAATAGGGTGTACCCATCCCAAAATAGTATCAGAATCTCAATTATGGTGAAAAAGGCAGACTTAAAAAACCCATCTCCATTCTCATCATAGGTTGAGTTGAAAACGTTGAGGTTTCCATCACAAGCTCACAACCGCGGGATGAAGCAAGACTTGAGCCTTTATACGTAACATTATTCAATAAGAAAATGATTCGAGACAAATCTTAGTAGATTGAGAGGTAACGGGGCAAATCAGCATGAAAACATACAAACATAAAAGTCATATCGAAAGAGAAACATACAAACGAGAAACTATTCGGTGGCCTTTATTTGTTTCATTATCAGCTGTCACTATACTCCAAAATCTTTCAGGAGTAAGAACTCTAGGGATAAAAGCCATTAAATCCAAGGGGGTATTTTTCATTAAAAGGTAAAAGAGTTAAGAAGGTGGGCAAAAGTCAGCAACATTTCCATTGACAAGTTAGGGTATCTTCACATTGTCAGTGCCTTCAATATTTTCATTGAAAAACCCCCATTCTTTTCCCAAAATATGAAAATCTGTTTCAACTTGTGTGGGGGTAGGATAGGCATGAGAAAAATACACAATGAAAGTGTCATTTTATTCCACCTCTCATAACAGATGAATTTAGTTTCAAGTCAGTAAAAGAAAGTACTAGCCCATGTCCATTAATGTGAGAACCACACGGTACTAACAGCAGTAAAATCCATGGCCATTACTTGACTGGCTTGAAATATAAAGGACACCATCTGATTGGGACAGTAATTCCTGCATATGCGTAAGCAGTGAAAAGGTAACTCTGTTTCAATCAAGCAAATAAAACTCACAGTTTCATCATCTGATGTAAAAGCTTCCCACTGAGTTTTCTTTGACAGCTTTTTCTGCTGCTTCTGAAACCTGTTCATGAAAGAGCTTAAAAACAAGGCTGAGCTGAATGAATGACCAAAAGTAGTTTGTTTGCAAGCAAGCCTGTGTAACATAAGCAAATGGTACAAAGATATTGGGAGGAGGATTAAATTACTAGCCAAGAATATCAGTGTAACAAGAGAATTTAACGTGTTACAGCTTGCAAATATAACAAACTAGTAAACCATAACAATGGGAAAAGCCGGAAAAAAAAAAAAAAAGAATTTTCATGTATATCCCGCATATTTCTCTGGTATGATGAATATATAGCGGCTTTCATCCTTATCTACCGAATGTTGCTCTAAACCTTTCCATCAGCGTCAGACATATTGAGCAATTTTTCTTGCTCAAGCAATTGAGATTTACCATTGGAGACTGGTGCGCTCCAGGGCTCTTTTCCTCCTGGCTTGGACGATGCATTTCCATACCAGATCATGCCCATGATGGCAATGGCCATACCCAAGACAACATGAAAGTTAAGACCCTCCTTACCGAAGAAGAGAAATCCCATGGTCAAAACTAGAATAGTTTTCATGTGGCCAAGCACTTGGAAGGTCACAGCAGAAAATCGGCCTATGCAGATAAACTGGCTGAGATTGGTTCCTATTGCAATCATGCAGGATAGGAATATGAAGAACTGCAGAAAACAGTAATGAGATGAAATCAGGATACACTCAGAAACTTGATAGTTAATTGAGTAATATTTTAATGTTCAGTCCACCACTGTGACGAGAAAAGTTTCTACATTTTCATGTAGATCAGTTTGCAACTTAAATGATGTAATAATGTCTCTTACAATTTCATGGATAGGCTAGGATGCATGAAAGATACCGGTCATTTAGAGTCAACCAAAATTAAACTTATTTTTTAGCAAATGTGAAAATTAAACCTAATTATGGGATTCTGGAGAAAGGACTTGCACAAAATGAATTTTGGGTTTCTGAGTTATAATTCACTTTAACTAGGACAGAGTGAAGGTTGAGACGTATCAAATATACTGATCAAGAGCTTGTGATTAGGTTTTATTTAATCATCAAAAGAAGCCTGTACTTCTTTTGAGTTAGAAATTGTTAATTCAAATACCATCTCAATATGCACATATGCACTGTGCCAATAGTGCCCAAGTAATCATGCTGAACATAGATGGATTTATAACAACAGAAACCTTGTCAAAAATCAGTTCATAACTTATTATTTGTATGTATATCGTTTTGGCTGAATCTCCTTAACTGTATGCAACTCTTGAATTTACTGTGTTCAAATTTTCCTTATTTTTTAATTTCCACAGACAAAAGAGAACTTCAAAATCAGCTTAACGGAGCCCACGCTGAGCCATAGCAAGATCCAAAGCATAAGATATCAATTTCATTTATAAAATGACAAAGGCTCTCAACTTGAACATAAATATGACTTGTAGGTCGACGATCCCAGGATAGCATCCGACAAGCAATTATTACAAATCCAACAAAAAAATGTGAACAAAACATGGAAATCAAAGATGGTTTACTCACCACTGAGACAGATGTATAGTTGTAAGCAAAGACTCTTTTATCTGTCAGCCACTGGTCCACAAATGGTCCTAACAGCAGCAAGGAAGCGGCTTGGATTGGAGCAGTATGTCCCAGAAGGTTGAAAGATCCAAGAGAATACTTCCGTTGAAGATGATGTACGTACTGCAAGAATCATTAGGAGTGCAGAATTTATTACAGGAAATAAAAAACGGTTATATGATGGTTACTTGAGAGAGTGAAGACTAAATATGGATGATGAAAATAAATGACAAAGTCACTTGTTCCTTGAAGTAAAATCACAACTAAATATAGCTCTAAGGGATTCATTAGATAAAAGAAAAGGAACAGGCTATCCAAATTCTTTAAAATGAGACATTTACTTGGGAAAAACATGCAGTATAGGAGGAGGAAGGTCAAGAGGTAACGCATGGGGATGGAACCAAGGGAACATCAACTTAAGTAACAAAACAGACTAAGAACATTGTTTCAATAGGTGGTGGAGACTTTTGCAGCAAGTTCCAACTTCCCACACCCTGCTTGACCCTAAAATAAAGCTAACATCCTATGAAATTTGAGAAAGGAGCTTCTGAACAGATCTCTTCCTCAAAAACATAAAGAATAGTCTGAAGAAAAATGACTTACATACTGCTGTAGTGCAGTGCACCAAACAGCAATAAAGGCAGCAATGAAACCCTTCGCATTGACACTGACATCAGTCACAGTACAAACTCCAACACCCAAGAGGACTAACAATATACTAAGTTTTATGTCTCTCGAGTATCGCATCCTGTCCAGCGCTATTTCCAAAAAGCAAGACACTGGAATCATACTCAACTTTGCGATCTGAAATTCAAAATCAAAAGAGACTATATGTTACATAGGATTTTATTGATATACATATAGATCTTTGTCAAGATGTACTTCTGCTAATACTGACCTGATAAAATCCCACAGAGTTCCACATCAAACTCACATTCATTCCAACAATAGAAAAGTTAGCAAACAGAACAAATTTTAGAACTTCGGCTGCAGGTAGATGGGTAGCCTGGATGTAACCCAGCCACTTCAAAATCAATGTCATTGAAGTAGTAGCCAAAAAGTGAAGACCAGTTAATGTTGTAGCTGCAGACCGCGCGAAATCAGACAGGACATTGATATCAGTGTAGGAAATCAGATGCAAAATGTGCAAATATACTCAAGACAATGAAAATAGATGTTGAAAGCAAGGTGCCAAAATCTCACAAGTTAATATCCAAATCAAATTTAAGTCAGTTAGAGTAGTATTTTAAGAACTGTAAGACTCAATTCCAATATGAAACATAAAAGAGAGTCATCTTGAAAGGTCAAAGAATCAATGAAGTATGTGTAGCCGGGTGGAGTGTGTGAGCTGGGGTGATGTGGGGACTTGACGATGTCAGGGCATATAATCACTTGTGCTCTGAGGGAATATGGCCTAGAGTTAATTTTGGACCTTTGGTTCCATAAAAGCTGTGGTTTGTTTGAGTGTGATTGTTTCTCTAATCTCCGTCAAATCTCAATTGCCACTAACTCAGGACACACATGATCTGTTAAAGGAAACCTCAAGTGTTTGAATTTGTCTTAAAACAGACTCAACCAGAAACACAACCTACAGAATGGTTGGATCAAATACAGATGTAAAAAAAAACAATTCAGAGGGGAACATTCATTGTAAGGCACCAATACTTTGGCCTAGCCCTCAAAGATTGGCGTGAATCTGTAAGGGTTATGAGGAGCCATCACACATTAGAATAAGATGCTAGGTCCACTATGGATCTAGTGAACCTGATCCTATTGTAAAGCTTTTTTATCTTGAATTAGATGGATCATGTACAATTACAGGAAGCTACAACATTTGTATCACATACTGATGAAGCTTTTCACCAATAAGTCAATAACCATAGAATGCAAAGGCTTATATGTGAGCAAATTAGTTATGTTATGAGGTAGGTGGGGTGGATCAGCTTCCAAAGAAACAAAATTCACCAAACTCAGGTGAAAACAACATGGTACATCGGTACATCATGTGAGACAAAACAAAATTACGCAAATTTTCAAGCTTTGTTCTATATTAATTAAGAGTCTAGTAAGGATGAAACAAGGTGGGAGCAGACTTTTTTGTGTCGGAGAGAAAGGATAAATTCATATCGCTTTCCTTACTGTGAAAGTACAGATCAAGACAATTAAGTATTTAAAAGCAGCCAGATGCAAGTGCATAATAATAATAATTATAACTCACCAAATGTAAAGCCATATCTCGTCATCAAGGCTTTGTTGACCATAATGATCCCCACAGAGGTGACGATATTAAATGACCAAGCTGCAACATCCATAGTTGCTTTCTTTTCACCCTTGCCTTCGGAATACATTTTTGGTTATTTCTTCCAATTCACAGCGCCTTCAAATCGATAAACAATATGCTACTGGAAACAGAAGAACTGGATCTGCTGTGTTACTTACAACTAAGCAAAGTTATTGCTATGATCCCCTTCCTACAAAATGAATCCATCTTCTATCAGATCGTGTCTCATGAATCAGTACACATGTGCTCCAGAAATTGAGCAAAACTAGCTAATAAAAGCAAATTGATGACCTGGTACCACAGATCCAAAGTCACGATTAGAGTAAATGATGCAACGAACAATTGAATCATCAGTTAATCTCAAAAGGAAAGGATCAAGTTAAAAGTCAGTAGCCATCTCATCTGATCTTGCATCCACCAATCACTAACATATCCTCAAAAAAAAAAAAAAAAAAAAAAGAGCTGTGATCGCGTTTTATGCTTAGAATAATAAAATCCACGACATTCCGCGCAGAAATTGGTAATCATGAGACGATCATATACATCACAGCACAAAAAAGCATACATCTAGTCTATCCAATTGCAAAGATTCCAGCAGAGCAACAATAGAAAACCGAAAAAGAAATCCGAAAGCTCAATTGACACACAATGACTACAAATCGCAAGAGTAAAAACAATATTTGTTGAAGGAAAGTGCTGTACTGCACACAGCTTGCTCGCTTCACCTTGAGAATGGAGACGGAGCAGCACGAGCGAAGAGTTCTTCCTCCGATGAGTACAGAGAGAAAGAGGAGGCGAGGGAGAGAGAGTACCTCGCAATTCGAAACGAGGCGCTCGGGGGAAGGAGAGATTTATGAAATTGAGGGTTTCGTAATCACCATTAAAGTGTGCGAGAGAGAGAGAGAGAGAGGGAGGCGTGAACTGGAAGAGGGCACACAAGTTTTGTGTTTTTTTTTAGGATTTTTTTTTGCTCTTTTAATTACTCCGTATTTGTTTTTCTGTTTTTTTGTTGTTTGGGGGGATTCACTGACACGGTGTCGTTTTCAGTTTTATCGTCGATCCAATTTCCCTCCAATTGAAATTGAATGCGGAGTGGGCTTCCACCAATCCCAGCAAATTTGACTTTGATTCTCTTTGAAAACGAGTAACGTCCACCATTGATTTGTTTGCGTACTCTTATTTTTGGGTTTCACATTTAGCTATAGGCGACTTCTAAACCAGCCCAAAAAAAAATAAAAATTATGGACGGATTTTAAACCCGCACAACAAAAATAGCATAAAATATGGGCGAATTTCAAATCCGTACAAAAAAAACCGTATATTTATGGACGGATTTAGAATCCACACAAAGTGAAGTGCGCATTGGAAAAAACAGAGTACGCAAAATCTACCCGTTGTAAATTTCTCTTTGTAATCTCACTTTTGCAAGTAATTAATCAAAGGAAAAGAATTTACAATCTTTTATTCAAATAATGACATGTTGGTAATTGATATGGTATGTTTTTTTGAATAGAAGTATCTTATAAAGTCATTGATGGGTTACTTGTAAAGTTAGTTATGCAAAAATGTCTTAGACCAATTATAACAAATTTTCTATTTTAAAGAATATTGCATTTAATACTTTTATTTTTATTATATAAATTATTCTACATTACTTAATTAATAATTAAATAAATATTATCTTACTTATGGAAATAAAAATATTATAAAATCTTAACCTAATAAATGATAAATTATTTATTATTTAAATAATAAGAAAATAAAATGTTCTAGAATCTTATACTAATAAATGGTAAATTATTTATTATTTGACTTATAAAGAAATAAAAATATTCTAAAATCTTAATTTAATAAATGATAAATAATTTATTGTTTGATTAATAAGGAAATAAAATATTTTCTTTTTTTATAATACAAGGCAAACATTAGGTTACTCGTAAATTAAAAAGTCAGCCTAGATCATAACAGAGGATGATTTTTAGAAATTCTACAATAATGGGACACAGACTAACATTCAAACTTAAAGAATACAAAGAATAGAGGATAAATTTGGCGGAGCATCTTGAACGCTTGTGAACTACTTGATGAAGTTGAGAGATGGAGACATGTCTTCTAAGTAGAAAGTCGGCTGCATTATTACATTCCATGTAACAATGGAAAACTAAGACATGCGAAATAGTAGAAATTAAAGAGTTAACATCATTTACAATAGTTTCTATTTCCTACGGAATTTTCCAAACTCGTTTAATAGAATTTATAACATTTAGATTATCACCTTTGATAATTAGATCAGAAATATTAGAAGGAACAACAAATTGAAGACTGAACAAAAGAGGAGACGCTTCAGCTTGTAAAACACTCATAGAAGGAAGAGCTTTCATGTCAAACCAAGATTTTTGCTATACTGATCTCTAAGAATAAAGCTCGCAAAAGTAGAAGAATTTTGTTGTTTAGAAGCATCAAAATATAATTTGATCCAATGTTTTTGAGGTTTTTTCCAGGATGTTCCCATATGTCTTTTCTGAGGATACAACTTCCGAGGAGCAATAGGGTTAGGAGAGGAGGTCCATTATAGATGTTGAGTAAAAGCAATATCAGCAGGTAAAAGATTCGAGCTTAATCTTTGTTGGGACGTGTTGGGAACTCATGTTCCACAACATCGGAACAATGAGTATTCTCCATATTTGATAATGACAAGCACCATATGGAAACAAACGTTTTATGATCAAGTATTTCAAGGGAACTTTAGATTGAACAAGACATTCCCCTAAGGGAATTTCAAAGCACACAAAGATAACCGAATGAAAGAAAACAGTTCCTATCAAAAGGAAATCAAGAAAGAGATCCCCATTACATGGGAACTCACATGTGAAGACAAGACAATGCAGCGCAAATCGCGGGATCCTATTTCAGACAAAGCAGAGGTACAATCTGAGAAACAGACTACGCCGATTGATCGAATGGTCTGATTAGCTTCGAAAGTTGACCAATTTCAAAATGGAATCACATGTGAAGAAAGTACATACTTGGCTAACAAGGCAAGGGCATTTTGGACAAAATGCAAAATGAAGGACTAAGCCCCAAGCCTCAAGCGTATAAAAGCCAATGAATAGTACATTTGAAGAAGTATTTCTCACACAACTCACAAAAGTCTGAAGCAATCAAGAAAGAAGAAAGGAGCCAAGCAACCAAGAGAAGTCTCTAGTGACGAGTGAGTGATCTCGACGACGGTGAACCTAATGTTCCCTGGCGATAGGGAACTGAGTGAAGACACAAGCGTCGAAGTTAAGGTTTGAGTTCTTTGTTTTAGTTGATATGGTGTCCTAGTATGTAAGTTGAGAAAGTTCATTAGTGTTCCCAAAGTTTGGTGACTGTTGGGAACAGAGAAGTTTGAGTTTTGCCTTATAGTAGCTTAGGGAACTATCAATAAAAGAAATTAAGAAGTCTTTCAAAATCCTCCAAGCGGAGGTAGAGGTTTACCCACACAATTAGTTGGTTGTAGTGGGGTTCCTCTATAAAGGAATTGTGTCCAACTGTTTTATTGCTTGTAATTTTCTTTGTTACTTCCGCTGCCTTGGGAACAGTCCAACATTTGTTCCCAATCTCTCTACTAACACATCACGATCCAACAATTGGTATCAGAGCAGGCGTTGCTCTAGATTTCTGTGTTAGTCTCGCAGATATACAGAATGTCTCAAGAACTTCCTCAAATCGGTCATGAGAACAACAAGCCTCCAACGCTTGTCGCTGGAAGGTTTGAAAACTGGCAAGTCAAAATGAAGGATTGGATGCGCAATCATGATTTCCAATCTTGGTCTGTCATCTAAGTAGGGAACTTCAAAGTTGACCCATCCATTCGCAACGACTTGTCCAAATGGGGACAAAACGAATGGAAATACATGAAGGCAAATTACAAGGCCAAAATGTACCTCAACAATGCTATGTGCGAGCAAGACAATGACATGGTGGCAAATTTGGAAACCGCAAAGGAAATGTAGGAGGCCATCCAACAAATGCACATCGGTTGTTCCAACCTCAAAGAGGACCACCGGATGAACGTTCGAAGGGAATTCTTCAATTTCCGAATGGAAATGGGAGAATTTGTCGACAACTATTAGTCTCGTTTCGAGGTCCTATGCACCAAGCTTACTGGACTTGGGATCACCAAGCAAGAAATCACCGACAAAATGAAGGTTCAACAAATGTTCAATGGGTTGACTGCCGAATAGGCAAACGAGAGAACCATGTTCAAGGAAAATCTAGAGAATAGGAATCCCATGCTTCACCAGGTGTTCGGAAAACTGATTGGCCATGAGAAGAGGAAGCAAGAGGATAAGGAACAAGATAGGGCACACAAGGGAATTGCGTTGAAGTTGGAAAAGATGCTTAAGTCTGTACAGGAACAATACGAGGAGTCTAAAGATGATGAAGACGAGGAACTCGTGCTCGTCACCAAAGCCTTCCGATCCTTCTACAACAAAAGGAAGATCAAGAAAAGCTATGGGAACACACAAAGCAAACCCAAAGAGAAGGACTTCGCGGATGTCATTTGCTACAAGTGCTACAAGAAAGGGCACTTCGCCAAAAATTGCCTTATCACTTGGGGGTTTAACCACAATTCTAGAAACATGCTTCCACATCTTCTTTCCTTTCAAAAAGTTCTTCATCACAAAGCTCCAATATGAGTAGTTCCACCCATACAACTTCACACTAATAGATTGAAGAGAATCACTTTGCTATTTGTCAATTTCATAAACGAGTCAACCTCCAAGGATTATTGAACCAAAAGCCCCAAATCAGAAATCAATGAACCCTAGATCCCCAAATTCTTAATCTTAGAAACTGCATATCAAAGCACATAAAATTCACATACCAATTGGATCTTCATTGTAGACTTGCTCTGATACCATGAAAGCAAATGATAAACTAATAATCTATGAAAGCAAGAGTGAAGAACAAAGAGAAGAAGAAATGAGGGCTCATTCTTTACATGTTTTTAAAAGAAAGACAAGCTGAAAATCTAGGTTAGAAAGTAAGATACAAGCCTTAAATACAAAGCATAAAAATACAATAATATCATTTACGCAAAATACCCAAATAGCCCTTAAATAACTCTAACAAATTTAATTTATGGGATTATCTTTCTAGTCGTGCATGAATTTGTTATGAAAGGTGATATCCATAAGCAACTGAAATGCACATTCATGAATCTAATCCTTATGGTTTCTAATTGAATCATTAAAAATTCAATATTTGGGATATAATCTATCTATCTATATATATATATTATAAAATAGAAAAATTTGGCTAATTGATGATCAAAGCATGTAATGTAATAATGAGTGAAAAGTTGGGCTTCTAAGCCCATAAGAAACCTTGAACCTAAAATTAACCCATTTATAAAAATTTGACATAAGAAAGCCATTTAATTACATTGGATGGAAAAAGTCAAAAGAAAACAATCAATCAATGTTGAAACATTCACATTGATTTGGACCAAAAAAACGTTCACATTGAATGAAAAATGACAAAAAATCCAATAATACAAAATGAAACGTTTGATTTGCCATAAAAAAAACAACGATCCCATTAAAAAGAAATACAACACAATCTATATCTATCTATCTATATAACATATACAAAAGAAAAATCTAACTCATTTACGACCAATTTTCTAATTAATTACATGGTAGAAGAAAATTAAAAAAAATATTATTGAGCAGCCTAATCACTAATCAGTGTGAATTTTTGACGTTTCTTTGGTATTATTATTATTGAGCAGCCTAATCACTAATCAGTGTGAATTTTTGACGTTTCTTTGGTATTATTCATTTTTGTTTATCGTTATACAAGACTAAAGATTATCAAACATCATGATCAATTCACAATGTAAGTAAATATTTATATCCTAATTAATTGATCAATTAAAATACATTACCTTAGTTCTCTGACCATTAGTAATCCAACAAAATGCCTAATCAATTCACCATCTAAAATCTAAAATGTTATATAAATCATTAATATTTTGACAATTAGTTCTCACACGTACAATATTAATTCACCATCTAAAATGTTACTACTGCACAATCGTTACACCCTTACAAGTTACACCCTTACACCCTTCCATTACCAACCCATCCAAAACCAATCGTTACACAAACTTATCGGTATTCATTTCAATATATTAATTAAAAAAATTTATATGATAAATAAATTGGTTTATAACTGTGTGCAAAGATCGGTCAAATTAGTGAGTGCAAGATTATTAATAAACCAAAATTTAAATTCTCCCTAGAAATTAGGATGGTGTAAACCTTATTATCACGTTTAGACATTTAGATTAGAGCACAATATTTCGTATTTTAACCACAATATTAGAGAGAATTGGAGAAAGCAAACGATATATAAAAACACCAAGGTAAAGATGTAGTTTGCGTTTTTTTAGTAGGAATTAGCTTGCATATTGGTTATCTATTATTTTCCTCCTATAAATCATTAATATATAAAAATTATGTTATTTTCTGTTTGTGTTAATGTATTATACATACTACGTTAGCATAGAAATCACTTTTGAAAGAGCTTAATTCTATTTCTACTGATATCGTTGATAGGGGTGCTAAAAACATTGTTTATTGATTTATTATTCTATATATATATATATATTCACGCATTCATATGATAAAAATATTAGGTAAGAAGTTTTAGACACATACACTTAAAAAACGAGCATAAACTTAGTAAATCAATTAATATTTTGAATTCATAGTTTAAATATAATGAAAATATCCTTCATCAAAAAATTTGAATTAAGTCAATTTATATTTTTTAGGATTATTATGATTAACAACCGGTCAGCAGGAGATTATAAAATAATTTTATGTTGATTGATTTTTTATCTTAATTTTTATAAAAAAAAAGAAGATGATAACCTAATCATGAAAATTTGGAGATTCTATAAAAACATAATTGAAAGTTTATTTTTTCGGAGATAAATGGTACATTGCTACATTTTATTATTATGGTCAAAATTAATTCAATTCATATTTATTGTGGTTTTGTTTAATATGGAACGAGACAACGGGTAGTGAATATATGGTTAATGTATAAAGTAAAATTTGAAAATTGTACCAAGAACCATTCATAGTAAATTATTGGAGTATTGAGATAAAACTAAAATTTATAAATTTGAAAACTAATTTATAAATTTTATATTGCTACCAAGTCGACTTGATATTTACATGCATTAAAAAATTTAGAATTTCACTTCTATCTTTTCACTTTTCTAAACTCCTTACTTCTTTTCAATATTAAGTCGGAGTGGGTATCAATAATTTTGATTTTCTACCTTGGTTCATGATGACATATTAAAAAAATGAGCTAAAATCTTAAAGGCAAAGTTAAAAAGAAATGTAAATTTATAACCAAAAAAAAGAAATGCAAATATTTCTATTTTGTTTATTCATTATCAATTTAAACTTGGAGATTCTTTTTTATGTTGTTGAATTTATATGCTAACTAATTCATTATTCACATTTTTGAAACAGATTTTGGAATAACAATGAAAAAATAGCTTTGTGGCGCTATACTAAGCACATTTTGAAAAAGGAAAGCAAAAAAAAAAACAATTCATCAAGGACTATGAAAATATTGAAGTGATGAGATATTTTTTTAGTGCGTAGATTGTTATTTCATTTGTTAATTTTTTATAGGTTTTGTACTTTTTTTCTTAGTACTCCATAAAATTCATTGATGTTATAACAAATTAACAATATTAAATGTACTAATATGGTTTACAATTTTTAAGAAGAGTTAAAAGTGAGATATATTAATTATTTGAGACATTTTACTAAAGAAAAATACATTATCTTTAACATCTATTTTATTATACTTATCAATATACATTATTCAAATTGAAAAGTTAACCCGTGCATATGAACGGACATCACACTAGTAAATATCCTATAGAACCAAAAGAATTTGTCATTTATGAATCTAATTCTTAAAGTTTCTAATCTTACCATTATAATTGATTTGTTAATGAAGATAATCACTAAGCTCATGGCAAATAGAACCAAAAGAGTTCGATCTTTGGGATATAATATATCTCATAGATGTATATATTATGAAGTTATTAAACTTCCATGGATCAATGGATTGGGGATATGTGTATGTAAGCTCAGTACCTAACTCCAATGGGTTTTTATCTTAAAATTAATTAGTAATAGAAGGAGTAACCCAAAAAATTATATACTAAGACACAGGGGCGTAGGCAGAAACTTATCATTGTGGGGCCAACAAATTTTTCCAACATAACTAATGTACGTTTCGAGAAAAATATAGAAATAAAAAATACAAATTTAGATAAAGAAGAGAACATATTTTATAGAGGATGGACTAAAATATTTCAAAATACAATTACATTAAGAAAACAATAGTTTATAATGACAACTTATATAATTATGAGTTATGTTTTAAAATACATTTAGGTTAAGAAAACAAATTTTTGTCAAAATACAAATTAATTGAATCTATAAATATTAAAAGCTCGTAACTAAAAAATAAAACTAAAACTAAAACCCTTGTGCTAATAATAAATTGTATGATTCGATCGAGATATCCCTACAATAACTTATTGTTTCAAAGTTTTCGGTTTCAATCACATTATGAAAGTAGGAAGTTTAGCAAAAGATAAAAGCATTCTAACTAATTAAGTAAATGACTTGTTAGAAGTGGTTTGTATATGCCGAATCTTCAAACGTTCATAACTTTTTGCTCAAATGTCAGAATGAGGCGTATAATATATCAAATCGAAGCTATTGATAAGAGGAACATATATACGAAAAAAAAATTTGGATTGGGGGGGTCATGACCCCCACCCGCCCTCAAATAGCTCCACCCCTGCTAAGACATGTTTACTACGACTTTCAGATTTAGGAAGAGCTAATATTCTCAACACCCCTGCAAAATAGCCATATTGTTAGGCGGATAGCTTTGATCCCATATTTAACTTTCATGGGCTGATGAACTAGGGATCATGCGTATGTAAGCACAATACATAAACCTAATAGGGTTCCATCTTAAAATTAATTGTCAACATAAAAAATAACCAAAGAAATTATATACTATGTATATAATATTTAGTCTAGCGTTTAGATGTGTGAAGAGCTAATATTCTCAATAGAGCTTATTGCCCTATATATGTATATAAAAAAGTTGTGACAACTCCTAATTATTCAGTTAGGTTTCTTTGTTAGAATGTTACTAATATTAAATATAATAATGTTACTAACATTACTAATACAATTATATTTAGAGAATCTTAAAATTTGTCAAGAAACATACTCTTCATTATGAAATAATTTTTTTAATATAATAATATTAGTAATATACAATTATAATTTAGAGATCTTAAAATTTGGCAAGTGATAGAAACATAATCTTCAATATAAAATATTTTTTAATATTAAGAAAATAATATTACTATTTTTTTAAAAATATTAGAAACATAATTATTATATTTGAATTATTTTTTGGGTCAAGATCAAGTGAAAATGGGTTATTAGGTGAGAAATAAGAAAGAATAAGAGTCGTTGGATGGAGAAAAATCAAGGGCGTTGATCGTTACACTTAATAAGTGGAAAAAACAGCATAGAAGAAATTTTGGCAAATTATTCGCGTATTTTTGAAAAAAAAACAGATTTAGTGCGCAACGCTGCCCAGATTGTTTGTCAAAATTGTGATTTAGTGTATCAAAATTAATTGTTTGTGCATAAAAAAAACTTATTGTTTGTGCATTAAAAGCTTATTGTTTGTGCATAAAAAATGGTCGAATGTGTATCGAAATTGTATGCATTAATTTATGTTTGTACATCATAATTTGTCGTATGTGAGACAAAACCAATTGTTTTGATGTCAGTCTTGGTATTGTCTTGCTTGACTCATTTGGATCCGTCAGTGTTGCTGCTGTGAAACGTGTGGTTGCTTCTTGGGCTTCGACACATAGCTAAGGCACAAGCATTCTTCTTCGGTTTGCAGTTGGCTCGTTCTCTTAGCATACATCATATTATTGCAAAGTCTGATTCTTTATCTAATCCTTGACATTCAAGTTTCTACATCAAACTTATCTTATTTAGGTACTATATTAGATGATATACGTTTATTGGACACTTCATTTGTTTCTCTTTGTTGTGCTCATATAGGTAGACATGACAATTGTGTAGCTCACTTTATCACACGTTTGTGTCTTAAATCCGAACATGAACATGTCTTTTTAACTAATATTCCGCTATGTATAATTGACTTAACTGAATTGGATATATAATATATTTACACTTTGCTCTCAAAAAAAGGATTCATATAACTACAAAAACTAGATAAATATACGTGTACATTGAAACTAATTATATGAGTATGTGGGTAAAATCTAATTATATGTAAGGGAAAAAATAGCCTTAAAGTACAAAATAAATGCAAAAATGCACAAACAGATAGTCCTAAATGTACAAATGGATGGTAGTATTGGCATACAAACAAAAGTTCATTTCAATTCACAAACAAAAGGATATATTAGTGAACAAAGTATTAGTATTTAGCAGTGACGAACAAAGTACTAGTAGTGATGAAAAAAGTGTTGTTAGTAATGCACAAAGTGATGATAATAATGCACAAACTTCATATTCATTTATGCATAATGAAAAGTTAATTTTTTTGATCCACAAAGTGTTGGTAGTTATGCACAAACAAATAGTATAAATGAACAAATAATGGTATATCACTGAACAAACAAGAGTATATCAATGAACAAATAAGGATATATAAATGAACAAACAAGGATATATCAATGAACAAATATGAATATATCGAAACTAATTGTATGTGCATTAAAAACTCGATAATATTGTATTCATACACATAAATAAGGTTAAAAATAAAAAAGTTCGGAATCGATGAACAATGTGCATCAAACACTCGATGCACAAACAATTAGTTTTTGATGCACAATTGATTATTATTGATGTACAATTGGCCAGTTTTGATGCACAAACTGAGTGCATCTATCAAAAACATATTTTTTGAAAAATAACTGAAAAATTTGTTTGTGCTTTTTTTTATCGAAAAATACGCAAATAATATGGGAAAAATTCTCATGTGCCTTTTTTTAATCTTTTTTAGTAAATGTCTAATCAAGGGCGTCAATTTTTTGAAGGAAAGGACCAATATTCATTCTCATTTCTCACATGAGCGTCCATTCTCATGTAAGTCTTTCCCTATAATTATTAATATTCAATTTATAATATTAAATCATATATATGTATAAAATATATTTTACTATTATAGACCTTGTACAAGCACGAGTACATCAACTAGTTTAAACAAACGCCAAAATTATTTTATTAGTTGCCCAAAAATTTGATTCTACACAAATCATGCATTGGGCATTTGAGCCCTTGATTTTGTTATTAAATTTATATTTTTTGAAAACATAAGAGACATCTTTGCGGATATTAGAGTGAATTTATAGTTGACTAGTTGTCCCCGTCGTGCCCTTCACGACTATGACTCGATATTTTTTAGATATACTATAAAGAGATATTAATAAATAAAAATATAATATAAATAATAATTGTGAATTGGTGATTTATATAAATTGTAAGAAAAAGCATAATTCTAAATTAAAGATTTTGATAGCAAAAATGAAAATAATGGGACATTTAATATGGATTAGCAAATAAAATTGACTTGACATGTACATATATTATCAAAAAAACATTACCGGGAAATTATAATTGAAAATTACAATTGTAATTGGCTAGATTTGTATGTAAATTATCAAAAAAATCAAAATTAAAAATTCAAAGATATATCATAATTGAAATTTAAAGATTTGGGAACAAAAAGATTCAATCCTCTCTAAATATCATAATGGGAAAAAAATATAGATTAGCAAACAAAATTTGACTTGATTTGTACATATATTGTAAAACCGTAACTCATTTTTTCTAAAAAAAATATCGGCAATGCTGATTTTTGATGTAAATTCGTCCTTCCCTCACTATTAATATATTTTACCTTTTCAAAAAAAAAACATTTTTCTATATATTTATTATGATTCATTTTTTTAATACTGTAACTTATATTAGAAAAGTCAAAACATTATAAGGTTGTCGAAAATATATTAAGATTATCTCTAGACATATCTATTCTAATTCTTTTTTTAGAAAATATGTTAATTGTTAAATTTTCTGTTCAATTTATTCGTTATGTACGTATGGTCATATGAATCCATAACAATTTATTATTAATTTTGTAATTTAAAAATATTATAGGATAAGATCTCGGTCTATATTTATGTGAGTTTTTTTATATTATATTAGAGAGTTGCTAGGATCATGAAGATATGTTAAAATCTTATCCTATAAAATACATAAAAAAAAATATTTTTATGTTAATTTTATGGAAATTAATTTTTACGAATAATTTTTTATTTTGCTAGAAAATAGGTTAACTGTTAATTTTGTTGTTCAATATATTCGTTATGTACTTACATATATGATCATATCATATATATGGATCATTAACAATATATTATTAATTTTGTAGTTAAAAAATATTATAGGATAAGATCTCGGTATATATTTATAGGAGTTTTTTTGGTAGATTATATTGAAGAGTTGTTAGGATCATAAAGATATGGTAAGAAATATTTTTATATGTAAATTTCACGAAATATGTAATTAAATTTCCAAAAAAACATTATTGTAATCCAATATAAAAAATTTAAAAAATTGATTGAGATTTGTAGATTATGTGGCAATATGTGTACATAACATATGAGTGACATGGAAAAATTTTGACATGTGGACTATGACATGGAATATTTATAAAGACGTCTAAATTATAAAAAAATGACACGTGTAAAAATCTGAGGTGGTTTAATATAGGATCGACATGTGGCGAAATCTTAGGTGGCGTAATGAGAAGACCCCAAACCTTGATTGATCGATCGATCAGATTTAAGTAGCAATTTAACTTTTAAAAATAAGCCCAATTCGATTTACCAAAGCATAATATATTTGCGATAAAAAAAAATGGGGGAAATCAGTAGTTAGAATAATCGGTTTATTGTACGTCTTTGATCTAGATCTGAAGTCTGAACGTTGAAGATTCTCCAATAGGTAGGCTTAAAGATGCAACGAGAAGTCTGGATCGGACGACTTTATTATATTTTAAAGTATTAATTAGTGGGTTATCAAGCAAAGGGAGACCATTTTATATCTTATGGATTCAAACTCCAAAGCCATACATATGATGGCATGGACATGCACTGAACTTCAGCATATTATATTTTAAAGTTTGAAGTTGATGCAGATGTTTAATTTAATTTAATTTAATTAATTACCATCGGTTCAACAGGTAAAGTCGTTACTTATTGACCTTACTCATGGTACGCTAGACTGGTAGAGAGATTATAATTCGGAGTCCTATTTTTTCTCATACAAAATGTGCTCATTTTCCCCCCGCCTAATCAAAGTTATCTGTTGAGTATGTAGAGAGCAAAAAACCCTAGGCGACGAAGAGTGATTGGCGACCAATGGGTGCAGTTTCTCTGGTTGTTCTCTCATCTATCCGGCGACTGGCCATGGGAGCTAGGGTCTTCCCGCCGTCAAGTGCGGGTGTCACCGGATTTGTGTGCATGACAAAATCTGTATTTGACTGATGATAAGTGCAAGGAGTTTGAAGGTATGGTTGGTGGGAGGAAAGTAGTTAGAATAGAAGTTCCTTAATTCTGGTCGGTTTGGTGATGACAAGTCGTCTGTTCAATGCCTATGGTCTCAAGGCGACGATGAATGGGGCATGGAGACTAAGAGGCGGTTTTATCTTTCGGGAACGTCGATCAAATCTTTTTTTATTCTAGTTTGCGGAGAAGGCAGACAGGGACAAGGTGTTGAGCAAGGGTCCTTGGAATGTTGATAAGGCTCTTTTGGCATTAAAGGAACTAGGTACTGAGCAACCCTAAAAAATTGTTATTGATAAAGTTCAGTTTTGGATTAGGGTATATGATCTTCCTTTGGATACTATGTCAATAGTAACGGTAAAGATTATTAGAAAGGCTTTTGGGGGTTTGGAGATCTCATAGGATGATTTCTTGGTTTGTGCTCAATATTTGAGGGTTAGGGTCTTGGTGGACGTAACGAAACCGCTCAAGAGAGGAGTTATGATGAAGATAGTAGGGAAGAAAATATGGAATGAGGTTGAGTAAGAAAATTGCTAAACTTTTGTTATTCGTGTGGAAGAATAGGGCATGTGGAGCTTGACTGTGAAGACAATGAAGTTATGGACTTGCATGGTGAGTATGGAAATTGGTTGAGAGCTTCTCCTCTCAAGTTTCATCAAGCATGGAGTTGACTATGAGAAAGATCAAGAGAGGGGGATTCTTAAGGCTTTGTGTCAAGATAAATCTGTTGAAAAAACGAAAAAGATACAAGTGGTGGCAGTGGGGGTAAAACGAGAAAATCTCTCCTAGAGATCCTAGATGGAACTTTTGATGGGAAGGAAGATAGAGATGACACACAAGAATCTAATGAAGAGGAGGGAGATAGGAGGTCGACGGTCGAGTGGACTGAAGAGGGGGAGGGGCGAATGAAATAAGGAGAAAAGGGAAAGAACTTGTCTAGTGTGCAAAAAGGGTGCAAGATGCTCATGATAAATTGAGGAGCATAAATATCAAGGATCATGACTTAGGGGTCAAGGTAGGGCAAAATATAGATGGTTTGTCGGGGGGAGAGGAGATCAAATTAAGGTTGGGCAGGAGTTCTAGGAAAAATGATGTGACGAATGGATTTGGCTCGGGCTCGTGTCACCAGTCCATTAGATCGGACACTCATGGCTTGGTCCTCATCTTGGAGAGTCATGGTTGGAGGCGTGGTGATGGCTTGGTCCTCGTCTTGAGGAGTCATGGTTGGAAGCGTGATCGTATCAAGGCGGTCTAGGGTTTCGAGATTTGGAGACGTTTAACCTTGCACTCCTCGCAAACATGGTTGCGGTTGCTTAATGATCCCGATTCCTTACTTCCCCTGCTTCTAAAGGCTAGATACTACCCAAATTCTTCATTCTTGTAGGCATTGTTAGGGCATAATGCAAGTTATACACGATGAAGTATTTTCAAGGTGAGAACTTTTTTGGATGGTGGCTTTTTATGGCAAATTGGTAATGGGAGCATGGTAGTAGAATCAATCCATGACTCCTAATTTGACGGGTGCCTCATCTCTACTGAAATAGAGCTTAGCAAAATAATCAAGGGCCATCTTTTCCAACTTTTCCGGATTCATCTCCCATTCCCGTTCTTATTCTTCAACGTCAAAACTGTATTAGTGTTCCTTCTAATGATAGTAGATAGTGTCATCTCTAGATTTTCGCCTCCATAAAATTTGTTCTTCTACCAACACATCGCTCATTTCGGTTTTGAGTTTTTTTAAGCTTCAAAAGTCCATTCGATGGCGATCGATCATAGCTATGTTTGATTCCTTCTAGTCGACTCCAAATTTGCCTCTTCTTTTTGAATATGTTGCCAAAAACTTTTCTATTCCAGTTCTTCAACTTCTCAAACGATGAGGAAAATACCAGGTTCACTTTAATTTTAGTTATCCCCTATAAATTATTAGAAGTCCTCATGCAGGAGCCGAGCGATTTGGAAACAGAAAGGGTGGTCGCTTGGAATTGACATTGCCAACCTCTAAAGTCTTATAAAGATAGGCGAGTGGTTAGAGTAGGGCGCTACCATGTGAAAGACCAATGCCTTGGGGGAACTTTAGATGCCAAATTTTGTTAGGCAGAGCTCTATGATCCTTGCCTTTTTTCTTTTTTTCCAAAGTTATTCCCATTGCCCAAGTGTACTTCGGACCATTGAAAACCGAGATCAATCTGCTCCATTTTGTTGATTCAATCATGAAAGATTTCTACAGATCGTCGAGTGTTGTCAGAGTATTGGTTTCTTTTAGAATTGGTTCTTGTGGAATTTAAGTCCTTGACAATGAGCCAAGGCCTTTGATTTGCCACCGCAAAATTTTCCAAAGCTCTTCAGAGGTGTTGATATTCCGATGAGTCAAGGCTAGAATAAATTGATGAGAAGACCCAGGGTTCTTCACCTCGTAGCGTGATCTCAATCGTCACTTCTATCGTCCTCCATAAAATCCATATGAAACCAGAAAAACCCTCTTCCTCTATATGTTGAATTCCATCAAAGCCAATTTTTCTGCAAACTTTGTTTGCTCTTACGCCGCTAATCTTGGGCTCCACGAGCGCAATGACCCTTAGATCACATAATTTGATCAAATCTCTGATTGTAGCCATAAAGTCTTGGTTTCTCGCACCATGGACGCTCCAAACTATTTTATTTAACTCAATCATATATAACAATTGTTGAAAGATGCCACCATTTCTTCACCTCGTAGTGTGATCTCAATTATCAAGTGTTGGGGTGGAAACTAATTAGGACCATCGTCACTTCTATTATACTCTATAAAATCCATATGCCAGAAAAACCCTCTGCCTCTATACGTTGAATTCCATCATAGCCAATTCTTCTGCGAACTTTGTCTGCTCTTACGACACTAATCTTGGGCTCCACGAGCGCAATGACCCTCAAATCATGTATCTGATCAAGTATCTGATTGTAGCCATAAAGTTGTTAGGAAATTCGACACCCTACAATAAGGGCTGGATACACACAAACTCCTAAGAGAAGAAAGAAAAGAAACAGGAAGAGAAGAACACAAGAATTTGTTGACCTAGTTCATCAAAATGACTACGTCTGGGGGCACTACCAAGTTAGGGACTTTCACTAGAAATTGAGGATTACAAGGATTACAAGACTTGATATTTATGATCTACAATAATCTGATCAACCTAACCTAATCTCTCAAACTCTCTCTAGACTTTTCCCCTCAAGCTTTTCAGGATATTACAAGACACAATTACAATAATGAATGTGGGTTTAAATAGAGAACACAACACCTTAAAGATAGAAGCACAATCTTCCAAGGATAGAAACAATATCTTTCCTAAGATCATATCTTGCTTCTCACGCAAGAAACTTCCGTCTCGCAGATACGCTCAATTGCACGGGCATCACCAGAAAAGCACGGCTGCGCTTTTCCATGCCATCCTGCACTTTTGGCCCCTGTTGAAATTACGTAGGCACAACCCCAAAAGCGCAGTCGCGCTTTTGTGTCCCAACCCGTGCTTTTTGGAAGCGGGCCCCGCCGTCCTAGCAACGGGCGCCACCTCTTGGCAGCGAGCGCCACCTTCCTAGTTTCCTTCGTCATCAGAATTAGGCGAAAAAGGGAGACGAAGGCAGCTATATTTAACTCAATCATGGATAACAATTGTTGAAAGATGTCACCATTAATTGGTCGTAACTCATAGGTCTCTATGGAGTTCACATATTCTAGAAATCTGACAAAATAGTCAAGAAGCCTAGGAGGCATTTAGACAAGTGCATATGAGTTCTTGGTTGTTGTATGTCACTACCAGAACGAAGTCGGCGATCATCTTGTGCACCATTAGTAGCATGTAAGCCAAGATGGTCCTCGTTGAGTGGTTTGTTAGATCGAAGGTGCTCGATCGTGGATTGCTCATTGGGTGTGGATTTTTTGCAGGTGTTTTAGCTTGCGGATGACTTCTTAGGAATTGAAATCTGGCTTAGGGTTTGCGTCTTCTGTTTCAGCATCTGTCGAGCTTCTATTTTCTTATTGTAGGCATCTAAATTAACCTTACTTGGGAAAGTAGCCTTCTTGGTCGGTGACGTGGCAATATCAACCGCCTTGTGATATGTGGGCTTTTGGTTATTAGGTTGTGCGACTCTTTTTTCAACACGGCTAGGCTTTTGGATAGAATTTTCGGTTGTTGTGGATTTGCCTTTTTCATCAACTTTCCTTTCAGGTTTTCTACTAATATTCTCTTCCTTGATTTCCTCAGCTACAATCATAATATTCTATTGACTTTCCATATTTTGTGGAGTCGTGATTTCCTCATAACTTTCCGAAACCATGAACCTAGATCATGAAGAATTTGTCACCTTTTGTGCATTGGCGTTCTCACTAGCTATCTCCGGTGAACTCGTGGACGGAGTCGTTTCCGAATTTTCTGTAACCTTATTGCTCTGATTTCTTCTTTTGGGTTTTTTTACTTGCATCCAATCACCAAAATTTTCTTGATTGACTTGCTCAGTGACTTTTTGAGGCATTTCAATGTATAGAGAGATTGTCGGTGGACTCAAATCACTTTTTTTCCGCAAGCTTCCGAGTGATGACCCACTTTACCACAAGAGAACTAAAGCATGCACAATCCTTAATATTGAATTGGCCACACTTATCCTTTAAGTCGAAATTTTAAAAGTAGAGGCTTGGTCAGACCGACTTCAACTCTAAGTCTCACAAATTTACCTCTTTCCACTTTCGTAGAGGGTTTATCCACTCTGAGCACTTTCACAACTCTTCTTCCAATGATGAAGATGAACCTTTGATTGAAGTACTCAATGTGGAGCAAAGGAATTTGAATCCAGATGATCGAGTTAATCTTATCCTCCTTGACGTCGAAGCAGGCACCCACTTTCTAATGGATAAGTAGTTACTGCCAATCATCAATGGTCCCTAGGTCAATACATTATAATAGTCATCCTTATTAGCGAATCGTGCCACCTAATGTTCATTGCCAATGTCAATCAGAAAGAAACTTGTTGATGAGCTCCATTTTTGAGTCAATCTTTTCTTGAGGGTGACATAGCCTGGACACTTATTGAAAAGTTACTATAAGTGTATCTTTCCATGGGCGCCAAAGGGTTTTTCTCTCCTTCACCGTAAGGGTTATTGTCGGGCAATCAGGATCATCGTGTTCTGGAGGCATATCATCTTCAGTGTCATATTCTTCTTCAGTTTCAAATGCCTGAAAAGTTGGGTTCTGTTGGAGCGCGAAACATGCACCTTCTCTTGCGCGCAACATCTTATCTTTGTAGGAAACACTTCTCCCTTTCTTGTAGCTTCACGCTTCCAAAAGCGATGGGAGGTCTCCTTGATTGACTTCTTCTTGCAGAATTCGGTTTACCTTGGCATTTGTTGGCGCTACCATTGGGTGCGTTTGAGATCTCTTCAAAGTTCCATGTCCTCCACCTTTTCAATCGTGGAGTTTTGTGTTTTAGCTTTTTGTCGTAGGATTGGTGGGGTCATCCCCATTTCCCTCAGATAAGGAGTCAATCTCCATTATGAAGGGAGTAGTTGGAGCGTGTTAGAGATCGCTGATGTTAGCAATCACCCACGGTACAATGTTTTTTTGAGAGCATTTTTAAAATGATAATACGTGTGTGTAATGATAATTGCATCAAAGAAGCTAAAATAATATTTTCACCCAATTTTTTTTTCAATCCACTAATCTATTCGAATTACTTCCGAAAATAAAAATATACGTGGTAAAATAATTGCTTAAAAACATAGAGCAAAAAACCACACCAGGTTCTGGAGGAAATCAGGACAAAAATAAACAAAGAGGAGATGAAAATCCTTACCAGCACCTGGTGGTGTATTTGGTACTCTAGAAATAAGAGACTGTTTGATAACAACATCGGAACAAACTTAGACGATGCAAGCAAACTTAGTGAATTTACCCAAAAACAAATCAGAGAATGGAAACTTGCCAAGGCACCAGACTCCACCGACCCACAACCTAACAAGGGTCATGTAAGAACTGAAAGGAAAAATACTAATTGGGTAAAACCCAAGAACAACTATATTAAACTTAACTTTGATGGTGCAGTGTATGCAGATGGCGTGACTACTTTCGGGTTCATACTTAGGGACTCCAACGACTCTCCCATCTCGTTTGACGGAGGACTGATCGATCGACAGTCTGTTCTGATCTCCGAGACCATCGCCTTACACCAGAGACTTCTCGAGGCCATTCGTCATGGCGTTCCCCGGATCCAAATTGAAGGCGATAACTTGCAGCTGGTCAAGGCCGTTCTTGGCGACTGGCGCTGCCAGTAGGAGATTGAAGTGTTGCGTGCGGACATCCATTGTTTGTTGGCTCAGTTCCAGGATTGGAGTATTGCTCATATCTACCGTGAGTGCAATTCTGTAGCTGATTTCATCGCTAGCTCCTTCCGATGTGTCTCTTCCGTTCCACTTGCATCTGACTTGGACTTTTATATCCTCATCCGTCAGGATGCCATTGGGCGATCACTAGTTTGTTAGTGACCTCTCTAATTCCTTTACTAGTAAAAAAAATTGAGGAAATTTATACAACTCTTCTAGATAAAGTAGTTAATGTGAAACATCCATTGGTCGGAAACATGGAGTGGAAACTGCCACGCGGGATGACACGTGTGAGTAGCAAAATTCGGAGGTCCACGCGGGATGACACGCGGAAAGGATTGCCGTCCCGTCTCGGGCTGGGTTGGTTCAGTTGAACTCGCGAGAGGCTGCAACAGAAACAAAACCTAAAAAAGAGAAACGTCACTCACTCCTTGATTCGTAAAGAGTGCATTATTTCTCCCCAATTTCCTTCTTGAGGTTTTTGCAGAGAAAAAGGCTTTGATTTTAGGTCTCCGATGTCGAAGAAGAGGAAATCGGACGCCGCCAGGCTGGAAGAGATCGATCGGACCATGTACACCACCTTCTGCACCGCCGCCAACTCCCTCTCCCATCTCTACTCCCAGGCTATGAACCACCAGAAGCTCTCCTTTCAAGCCGGCGAACGCCATGCCCTGGTTCTCTCCTTCTCTCAATTATCCTCTTTATTATTCCAATTTGTTCATCGGTTTAATCAGATATACCGATTGATAAGGTTTTGAATAGTTATATGCTGTTTATTTGTTTGTGCTTTAGCAATAATGATATGAGATGTTGGATTTGAATTGCCTAATTTGATTAGTCACGGTGTTGGTGCTATTGTTGCCGTTTCACATGCTGATTATGTTGAAAGTTTTGTTCTTGGCAATAGATTTGTTAATTGATCCACTGAGAATTGGGAGGTGAAAACTAAAACTTTGATGATGTTGAAGACGCATGTACAGTTTACAAGTTAGAAATTGACATGAATGTGCATACTTTCGCTCATCAAACGCTCAAGTAGCAATTTTGAATTTTGATGGTCAAATATTAAACAATAGAGTGAAGGGGTGTAGCAGAAATTTGCTTGGGCTATAGCTGTGTTCTATGAATAATGCTACTTAGTTTTAGTGATCTAGATGCAATCCATACATATATGATTGTTAATGTGTCTGAATTTGAATTCTGTCTCCTTTGTTCACTATAGCTTTGCATGAACTGGAAATTGGTCCCTTCTTGAGGATTGTTAACTTAAGTGGTATTGGAGTTTTTCTTAAAACTTGTATGCTTACCTATTCATTTCATTCTCTCATTCTTCTATAGGAAAAGCTTTACCAATTGATATTGAAACAGCAAGAAGAGGGTTCAAGGGTGACCAATGCTGACATAATTCAATATCTGCAGGTTTGTATCACAGTCTTTAAGTCTTAACCTTTTCTTTTTGCATGTTTATTGGATGAGGTGAAGGTACCTTGGTAGTTTCTTAAAATATATCATCTGTCTGACTTGACTATTCTTTCCTGATAAGCTAGCTGCCTCACAGCTATTGTAGAGTATTGTTTCTCACAAGTTATATGCTGCCGCTAGGGCTTCATGTGGCTTGACCGTGCCAAAATTGGATATCATAAGGATGTTTTCTCTTTGGTAAAGAAATCAATTTTAAAGTGTAGAGGATTTTGGTTTATTTTTTTGCGCATAGGTTAATGCTGTATTATCAATTTAGCATCAGTAATGCTATATTTGATTTCTATTGAATCATAAAAGCCCTTGTATGAGTATGTAGTGCGCAAGTACTGAAGATAGAAGGATCACTTAGCTTACTGATTGTGGAAAGTAGGAACTAGGAACTGAAACTACCGTGTAGAACTTTAGATTGTTCATCTGTGAGATTCCATTGTCAATCATATGACAAGTTCTCTCCTGTAAGAAGATGCCAAGTAGTGTATGCTTTGATGCTGATTGCTGATAATGCTGTAACATACCCTATGGCTATATGTGCTAACAGTCTAACACATGCACTAAGCGGTTGTTAATCATCCAATGCAAGTTTTAATGGCTTGCTTTTAACTAGTTTAAGGCCGTCCTCTCCAACTCAGCAGTTATATTGTTTAACATTTTGGTGACTACATCTTTGATTTTAATTGTGGCTCGTTGCCTTCTGTAAACCTGGCTCTAGTGTGTTGGTATCTTACTCTCAAATCTTGATTTGGCTTGTCATTACATCTTACTTTTGTAAAGGGTAAATTTAACTGAAGTCTATAATTTTTCTTACTTAATATTTGTAAAAAGCATCATCTATGATTCTACAATCAATTACTAGATACAAATATACAATACAACCTTCTAGGCGCTTTTAAAATGGTTATACTCTGATGGTTGCAAGTTGCAACTGTCTCATGTGTCCTTTTAATGTAACATTAATTCTCTGTTCCTGCTGCAGAGTTCTACTTGATTGATCCTTCACCTAATAGATTATTTTCTTTTAAAAAAAATTTTACACTTGGTTTCTGCTATTATTATTTTTCACAGCATGAGCTAGATTATGGAACAGAGGAACCCTCGATGTCTCCCAGGGCTCCTTTCCAGCAACAAGCAACTCAACACTCTCCAATCATCCATGGCCAAGCTAATCCCTTTGCTTTGGCATCAATAACCACGGGAGCTCGATCTTTGCTATCCGATCCCCAAAGCAAGAATATGTTTTCAAGCGCTCTTTCCAGCCCTGTACGTCGGAATCTTCACCAAGCACAGGGCAGTTATCATCATCCAAACATGGAGGTACCGGGTGCTGGCCCACGGGATATTAACAACAGGGAAACTGATTTGTCGGGCTTTAATGATTCAGTGATGGACATGAATGCAGATGGCCCAAGTCATGATTCTTCTTTTTACAGGTGAAGTGGGAGATAAAGGTTTGGTTTGGCTGATAGATGGTGGTGATAGTGTTATGTACCCTTGTGATATTCTCTCCTTTATGGTTGTATATAGGAAGAAGATCATGGATTCTGTATAACACAATGGACATTGATATTTGCCCTAGTTGTGGTTTTATTGCTAACATATATGAATTAGGCGTTAAAAAGAGCCCGAAATGAGCAAAATCAACGCGCTTAAACGCGCTCTCCTCACCGCCTGCCTCTTTGCTATAACCCTAGCGGCGCTTGAACTGCCGCTCCCTCGGATTCGCCTGCAACTCGACCAAACCCCGTCAAATCACCATGCCGATCAACAGATCTCAAAATTCAAGCAACCAAGGCAATTATCTCATGGCCTCGCTCAAAAACATGTTAAAGAAAAGTTTAAGAAGTTCCTGGTGGAGCACGAACGATTGTGCCGCGATGGAAAGGAGATCATCAATACTAAGAAGAAAGTCAAAATCAAACAAATGAGTAACTGCATCAGTGTTTCGAGCATTCAAGCGCTTATTCAATCCCGTGGAAAGAGTAGGGGCTCCCGATTGGTCGAGTGCGCAATCCGGGGTGGCGTTGGCGATTTCGTTGTTGTGGGTTGTGTGAAGGGTGGCGGTTGTGCACGTCCCCTAGTAGAATTTAGCAAAGGCGCCCCTCTCAAATCCCAACCCCATATCCATTAACATTGCCACCCTTTTTCTCATACCCTGGAGAATTTAGCAAAGGCGCCCCTCTCAAATCCCAACCCCATATCCATTAATCGTAAACTACGCGGTTTCTGTAGAAACAAAAGGCTAATTAACCGGCACAAAAATAAAAAGTACAACATATACTACAGTATGCAAGTACACATATATAAAATTATATATAACTACACCGTTGTCCACAAGTTATATAAAATGAAGAAACAAAATTATTGGAGCTACTCCTTTCCACCCAAGGCCAAAAGCCACAACATAATCGGTTGCCTATGAAAGTCTGCACATGGAATTGCAGGGGCATCAAACGCAAGTCCTTCTGGACGGAGGTTAACGCGTTCTGTCGCATTGAACACATTAATCTCATTGCACTTATGGAAACCAAAGCCCAATCGCTACCTGATAATGGGTGGCAAAAGGCGGGGTTCGACTCTGTGGAATTTATCCTTACGAGCGGATATTCGAGTAGTCTTTGCGTCCTTTGGAAGAGCACACTCCTCTCAAATGAAACAATTCAAACCATCCATAAAGGCAGTCGCTTTGTTGGGCTCCTTTACGAGAACCTTGAAACAAAAAGGAAAATAATCCTAATATTTGCGTATGCGCCACCTAGGCCGTAAGAAAAAGGCCAATTCTGGAACACTTGAAGGAATTCATACAAAATTGCAACCATCCATATTTACTTATGGGTGACCTTAACGAAATCCAACACCCAAACGAAAAAGTAGGGGGCGCGAACCCAACCCATTCTCGTTTCGAGCGGCTCATTAATTTCAAAAATGAATGCGACATGTGCGACATCCCTATAATTGGGAATAAATATACATGGAGAAAATCCAAAAACCTTGACAATACCACGCTCAAAAAGTTGGACCGAACCCTGGTCGGCAACTAAATCATTCAATGGTTTCCGTCCATAGCGACGAAAAGCCATGCTTTCTCTTCTTCCGACCATTGCCCAATATCATGTGACCTCCCCACGGGGATCGCAATTAAAGCACAACCATTTAAATTTGAAATGATGTGGACATCTAGAAAAGATTTCCAAAATGTCATCAAACACGCTTGGAGACACAACGCTGGAGGATCCCATATGTTCAATCTAGTAAAAAAACACAACTTCTCAAAGCAAAAGCCAAAGCATGGAACAAACAAACGTCCGGAATTGAAATATATTCGAACAAATCAAAAAACTCGACGAAAACATCGTTCAGATCCAAAAGGATATAATTGAACACAACAACGTGGAACTCATTCAAAAGAAAGAACGTCTTTTGAGGAAGCGGTCTTGCCTCCTGTATTTCCACAACTCGTATTGGAAACAAAGGGCCAAAAACACCCACATAAGACTAAATGATAAGAATACCAGATATTTCCACCGGATTGCCACTGGACGAAGGAATAGAACCAACATTCAAGAGATCCGAACATCGGAAGGCACACACATTACTGGTGTTGAAAACGTCAGAAAGGAAATCGAACGAGATTTCCGTAACCGGTTTCGGGAATTGGAAATTAACCACGGAAAGCTTCAAAACATGACACAAACCATCCAAAAAGAAGTTACCGATGAAGACAACTTAGAACTTACCAAATCAGTATCAAACATTGAAATCAAGAAGGCCTTATTCGACATTGGGGATGATAAATCTCCTGGCCCAGACGGAATGTCGGCTTGCTTTTATAAGAAGTACTGGCACATTGTAGGCCCGAATGTCATAAGGGCCGTTAAAAGTTTTTTCCACACCGGGAAACTCCTAAAACAAATAAACCACACATTCATATCCTATTACCAAAATATGAGAACCCCAGCTCCACCAACCATTATAGGCCCATAAGCCTATGCAACACAATATACAAAGTAATATAAAAAATCCTAACAAATCGCCTGAAAAACATCTTAAACAAGCTCATACATCCGATGCAAGGGACATTTGTCCAGAGCCGAAGTATCCACGATAATAACCTTATCGCGCACGAGATTATTATTCCTTCCGCAAAAAACAAGGGCGGGAGGGATGGATTGCTGTCAAACTGGACATGGAAAAAGCTTATGACGGAATTAGCTGGGACTTCTTGGCAATAGTCCTACACAAATTTGGTTTTAATGATAAATTCTTGGGCTAGATCCGAGAATGCGTCGAAACGGTTTATTTCTCTGTATTGGTTAATAACAGGCCAACGAAACAATTCTACCCCCAACGGGGACTTAGACAGGGAGACCCCCTATCACCTTACCTATTCATTCTCGCATCTGAAATTCTTGCAAGACAACTCCACTTGCAAAGCACTAACCCTAAGAGTGGCATCGAATCCAAATCACTAGAAATGGAACAAAAATCCCATTCCTCGCTTTCGCTAATGACATCATTATCTTCGCTAAAGAGAATACCACTGCATGTAAGAACATCAAAGAAATTGTCGACAACTATTGTTAGGTATCTGGCCAGAAGGTCAACTTCCACAAATCCGCCTTCCAGGTCACCAAAAATACAAGTAATACAACTAAGCAACAAATCAAACAGGTTCTCCAAATCACGAACACGGTTGCGTTGGACAAATACCTAGGATGTCCAATTATCAATGACAGAGTAACACAAAACACCTTTAAACCACTAATTATGCGGACTAGATCCCAACTTGCAAAATGGAAAGCAAACACTCTATCCCAGGAGGGACGTAAAACCCTAATTAAAGCAAATCTATCAGCACAACCCAACTACATTATGCAATCCTTTATGCTACCTCAAACTACTTTACAAGAACTTGACCAAATCAATAAAAAATTCTTTTGGAACAAGGATCACAACTACAAACCACTCATTAGTTGGAACTCTATTTGCCGCCCACCCGCGCATGGCGGGGTGGGAATCGCCAAGGCAGAAGAGATGAACAAAACACTCCAAATGAAACTGCTTTGGAAAATACTAGCTGAACCAGACAATCTATGAGTCAAAATTATTACGGAAAAATATCTTAAAACGGAAAACCTCTTAAACTACAAGAAAAAACATAACACCTCTTGGCAGTGGTCCAAGCTAATAGGCCTTAAAGACCTATTCATGAAAGGACTTATCTGGCAGATTGGGGATGGAAAGATCGTCCGAGTATGGAAAGACAACTGTACCGGTAAGGGCCCTCTCAACCCAAGGACAAATGCGGAAAACCTCATTAATTGGGATGAAACCGTGGATGAGTACCTTAGAGAGGATAATTCGTGGAACACTGAGAAATTGAGCAAGGTAATTAATCCAGAGGACCTTGAAATCAGATCCAAAATCATAAACCCCATTAACAAAATTTCGGACTGACTATACTGTCAACTTAGTAAAAATGGATGGTACTCAACCCATTCAACCATGCAATGGATCCACCAATCTAAATGCGAACCAAAAATAAACCTAGCTTGGATCAACAAACTTAACATCCCCCCCCCCCCCCCCCCCCAAAGTGAAATTTTTTGTTTGGAAAGTAGCCAGAAATGGTTTGTCAACTAAGATGAAGCTCACTGCCAACCATATCCCAGTTCCACCGGGCTGCGAGGCCTGTGACAGCCTAGAGGAAGACACTAACCATGTGTTACTCTCGTGCCCATTAACCGAGGAAACCGTCAAATCCGTAAATGCCAAACTCTGTCGAATCCTCAACCAAATTTCCCCTGGGGATAAAAAACCACACCTTGTCCTGGATGAGATAAGGATGCGATTAACAAAAGAGGAAATGGAACTCCTCGCTAACACCTGGTGGTGCCTATGGTACTCTAGGAATAAAAGAGTTTTCGACAACAATAACAACAATAACTTGAATAACGCGGCAAACATTTACGACTTTATTCACAACCAAATTAAAAATTGGAAAAACACGGAAGCCTCGGCCTCGAATAACCCACATTCCGGAACGGCTAGAGGTGGTCCTAAGAGAAAGCCCACAAAATTGGCAAAACCCAGAAGTGATTTTTCTAAATTGAATTTTGATGGTGCAGTTAATGCGGATGGCATGGCTTCTTACGAGTTCATTCTCAAGGACTCCTGCGGCTCCCCCATCCATTTCGACGGAGGATTGATTGGTTATCAGTCCATTCTGACTTTCGAGACCATCGGCTTACGCTAGGGACTACTCGAGGCCATTCGCCTTGGCATTCCCCGGATCCAAATTGAAGGAGATAATTTGCAGCTGGTCAAGGCCGTTCTTGGTGACTGGCGCTGCCCGTGGGAGATTGAGTTGCTTCGTTCGGACATCCACTGCTTGTTGGCTCGTTTCCAAGATTGGGGTATCGCTCACGTCAACGTTGAGTGCAATTCGGTGGTGGACTACATTGTTGGCTCGTTCCGACGCGTCTCTTCTATTCCACTTGCAATTGACTCGGGTTGCACACCCTCATCCATCAGGATCCTCTTGGGCGGTCACTAGCCTGTTAGTGACCACCCAAATTCCTTTCCTTATAAAAAATATATATATGTGAATTAGGCATTTAATCTCTCTTTACATAAAAAAGGTGAAATTTCTCTCTGACAAGCGTTTGTTGTGATCAAAGTATGGATGAAGTTAAATTATATAGGAGGATAAAACGTAATTTAAATCTTCAACAATTGTGAGATACTTTACTCATTTTTGTTTTTTTTTACTAAGAGCCTGTTTGGTAGTGGGAAATGGCCAGAAAGAAAAGGGTGGTGAAAATATGAGAAATTAAGAGAAAGGAAAGATGAGAAATTTTGAGTATGATTTTATTTTTATTTTTCTTATTTTGAAGCATGTATTTCTATTTTCCATTAAATTCTACCAATTTTATGAGATTTAATTTTTCTTCAAATTTTCTTATGAAATCCCGTCAATTTTCATCTTAAAATGTAACCAAATAATGGAAAAATGATTCCTACGATTTTCCTCACTAAAATTCTCATCAAAACTATAATTCAAAGTGAAAAATGTTGAACGAACAAACCCAAATGAGATAGCATAGCTTGCAATGCATGCTTTCTTTTTTGAGGGGGTTTAGGTTGGAGTTTTAGGCTGGATTTCCAGTATGTTGGTGGTGGAAGGTTGTTGTTTAGGGCGACGGGGAAGAGTGACACTAGATCGGCTTGGGCGGTAGGGCGGTGGTGAAGGGATGTTTCAGAGTATTTTGGGGTTTTCAAGGGGCAAATGATGATGATAAAAAACAAAAGTGTTCCTGAATTAGGGTAAAAATTCAGTTTTGATAAAAAAGTTGATACTTTTAAGGGTAAAAACTAAATTATAATGAGTGAATTGAAAAAATAAAATTAACTTGACTAAACGAAGTAATCTGATACCATTTGATACGGAAAGCTAGGTTGGATGATTTCGCTCTTGAGTTGATGTAGGTCTCCATCTTGTCAAGTCACCAATTATGATGCTCCTTCTCCTTGAAACTCCACTTGTTGAAAGCTATAAACTTGAATTTGAACCAACCAAGGACTTGAACTAGACTTTTCAAAGTCACTTCCTTGAATTGCTTGGGCAACAAAGCTTGTAAACTCAGGAGAAACTTGATTTGAATCTCTAAAAAAGAACTCAACTTAGTCCCTTAAAACTTAGAATTTTGTGTTGTGGAATGAAGGTGTTTGATGGAAGAAATGAGAGAGATTGTGAGGGAGACGAGTCAATTAGTCTGTATCTTAGAGAGTTCGAACAAGAGAAACAATAAAGGTGATGTATGAATTCAAAGATAGAGAGGAAGTTTCTCGGATCGAAAACTGGAGGATAACTTAGCCAAGTTATCTCCAAATAAATTCAATCTAAATATGAAAGAGTGTTTGACAACATATAAATAGAACAACTAAATTCTATCTTAATCTATATGGAAATAAAATATTACAATCTATCTAATTCTAATATTCTATCAAATCAACTTAGCTTGAGTAATAAGACAACTTGTCTTGCAAGAAACTAATCCACTCTACCCATCCATGTCCCACTCATCCAACATAGCCCATGGTGTGGTCGATGGTCTTAGAAACTGGCCCAAAACTAAGTTAAAATAATAGCATCCTAATCTAGCTAAGAGGCCCATAGCATATGGTCAATTAATTGACCCATATCACCATATGTTACAAGACTCAAAAAAAGAAACTACAAAAAATAGAGAAAGTTATAAATGAAAACATTTTAAAGGTAGGCATGCAACAAATCTCACGGGTGCACAAGATGTAGATTCTTCAAGACTATTTTGTACTTGAATGCACGAAACCTTCAAAATGGTATTGGTTTGGGCCTCAATTTTGTCTTCAAGACCTTCCAAGATTCCATAGATCTTTGGTTGTTATCAACAATCAAACCTCAACGAACAAAATATTGAATTGAATTGTACAAATCTCTATTGGGGGCTAATACTCATTTTTTTCCACTTAAAATCACTTATTAATGTCACCTTTAAGGGTGTGTTTCACTTGTTAGTGGAAAGTAGTTTTTGGGTGAAACGTTTTTTTATGTCTTGAAAAACGTAAGAAGTAGAGAGAGATGCAAGGATTTCAAGAGTGTTAAAATTTTTTTTGGGTGAAATGTAGTTTTAGATAACAAGTGAAATACGCCTTAAATTAATAGGATGACAAGTTCACTATCTTAGAAGACATTTTAATGCATGTCCAAAGATACTTTAAAGTATTTTTTTGGGCATTGGTGGTAGTATAAATGAATTGATGTGGGGTGTGCTGTGTGCATACTGTATTATTATTTTTTTGATCAGAAAAATAGGGCAGGGCCCTTGCGATTAAGATAGGAAGTCTTGCCTACTAGAGGCTACATAGTCATTCAAAACAGTATTAGAAATAAATCTAGGGCAAGAATTAAGCAACATGCTGTGAGAATCTATAGAAAGAGCAGAATTGGCAAGGCAATCTGCAGCCCCATTTGTTGAGCGCCTAACATGGGAAAGCTTGGTCTGTCACCTAGTATCCTTGGTGAGCTGTTGACATTTCTTGATAAGCCAAAGGTCAGATTGGACCTCTAGGTTTTGCATCATAATCAAACGAATCGCTTCACTTGAGTCGGTTTCCACAATTAGCTGTGGGATTCCAATGTCAACAACAAACTTCAACCCAGCTGCAATCGCGTGTTAACTCCGCAGTGAGACTGGAACAGACCCCAACCTTAGCCATAAAGCCACCTTTAAACTCGCCATTACCGTCCCGGAGAAGGACACCAGTGATAGCTTGCATATAGGAGTAGCTTAGATGCATGTTTTATATATGTTTTAGTTAGTTTTAGGTTAGTTTTTATGTAGTTTTTAGGTTTTTGTGTTGTCGGATATTATGCGCTGGTTTGCTCGGTTTTACAGGTTTTTAGGTTAAGGAGCAACAACGGGGCGAGTATAGATCGGAACATGGCGGTGGTGGACAAGCTAAGGAATGCTAGGATGTGCTAGGATGATGGATGGAGAAGAGCCAAACCAAGAACAAAGCCGAGCCAAGCTAAAGCCAAAGCTCGGGATTGATCCCGAGTAATGATCCCGAGCAATCCTATCTGAAGTCCAATTGCGCGGGGAGGAAATAAAGTGCGGTGGCGCAATTCTGCTATCCCGCGCAATCTGGAGTTTTCAGCGGACGTGTTTTGGGCCGAACTTTTGGTTTTGAGCTTTGAGAATTAAGATATTTGGGCTTGTATTTTGGCCGAGATGTATGCTTAAGATATGATATTTTGAGGGATATTTTTAGAGACATATAAATATTTTATGTTAGTTTATTTTCTCATAACTTTTGATCAACTTTTGGAGGCTAGGGTTTTTCTGTCTTGAGGCAGACTTTGAAACCTTTGTAAGTTTGATTTCAATTTAATTATGCATTGCTAAATCTATTGTGTTTGACTAGTTATTGAAATCATAGATTGCATAATATTGTGAGGTTTGATTGATTCTCATCAACTTGAATAGGTTTTATTCTCTGTGCTTATTTGAATCAGAATTGATCTAGGGTTTCTTTAGATTGATCACCTAATAGAATTTCTAGGTTAATTTACAACAAATCTGATTGATGCCCGTTCGGGGTTGATTAGATAAAGTAGCATCTATACTTGTTTAGACCCGTTCGGGCTATTCAATTGTCAAAGGAAATAAATCCATAAATAACTTAGATGTCTGTTTGCTCTAAGTATTTGTTTCTATTGATAACTTGATTCGTAAAGCTATCGTTTAATTGAATCTAGACGTTGTTTTAGGTTGTTAAATGATTAGGGTTGTTTAGACTGTTAGTTCTTTCAACTATTTATGAAGTTCGGGTCATAATCCTTAGTAGGAGTATAATCCACAATAGATTATTCAAGGGAATTGAGAATCGAAAGAATCAATGATCAATAAACATATCTATAATGGATTTAACTAGTTGAACACGGTTTTCCTTCATGTATTTAAATCATATTTGCATTCATAGTTAGTTTTCAATTTTGCATATTAGATTAGATTTTCAATCATAAACCCCCCTATTTGGTTACTTGGCACATAAGTAATAACATTAATACACGAGTCCTTGTGGGATCGACCCTTACTTGCCGCTCTACTGAGTTGGTAAAGCTAAGGTTTCCTTGATAGGTATTAACGACCACTGAAAATACCTCATCAACCAGCTCCCGCCAAACCTGGATTGCCTTTTGAGCACCCTTCAACATTAAGTTTGCACCAGCCCACAGATGGCGCAGACCAACATCGATCTGCTAAACACCCCGCAGCTGAATTAGCCATATTGATTGCTTGCATTTTGGTTCCATCCTTCCATCCTAAAACCAATTGGCAATAGGAGGAGTAGCCCAAGGGTATTTTATATGTTGGGCAAGCTATATCAACGCCCTAGCCCCGCAAGACCCAGACCACCCCCACGTCGGTTCACGCGCTTATGCGTGTCAGGCCCAACACATAAGCCCGTGGGGTTCCATCCTAAAACCAATTGGCAATAGGAGGAGTAGCCCAAGGGTATTATATGTTGGGCAAGCTATATCAGAATTCCCGATGTGGGATAATATTCTTTCACATATGGGTCAGTTTTTCCATACAAAGGACAAAGAGATACGGTGAGAGCTGATGTATTATTGATGAGCCAAGCCCATATTATATAGATAAATCGGCCTGGCCCGCTCCTGACTATACGTTAATATTTTTTAATGTTTTTTTAATCAGAACTATAGGTTAAAATTATTATTACACCGGCGGGCAATGAAAACAATTCAAACAGAGAAATAAAAAAAAAAGAAAAGAAAAAAAAAACAGAGTCAGTAGGATACCCCACCACACCAACCCCCAGCTCCCGCCAGTCGGCACCGCCGATCCCCTTATTCATTTCTGGCTCTCCTCTTCAAATCCCTAGCAACCACTTCAACTACCTCTTCCATTTCTCCGATCTTCCTCACTCTCCTCTTCGTCTTCTGCTTCCAATTTGTTGAATCTCTTCTCGCTCTCTTGCTCTCTGTCCAATTTCGTAGGTTTTCGTTAGGTTAATTTCTTCGAGTTCACTCACAATCGAGTTGATTCGAGGAAGCTAAGTGACGTAATCACGAGAAATTCAGGCTTCTAGCTGCAAGAATTCGTCAACGAGAGTGTGAAGAGGTTAGACTTGGTAGTCGCGCTAGCTATACGAGTTGAAGATTTCTACTAAAATGCCGGCCAGGAGATTATCTCTCCCTGTCCCCCTTTATGATATCGATCTCACATTACTTGGTTTTCCGTTGCTCAAGCTTTACATCTGAAGAGTTGATTTCGGTTTGGGGCGAAAAATGGGATGCGCTCAAACCAAGCATTCCATTCAAACGCCATTTGCCTGTGGATTTGGAAAGTGGAAACCCCGACATAGGAACGTTAAAGGCCTAAGGAGAAGAAGGAAACCGATTGGCGTGAATCGATTTCAACAGGGTATTATTTCTCAAGAATTGGGGCGTGGTGGTAAACAGGAAGGAGAGGGGCATTCTGGAGGATGGGGGAACGAAGTCCTTGTTGAGGGTAGCAGAATTAATGGCATTCGAGAATATGGATTCAGAGATGGCTGGCCTGTGTGGCTCATTGATAATGTTCCAAGAGAGATTCTGGCTAGTTTGTTTCCAAAGAGTGCAGATTCCTATCATAAACTAGCCAAGGTGATAATACTCGCAATTTGAGATCTTCATACTAATTATTGCTTTTGATTTTGAAGTTAGGTTAACTTAATTCCGCATTGTATTTGGTTTCAGTTTTTTCTGTTGTACTTCTTAATACTTATGGGCAAAGCTCAAACTATGTTATTATGAAGTTTTTGGAAATGATTCATTCTAGCTGATTCTGCACTCATTATGAACTCAGCCCAACTGTGGATCTTAGTCATGGTGTAGCTCATATCTTTTTTTGATGGTGCAGATTGGACAAGGAGCTTATAGCATTGTATATAAGGCTCGTGATAGGGACACTGGAAAAATTGTAGCTTTGAAGAGGATCCGCTTTGATGCTTCTAAAGCTGAAACTGTCAAGTTTGTGGCAAGAGAGATCTTGATACTCCGGAAGCTAGATCATCCCAATGTTATCAAGCTTGAAGGAATAGCCACATCAAGGGACCAATATTGTATATATCTGGTATTTGAATTCATGCAAACTGATCTGAATAGGATTATAAAGCGTCCAGAAGAAAGACTTACGGAGCCCCAGGTGAGAATGGCTCCTTTTGATTACTTATGTAAGTGAATTGGAATTTACAACTGTAGCTTGTAGACCCAATGGATGAGTTAGAATGGATCATTTTTGAACTACTTCCGGCTTGCTTGTATGATTACAGTCTGAAAGTGGCTTCATTGCTCTAAAAGTGAAGTCATCTGAAAAGAGGGAAATTTTCGAAGTACAATGTAAATTTGCTTTCTGATAGTATAATCAGATGTAAATTTGCCTTCTTATAGTTTACTAGGAGCTCTATATGTTTTTGGAAAATGATAGATCGTATCAGTAGGATCAAACGACCTAAACCTATTATGTTTTATTGGGTTATGAATAATTTATGTTTGTGGATGTGTAAATATGAATATAAGATCATCCATTCAAATAGACGTGATTATCAAGTTGAATTTCGTATTCCCAGTGCAGGTTAAGTGTTATATACTGCAGCTACTTGCAGGGCTACGCCATTGTCATGAGATGGGAGTTTTACACCGAGATATAAAAGGTTGCAACCTTCTAATTGGCGAAAATGGGACCCTAAAGATTGCAGATTTTGGGCTTGCGAACATATTTCAACCCAAGCCTAAATCTGCCCTGACTAATCGAGTTGTAACCCTTTGGTATAGAGCTCCTGAGCTTCTTTTGGGTTCAACAAATTATGGGGTTGGCATCGATCTATGGAGTGTTGGATGCCTTTTGGCTGAGATGTTACTTGGAAGGCCAATTTTGCCAGGTCGGACAGAAGTAAGACCCTCATTCACATAATTTGATGCATTCATTTTACCTAGAAGTTCCATTATCTCATGGTTTACGTTGCATAATTTATGGATTATTATTAAATTCCAGAATTTGTAGAATTCTTGGCCTTTTGAAACAACATCTGGTTTACAAGCTTCTGGCCTTGCAGGTTGAGCAACTGCACAAGATTTTTAAGCTGTGCGGTACACCCAGTGATGATTATGTGAGAAGAAATAAGCTACCAAGAAACTTTAAACTACCTAGACATTATGAGCCCAGATTTGAAGAAGTGTTCAAGGATATACCCAGTGCTGCATTTGGTCTCTTGACCACTCTCCTTTCTTTGGAGCCTGCTGATCGTGGCACAGCTGCTTCGACCCTCCAAGATAAGGTTGTTACAAAAACAGAAGTCCCCTCTTTGACTCATTTCCTTCCTGATTAAATTTATAAAGTTTGGTATCTATTCTGCTTACAGTTCTTTAGTTCAAGTCCATTGGCATGTGACCTTTCAGATTTACCTGTGATCTCCATGGAAGACAATATTTTTCAGACTAACCAGTGTAGAAAGTATGTTTCCTATCAAGTGCCCATCTTATAAATGCTGCACTTTTATCCGAGATATTGCAATTCCTAAAGGATTGTACTGTTGCTTATTCTGTTCTACTTTTCTTGCTGTTAGGCGGCAGAATAATGTAAGAAGAAAACAAACTCGTAAAAACAACATTCAAGGGAGAGGTGGCATTGTTTTTGAACAATCCAATGGAGTTTTTGAGCCACCTGAAGAGGTACATTTGCTTAACTACAGAACTCTAGATGAACTTCATTATGCATTCAAGATATCTGTTTGTTTTCCGACACAACACCCTATTCACCTCTATGATTGTATCCTGAAAACTATTGTTCTTATCCTTTGCCCGGCTAACTTATTTAGAGCATCTACAGTGGAGAAACTTGGGATTTCTTTCTTCTAAATTTAAAAAAGGTAAAATATATAACTCAAGAATTTTGTCAAAAAAAGCAGAGCAAAGTTTCTTATTTTACAGTGTTATCTCTTGCAGTAGAGACTTTTTCCTACAAACAAAATCTGTATACAGTTTTAGTTCCTTTTATTTATTTATGGGGGAAGAAACTCCCAGCCTCTTCATTGTGGATGCTCTTAGGATACAATGACAAAATGGGGGGCATTGTGGTCCAATATAAATGGATGGCATTAAAATAAATTTTGTTTGGTTCCCGCTCTATATATCATATTTCCTTGTGTTGTCCCTAGGATCAAGAAAAGAATGCAAAGGCAGACTTCCTTAGACAGGAGGCAAGGAAGAGTGTAGATAACGGTCCAATCCATGTGATACGAAGCAAGGTTGTGGGGAATCCTCGTCTTCTTCTCTCACCATCAGATCTTCACTGTTTAGGGGACAGTCCAACCACTACTAAGGGACACACTGATGTTGAAAGTGATAAACAGTCAAATATCCTCAGGAGATCTATTTCATTGGCGAATTTTGGAGAGTTACAATCAAGCCCTCAAACCATGAAACTGTACTTCTCTGATGACGAATAAATGGTTTTGGTAGATCAGGGGCTGGGGAGATATTTTTTTTCTCCCAAAATTGACAGAAATAGGTTCATTAAATTGTGGGTCACTTGTGAAAATCCCTCATGTTGTGTTAACGTGGGGTGTTTGTATTTTTATGTATTGCTAGTCATAAATCGTGCGTTTGTCTATGTAGGGTTATTCATCCAGAGATTTCAGGTGATTGAAAATGCAATTATTGAAAGCTGCAAACAGCTGATTTATAAGAATTGTTTGCATACATGAATGAATTTGGACATCCTTGGAGATGCTAAATGATGGTGGAGCTACATAATCAATGATCAAGCCAATTGCTTTCTGGCTAGCAAATAAAGCACTAACAACAAGGGACACGGGTGACAGTCTAGCTGATAACAGTGCAGTCCACACCTTACATTCTAGCCTATTACAGTGCAATTCTTAGACGCCTTACCCCTGTTAGACGACTAAGTTAGGCCTTTCCTGATCCCTCGAAGATAGCAGAGGTGCTAAGTAAGTCTAGTGGAAGAGTTGAAGCGATGGCCAGTTATTGAGAATGCTACAAGAAAATTTGCGAGAAAGAGCTTTATTTACAAGTGAATGGTTTATAAGTGAGAATGCTACAAGAAAATTTGCGAGAAAGAGCTTTATTTACAAGTGAATGGTTTATAAGAGTGGAAAGCTTTACAAGAGAACTTGGATCCTTAGATTTGCTTGGATGGTTTGCAAATGAAGGGGTAATGTAATATTTATAAGCAAGCCATCCCTGTACAAATGAATCTAGACTCGAGAGTAATTTAGAAAGTTTTAAATTTGTCCATGCTAATTTTTTTTTTCTAAGTCTCGATACTTCTATATAAGGATCTACATCTTTCTAGACATTTAAAAATGAATGCTTCATACGAGTCTAGAGAGTTTTCTAACAATCTAGACATACATAGAAGCTTTTATAACTTTCGGCAACGTCTAATAACTTGCATAACCTTCTAAGAAGTTTCCATAGTTTTCTAGTTCATCTAGATGAGTCTAGATACTCCTTGCTTGACCCTGAAAATTTCAAAAAGATCCACAAAAGGCCATGTCTAACCATAGTGAGAGCATCTATGGTCACGAGAGCGCGGTCCATGACACAAGTACATAGTAACAACGGGGTTCCTTTTTAATTGAATATAATTCGAAGTTTTAGAGCATTAAATTAATGGCAAAAATAAACAAAGTTATCATGTAATGAAGAATCTGCTGAATTATGAGATCCAAGAACAGTAAGATTTGCCACACTATTGAAGAATTATATTGAAAAAGGAACCCCAGATTGAACAAAAATTTAGTAAAATATAGATCCACTGCGTCGAATATAATTAAGAAGTTTTGTAGCTGATTTTTTTTAAGAAAGATATATATACACGCTGATCATAATTAAAGAGCAAGCCAAACTCAGCATAAACATGATGAGTGTGATCAATTTATTGTACTTTGTGAATTGAATTCCTCTAAAGAGCAAGACAGACTCAGCATAAACAGGATGAGTGTGATCAAGTTATTGTACAACTGAAGACGTACACGAGGCATCATTCATAATATGAACAAAAAGCATCCAAACATTTAGAGCCAAACAGCCTAGGAGATGATCTTCATGAGAGAATGGGAAAGAGTAGATTACAGTCTCAAGCATCAAAATAGTCGTTCCTAAATTTACTCTTGATCCACTTCAAGCTGTTCAACACAGATGATTTGAGCTTACCTTCAGTTGTGTACATATTATAAGACGCCACCCTCTTCTTCCTCTTCACCTCAGGATTCCCTTCCATTCCGGAATCATCTCCATTGCTGTTTGGGCCATTGAAGCTGTATGGTTTAGCCTGTTGATCCTCAAATGCGTATCTTGCTTTGACATATGAAGCTGGGTAATCAGGAAACGTCTTGCTCTTCTCCATTATCAAAATAGACAAAAAAAATAAAGGCTCAGGGAATTATATCATGAGCACGTCCCCTTTGCAATGATATATACACACGGTCACTGCAAGAAAAAAAGAGAAGATGATCCAAAGTATATGGCCTTTGTCAGTGCATATTTAAAGTGAGAGCTGACATGACATGGATTTGATGATAAAAAGACCAAGGGCTTGTTTGGTATAACAAGTATTTTTTCACAAATAATGTCTCTCTTTAGCCAAAGTCCTACAACACCACACAAATTCTAAAGTGTCAAAACCACGTTTTACCATAAAATCACATTATAACTAGAAATGCTATTATATAACAGTTGCCAAACAAAGCCTAAAGAAGAGATCTAAATACATTGGAAAGATACGGCAATGGCCAGTTGCTATCGAGCACGTGGGGCACTCACTATGAATGAAATAATTCACAAAAGCAAGGTGGCAAACCACATATACACGGACAGGAAGTCAGCTGCAGCTATTATAAGGTTAGCTTTTGATCTTCATTTACACTGCAGGGAAATGAACTTAATACTTTTTTTCAAGTATTACAAAAGGCCAATCTGTGAACTGCAGCAATTGTAGTATAAATAACAAAAGCTAAAAGCATTTACCTGTGCTTTCTAAGTGGGGTTGGAGATAAAAATGGCTTTTTCATGGTGGGATGATCACAAAAATCAGGAATTGTGGAGGATGATAATGAAAAAAAGATGGGAGCATGAAAAAAGTAAGCAAAGAACAGGACAGCAAATTGGTTAAATGAATTGTGATCCTGTATGATAATGGTAGGGTGGGTCCCACCTCCATTAGGGAGGAGGGGCCAAGAAAAAGGGGGGTTGTTGAACCAGAAGGGCCCACAAGCCCCTATTTTAGCCTTCAATGGACAACCCAATATGAAATACAACATCTGTCGATTTATGTATAACTAGACAGGCCTCAAACGGCTCTGGGGTCATCATCCACATTGGAAATGATCAAAGTCCACACCTAATGATAATACTATGCACTAACTACAGGAAAAAAAAGGATAAAATCACTTTGCTAATTTTATCAGATTATAAATCAATTAGGCCTTGCTATACTTGGTTATAAAAAGTACTTTTTATTCATAAGCATACCTTTTTTGTCTTGAAATTTGTGAAACTCAATTACATTTTACAAATTTCAAGATAAATAAGTATGCTTTATTGAAAAAAGTACTTTTTACAAATTAAGTGTAGCAAGGCCTTAGTCCTTAAATGAAAGAAAGCTTGATAAGAAGTCACTATGTGATAAATCTAATATACATATCCGATCAAGATGATGGTTAGTGGTTACCAATTTTAAGGAGAATAACTCCTTAGTTTGATAGCATTGGCTTTAAACATCATCTTGAATCTTGATCAGAAAAGAGTCGATAGAAAAAATAAAGAATTGGAATTAATAGATATATTTATTTCAAAACAAACGAGAAGGAAATATGAAAGATAAATCACAGATCAACTTCTCTGGGAGATTGTCATTTATTTATCAAGCAAGGTTTAATCAGTAACCCTTTTTTGCATATAATTTCTCACAGAAAGGAAAAGAATACATTGTTCTAACAATTAGGTTAGAGATCGAGGTTCACCAATCATTGTCTGACAATTAAGTTAGAGATCGAGGTTCACCTATCATATTTTTCTGAACAAACCATGTGCATCTGAATATGGAAATGCAATAAATGGTCATTGCTCTAGGTTGGGTGTAGCTAACAGAACCCTGGGCAGGTCTTACCACAACTTACAATAGCTGGACATAATCCAAGAAGGCACAACACAACCCTATCTATCTTAAATAAATGAGCTGACATAATCCGTGAAATCTGTGTTCTGTTCAAGATAACATCCTACAGCCACTAACCCAACCCTTAATTTTCCTCTGAGAATCCAGCTTGCAGATGTTCAGGAAGCAGATACAATGCACATATGGACTAGGATTGCACTTAAAATAGAAGGATCTGGAGTTTGGTTAAAGTAGTTGCATCTTTGGTCCCCCGCCACCCAAAGAGACGAAAAAAAAGTGCATACGCACTTCAAGAGAACTGTAAAAATCACTATTTTCTAGTTTTCCGAAGCGTGACAGGCTAATTAGCATGTTAAAAGCCAACTTCTGTTCGTAGATAAGGCACGTGATAATTAAATTGCAATAATTTTCTATGAATCTACTTCAAACTGTATAGCATTAAGAACTCTTGCTCATCTACCCACTTGTAGCAGCTAATTTGAGATGCAAATATGTACAAATAAGTATCAATCTCTCAGAAACATATTTATATGAAGATTAACAGAAATTGAAATAGATACAGAAATGCATACCCTCTTGACATTGGCGATTAGAGATGACCAAGAGCATTGTAATCTAATTTGTCAACATTACTCTTTAAAGAAATCAGCGCCATTTTCAACATCGTCAGTCTTAGAGTTTCCGCTTTGAGCCATGAGTATCCTGTAGACCCTCTTTGAGCAAATCTCCCCTAATCTTCTATCACCACCAACCAATCCTTCTGTCATCAAGTCCTTGAGAAGAAATTCCTTCTCATGCACCTATGTTTGATCAAACATGGGAAACAGATTTGAGCAGCCCGTCAACCATGCAAGTCAGGTATTTTGAAGTTCTTATTTGATTGTAAAACCTCAGAAATTTGAAAAACTATATAAGCACCACAATGATTTATCAATACATTGCCTAGAATTCAGTTCTATCAAGTGCATAATTATAAAAGATCGTCCAATTGCAACTTTGCTGCCTTGAATTCAAAATCATATGAAAAAATTTATGTTAAGTAATGTACAATGCAACATTAGAGGCCATTGCCAGCAAATACTCACTGATTTTGTTGGATCCATGTATACAGTCAACAGAGATTTCATGGTAGGATATTTCTTCCATATAGCAATAGCAAACCTGGGTTGTACTTTTGGAATGGCAACCAATGCCTTTAACCTGAAAGTGCAAAGAATTGACATTTATTTCTGTCCCACAATCCATTTTGAAACAAGGCAAACACAACAGGCTTTAGCATAAAACAGACTTAAACAATATTGCTTAACCCAAAATAATAAGAAAACAAAATTTAAGTGTTGTGATAATCATATAATGCAATGGCATATCATAACAAGAAGCTGAACTTTGTATGAAATTATTATATAACCAAGTGTTTACAAACTAGTCAATTATTAGAAGTTAGACCCAAAATGTCTAGAGGTCAATAGCACTTTTTTTTAATGACGAGAAACCCACCTTCGGTGGCAAACCCCGGGCTTGTGACCCAGCCGGCAAGGATCACGAACCAGGTAAACCGGCTTGTGCCGACCAGCTCAACCTAGTGGAAAGAAGGATGGTGAGACAGCTTTTCACCCAAGTGAAGGGGCGGAGGCAGGGATCGAACCCGGAACCTCCCAACTTCTCCCATGCCTCTTACCACTAGGCCACCTATGTGGGGCTGTCGTTAGCTACTTGCTTTTGCATGTTAGATGATTATTCAAACAAGATAGAATATTACTTACCATGGACTTTGTTTGATTAGATTTTTATCGGGGCAATCCTTGGGAACTATGGATCCATTAGCACTTACAGATAGCCATGTCAACCTCTTCCTGCAATATAAGCACAATAGAATTACAAACCTGCGGACATCTTACATTCGGTGAAACATCCTAGTAGCACTAGGAAGCAACTATACATTATTAAAATGAAACCCCAGATTTGCATTAGAATAAAAAAGCCATGCAAGTAGCAAAATGGGCTAATAAAAGGGACAAGATGAGATGAACAAAACAATGAAAATTGCATACAAGCATAGGTTACACCTAAGCAAAAACATGAATTCCCTAGTATGTCAAACCAGCCTCTTTGATCATCAGTACATAACAAGTAGATCGTTTAACAACAGAATGAATAAGTGGTAAGGAATGTCATCCTGTCAAACAAGCAAAATTCATATCACTATGTTCAATAATAATTTAACCCTTTTAACAAGTCACTCACCAGGGATCCAATTTTAACTAGAAGTAATTATTATATTCTGAAAAATAATGAAAATAGTTACATATGGTGATCCCACTCTCTACCATAATTGATTGAAAAGATAAAAGGTAAAGGAATTTTCATGGAACACCTGCAACTAGGATATTCTTTATATCCAACCAAATGAGGGAAAGGAAACTTTGTCTTTCAAATGACAAACTATTTAAGCATTTACTTAAAGTTGAAGGGGCGGGGACTAGGGCATTACTGTTTGATAGTTTTTCATAGGTTTATGAGGAGTAATATAATCATTCAAATGACCACGTACTTACCTGAATTGGCAAGTAGCAAGGCTGATTGTCAATCCAACAACATGCTCAGCCACTTCAGCCTCATCTGCACACTGTCTTGAATGTACTTTATCGTAATGAGTAATTAGCTCTGCAAAAAGCTGCAATAGAAAGCAAAGTTTCTTGAGATGTGTACCAAATTGTAGATGTAAAGAAATAAGTCACTTATAAATCAATGAAATAAAAGCATAAGACTAATTAAAACCTCCTCAACAGATGGTCTCTTCCAACCACTTCCATTATCTGGGTTCTTGTAATCCTTCTGCTCCCTGTTGCAGCACCAAATTACAGTTTACACTTAAATTCCTGGCGTGACTGTCTATACAGTATACACATAGTTCACAAAAAAAAAATTTTTTTTAACACAACTCATTGGGTCTCTAACTGTAAGAGTGTAAGAATCTCATATAAGTATCAGAGGCAAAGCAAGATAAGAATATATAATTGCGTGATATGTCAATCCAGTAATCTACTAAACATTGTTAGTTTATTCAAAAAGAAGATTACGTATCCACAGAGCATATCTGCACTGTTTGGTAGAAGATAGCTATGAGTAAGGTAGTAGAAGTTTCACCTTTTATTGATGTAAGACATTAATTTATTTGTCAAGAAACAGATAGTGTAAGATGGGTAAAGCCGTTGAATAGCAGATATGCAATCCCTTAGAGATCCATTGTTAACAAGTTTGCAAAATTCTTCAGCCTCATATACCAGTAATATATAAGAAATGTCCTGTCCCTTGGATGAAAGCTGCGGCAAAACAGCATTCTCAGATCAACAAATTTTGGTCCATCAGTAGATTAATAGATTGTAAAGTTTGAACAGGGAAAAATTAAATTTAAAAAGTGAAGAAAAATAAGAATATTAAGATATAATATTGGCTTGTCACAAAAGCCAAGTATATATAGTCATGCTTCATTTTTTTTATAATGCTCAAGTAAAGGTCAAAGAATGAACTACCTGTGCAATTTCTTCTGGCATTGTCAAAGTCCACATAATTGATCTCTCAATTGGATTTGAAGCTATGCGATATTTAAGATCTTTCTCAGAAAACCTAGTGAGGAGATGTCCTGTAACAAAAACCTTTTCTTTTGTCATTCTTCAACAAATGATCCAAATATGACAAGTTAGGTGGGGATGCCCAGGTCTACAAGTTGGAGTACTTAAAAATGAGAGTGAGAGATACTCAATAAAATTGAACGTAAATGACTTGGATACCTCCAACAGACCCCGATTCAATAACCTTGGTGTCGATTTGAGCCACAATGGACTGCAATGCTGATTTCCCTTTCTCCCATCTCTGTCTCTCCTTCTCCAACTTTTTTAGTTCTGCAGCTTCAGCCTTCATAGCTGCCTTTTGCAACTTATCTTGCTGTGTAAAAGGGACTAGGTTAATTGTGATACTATACAGCATCAGAAAGTCAGCACAAGAATTAGAGACAAAAGACATACTTCCTTCTTTTGCTTCTTCTCTTCCATGGAACGCATTCTTTCCTCCTTGGTCATCTTCTTCTTTCCAGTATTTTCATCTGTGTTCTTTCTTTTAGTTCTTTTACCTATCTGTGCAGGAATATTCAACTCTTCTTCTACAGCAAGATTTTCTTCTTCATGATCCATATCCTAACAGATTGCGTAAGGGAAGAATTAGCCATCATTTTGTTATAAAACAGTGTTAATATATCAGTCCATTACACCGAGTATGGTGTAGCATTAATGTAATTATAGTCCTTTCATTGTCCTTGTGCAAGAAACGTCATAGATTTCTATGAATATGATTAGCACCTCTTTTGTATGCTCTGAATAAATGAGGTCTTAGAATACCATAGTCCATAGATATATTATTTTGAATTAATCAAACCCTGATGCATCCATACTACAACCAAGTCCTAGTATGAAAAACAAAACAAGGTGATGACCAAAATATTTAAGATTTCACAAGAAATTTGTACAGGTGTTTATCCTATAACTTAAGGACAATACATATAGAATTGAGAAAGTAACAGAACCAATAAAGTCAAGTCAGTCAACTACAATCTTACATTAGAAAGACCAACATCTTCCAAAGATATTGGCTGTGAATACATCTCGTTGTATGTGTACAACGAATCTTCATTCCCTGAAAAGCCACTAGAGTTACTTAGACCTGACAGGTTGATACTTAATTTTGCTCTTCATATAAAATATGCAAAATAAGCGCATCAGTCACTACAAATTGGTACTCAAGCCTTTGTTTTTACTTACCATAACAAAGGGGAGAAGAACGATCAAACATAGGACTTCGTTGCTCCATGTCCATCCCAAAATCATGATCAGTACGTGTATTGTTCTTTTTGCAAACAGCATTTCCCAAGTCCTCCTCTTCATTATCAGATTCCAAACATATCAACCCACTAAAACCTAGAAACACAAAGCCAATAAGCCAAATTGTAAGTACTGACTCGCGTAAATCATCATTTCACTCCTAAGGTACCACCATAAACACTTCACAATAGTAACCAACAATAAAACCTGCACAAGAGCAAATCGAGCACTAAACCCTGGACCACACATAAAAAAACTCAAGGCACAAAGTAAAATGTTCCCAATTTAACCAAAACTTTATCTTTCTGCCCTGGCCATTAAAGCTTCACACACCGCAGGCCAAAAAATAAAGAAAAAGAACACAATGTCAAACAGAAGAGACGATACATAGATACCAGAAATAGGGTTACCAGATTTGCAGTGCAAACACACCAGTAGTAGACAAAAAACTAACCTTCACCAGCGAATTTGCTGTCCAAACTACTCGAAGTACCAGCAATAGGGTTACGAGAGATACCGGCAACGCAATTGGCCATAGATACCTCGTCCCGTTTCAAAAGCTGGGAAAATGGAGTTTCGGCGACGTACGAGGGTGTGGAGGTGGAAGCTTTCAATTTCTGAGGAGTAGGATCGTCGTCAACAATCACGATGGTAGGGTTTCGGGAGGAAATTGTGCTTGGCCGGCGGGAGACTGGAGAAGTGAATAATACTCCGCCATGTCCGTCGTCTTCGTCGTCGTCTGAGATAATATCAACGTGAATCGGTTTAGACATCTTCGGCAGAGAAAGAGGGGGTGAGAGCTTGAAAGATGGGATTCAATGGCGGTGTTCGAATTTCGGGATGGCGCGGGAGAATAGAGGAAGCGTGGGTGGACTACGGTGAAGAAATTTCTCCTCGCTCTCTCATACGGAGTAATTTTTTTAGGTAGATTTAAAAAAATAGTACGCATCATCATGTGTTGGGAGTTTAGGCTAAAGGTGGGTTCGGTTTCGTGGAAGCGGGGAACCGAACCGGAATCGAACCAGGTCAGAACCGCTGATTCCAGAACCGAACCAGAACCGGTATACCCCGGTTTCTCCCTTTTTAGAACTGGAGAATCGGCAGTTTCTCCGGTTCGGAACCGACCGTTCAGAGAAAATGATCGTTCGCGGTTTCCAAAACCCGCGGTCGTGGTTTTAGAACAGAATGTCTTAAGACATTTTGTTTTAGCTACCCAAAACTGTGGTTTGCAAAACCGCGATTGCGGTAACTAGCTGTCGTGGCCGCGATTGCGGTTTTAACTACCGTGATCGTAGTTTTAACGAGCCGTTGGAAACACAGTCACAATTGCTTTTCCAACAGTCAAATGGATTCCAACGGTTATTTTCCTTCCATTTACCCATATAAATACCATATTTCACCTTCAATTTCATTCACACCAATCTCATACTCTCATAATCCTACAAGCTTCCAAGTTCCAAGCTGCAAATCTCTTCTTAAATTTCTTATCTAGTCTGTTACTACTCTCCTTCCTAATCTTTTTGAAACATGAAAAACCAAGGTCAAGGATTTGTTGGCCGAGCAATGCTATGGTGGTGTTGGTGGTTCACAAGAAAGTCAAATGAATCCTAATCCTTATCAACCCCAACCACCTTATCCTCCTATGTCTATTCCGCCACAATTTCCCCCTTCCGCTCCTATTCATAACCAAGGTCCACACGGTAATGAGGAGGACAATGATGATGATGATGAGGAGGAGGGAGCATCTACGGCCAACCAAAGAGCAAAGGAGTTGAAATCCGATATTTTCACAAAGCACTTTGCCGAAGGCAATGTATTGGATGCACTTGACCGATATGTTGTCAAGTGCAACTATTATAACTCGAAGTACAGTTGGATGCGCAATGGAGGTGATCACTTATGGCACGTTAAACAAGCATTTGAAGGCAAAAATACAAGGACAAGTTGGCATGATGCGAGGATAGATACAAATTTAGACTTCAGCGTTAGCAAGTTCTCAGTCTCATTTGTTTAGTTATAATCATGATCGTAGTGTTTATGCATTGTCCAAAGCTATATGTGTTAATCATTCACCATTTCAATTTGCGGAAAATGTGGGTATAAATGATTGGGTTTCCAACCATTTGCAACCGGCTTATAATCGAACTATAAAAAAAACAATTAGAAAATTTTGTTTAAAGCATATATGATTCGTAAAAACAATTTGTCTCGGTTTTTTGCTTGATCAAAATGATATTTGTGCTTCTATTTGGAGTGATAACTATCAATCTCATTCATACATGGGAATTACATGTAACTATGTTGATGATCATTTTCACATGCAAAAACGAGTTTTGGCTTTTCGTGTATTTGATGGGTGATGTCGCACTTTTTAGTTGGTTTTTCTGGGTAGTTTTCTAGCTAGGTTGAGTCTTTTTTAGGTCTATTGTGTTGTTTTGCATATAATCCCGACCCTCTCTAGAGAGTTGGAGTCGTTTGTGCTTGTTTGTTGTTTTTGTAGGTATTTGAAGCGTTAAGGAGGAGATATCTCGGTTTTTCAAGCTTTCTAGTAGGTGGCATTAGAGTTGTCTTGTGGCGGTGTTGATAGAAGGGAGAGAGTCGATGTCTTTGAAGATTTTATGAGTTTCAAGATCAAGTTTGCAAGATGAAGATGCCTTAGAAAGAGCTAAAGGAAGTCTAAGAAGACCAAGGACGTTTAAGGAAGAAACATTGAAGAAGAACCAAGCTTTGGAGCAAGTTTAGGACAAAGAAATGAAGAAACCAAGTGCTGGTGAGGTTGGTGACGACCCACTCTGGGTCGGTACCGAGCGCCTCCGTGCCTTGCGGAAATAAACTTGCGCCTTAAGTTAGGTTTTAGTAAATGTTTTATTTATGGGCCTTTTTAAGATAGAATTTAGTTTCCTTATAAGGACATTCCCACTACTATATAAAGTCTTTTAGGGTTAATTTTAAGAAGACGTTTTTTTATCTAGAGGGAGACGTTTTTGAAGGCACAAGACGGAACGAGTTTGCTAGTTGGTTTTCTAGGGTTGACTCTTATTCCGAGCTCTTGGACAATTTGAGAGAGCTTTGGAAGTTTGTTTGAGATTCGTAAGTTGTTATTTCAATTGAAGTTTGTTTTGTTTTGAATCATGTCTTCTCTTTTATCTTTGATTGTTGTTCGCATTATGAATCGTGAGTAGTCTACTTTTCTAGGGTTGGGGTAAAACCCGACAAGTTGTGCATGATTAAAGCATGAATCTTTGATTAAAATCATTCCTTTTAATCTCTATCCTTTATCCTCTTGTTTGTTCTTGATTCCTTGATGAAAGTTGAGGCATGTTCATGTTCATGATTGAGTTGAAAGATTAAATTGTGAATTTGGATATTATTCGGGTTAAAGCGAAAGTTAAAACCTTTAGATAACAAGTAGGATTGCAAGTTAGATCTTTACGAAAGTTGAGATATTTGCTTGATTATTTATGGCGAAAGTCATTCATGAGATTATTTTTGGTTGATCTTTGATTCATGTTTGCATGCATAGCTTTGTTGTGGTGGATCCTTTGCTCTAGATCTCTTTTAATTTGATTTTTCGGAGTTTATTTGTTACCCGGATAGGTCAGTGATGACCCCCTTTTAGGTCGGTACCGTGCTCCCAGTTTTTCCAGTTTTTCCGGTGTTTTTGTGTCGTGAAGTAGGTCGGAGACGACCCAGTTGGGATCGGTGCCGAGCCACCCTTGTGTGTGTTTTGCTTTGTTTTGTTTTATTTTTGTTAGGATTGATTGCTAGACTTAGATTCTTCTAATTCCCGTGGACAAACCTGACCTCCCTGTACTCAGCGGAGTCTTGATCTATAAATTTATTTGCTTATTAGGATCAAGGTAAAACCCTTACAACAATGGGGCACATACCGCATCAAATATTTGTAATATTATACGCACTATTTTAGATGAGTATAGACTACTTCATAGAGTTTTCACTATTTCACTTGATAATGCATCTAACAACACCGCTTCTATTAGTGAATCGATTCAAGTTTGTCGACCAGTTTTAGAAACAAATACTTTCATGTAAGATGTTCTTGTCATATTTTAAACTTATGTATTCAAGATGGTTTGACACTTTTAATGCCATATCTTGAACCTATTAAGTATGTTGTTAGCTATATTTTGTTAAAAAAGAAGACCAAAATGGAGTGGAAGAAGTTTTGTGAATTGAATGGTGTTAAACCCATATTTTTTTCAAAAGATGTCGGTCATCATTGGAACACTACTTTTAAATTACTTCATTAATGTTTAAGTTACAAAAAACTTTTAGCTTCTCATCAACAACATCCCTATGTGCTTCAAGAGATTTTCTTTCAAGGGATTAATGCCGCTACAAAGGACCGAATCAACCTCCACACCAATTGCGGGTTCATTGAGATGGATCTCGATCAAGCTTGGGCTTTGTTGGACAAACTCACCAACTATGATGCAATGTTGGCACCCAACCAGCCGTCAAGGTTCCAATGAAGAAGCTTTATGATCCTAATGCCGAACCGATTGATCAAGATGTGAGGTTTCAATTCATGCAAGATGAGATAAACCGGCTCAAGAAGCAAGTAAGCCACTTCAAATCCACCGCTCAGTCTTGTCAAGAATGTGGTTCCCAAGCTCACACCACCGCTTCTTGTACGAACGTGGAACAAGTCCGAGCCGCCGAGGCTTATGCGGAGGCGAACTATATGAGAGGGCCCTACTGAGGTCAAAACAATGCTTATCCAGGAAGGAACAACAACAACAATTATCCTCAATGGAACAATAATGGCCACGATCAAGGTTTTCAACCACAACCACAAGAGCAAAGAGCCCCTCCTTATAGACCTCCGGGTTACCAAGAGCCACCAACCTGGGCGCAAGGTCTCCTAGAGGGGATAAATGGCGTCCGCACTGATATTAAAGGAGTTCAAAATCAATTGGGAGACTTTGAAGCATGGAGGAAGAATGTGAACTCCCAACTTGGTGACCTAGCGGCTCAAATTCCAAGACCCCAAGGGCGATTACTGGGCCATCCCGATGAGAACCCGAGAGGTCAAATAGCTGCGATCCATCTGAGGAGCGGAAAGAAGTTGCCGGATCGAGAAACAAGCAAGAAGGCGGCGGACGAAGAGGGCCAGCCTAGCTCAGGGGAGGTCGTTACCGACCCATCTACGGTCGTGACCGACCCACTTCCTGAAGTTCCTACATCCGTTCCTACGAAGGTGCTTCCTTTCCCATCAAAGAAGGCTAAGGATTCCACGGAAGACAAATTCAAGCGTTTTGTGCAGGTTCTTCAAGGGCTCAACATCACCATCCTTTTCGCTGAAGCCTTGAACGAGATGCCCGCGTACACCAAGTTCCTTAAAGAAATCATGTCAAAGAAGCGGTCTATGTCCGAATTGACCGATGAAGTGCGATCTCTAGAGCTCCCGGAGAAACTCGGCGATCCGGGTAAATTTGCAATAACTATTGGTATAGGTGCTCATCGCTTTAAAGCTTTATGTGACCTTGGTGCAAGTGCTAGTCTCCTTCCCCTTTCTATATGGTCCAAAACCAACATGGGACCATTGGAGCCTGTCGATATGAATCTCTACATGACCAACGAATCTTCTGTAAATGCAACTGGAGTCGTTGACAATGTCCCTATCCAAGTTGGAAAATTCTTTGTTCCCAACGACTTCATTGTGCTAGATATGCCTGAGGACCTTATGGTACCGATCATTCTTGGAAGACCATTCTTAGCCACTGCAGGGGCACATATAGATGTTAGAAAAGGACTTCTCACGTTTGATATTGGAGAAGAGAAGGTCGAATTTCATTTCAATTCGCCCGTAAGCGAAGTGGCTAGTTGTAGTACTGAGGAGCCTACCAATCCCCCCATGGGTCGGTAACGACCCATTTCTGAAGGAGTTCGATGCTGGAGATGGAATCAGGCACCGTACCGAGGCACTTCCTGACCCAACAGGGTCGGTAACGACCCCCTACACCTCGGTAACGAGCCACTTCCCGAATGGCCCTGGTAAGTTTTCTTGTTCTTATCCAATCAATTCTGGGCATGATCCTTTCTCCTATTCTCGTTCTATATTAGATCCTACTGTTAGTCATATGAAGGAGTCAAAACCTCCTTGGTTATCGGATTTTACTAACCTTGTTGTAGGATTACCGAGCATACTTGTGGATGATCGAGGGCCAAATATTTTTGAAAGAAGCTTGGATGTTTTTCCGGCTAAGTATGGGGTTTCTTTTGATCCCGACAAAGCTGAATGGAAACCGCCCTGATCCGCTGAGGAAAGTCCGTCGGGCTAACGACGTTAAATAAAGCGCTTACGGGAGGCAACCCACTTTTTTTTTCTTTTTGTTTTTGGACTTTTTAGCTTAGTTTAATTTGTTTTTATTAGTTTATAGTAGCTAGGATTCTTGTCTTGCATCTCCACTAAAGTTTTGTAGGGACCTGAGGCGTCGAAAAGGGAATAAGAGGGTCGGAACACATCACAACCGCACCAAAAGGCCAGCACAGGGGGTCGGTAACGACCCAACAAAGGGCGGTACCTACCATCAACAGCATGGGGCCGACCCTATGGACTTCACGATGGGACCTCAAACTGACATGGTCCCCTATTATTCACATCCCTATGGTTTTGATGGGTCCGACGACTCTCATTTTCAAGGACAAAGCACATATCATACCGGGTCGAGTTCGGGTGGCAACCCCGATATCTCCCTTCTCTCAGCAAAGATGGACACCCTTATGCTTCACCAACACCATCTTTATGGGGCGCTTAACCACCACCACAACCAATTTGTTGATCACAAAAATGAGCTCAGAGATTTCCGCATTGAGTATTATGAAGATCACAAGCCAGATGTCGAGCGGTGGAATGCTCAAGTAGAATATAACAACTGGTTGGCGCAACAACTCTTCCACGCCCCATCACCTCCTAACCCTCCTCAAGAGTGATTCTCCTCCTTTTCCAACGCTTCAAGGTGTCCAAGTTAGTTTCTCTTTCCCTTCTCTTTACTTTCTTAATCAATGGGGACATTGATGTTTAAGTATGGGGTGGTTTGGGGAAATTGCTTGTTTGAGTCTTGTGTTGCCTTTTGTTTGAGTCATGTGTTTGTTTGTGTTTATGCATAGTTTTTGACTTGAGTCTTTTCTTTTGATTTTAGATGGATAAATGCCCTTTTCTTAGATGTCCTAGGATGAAAATTGCTTGCATCATCATATAAATCCTATAACATGCTTTAAGAAGCAAATTATGATCTTGCTTTTTGAATTTTGAGCTTATAATGGATATTGAGCATGCATATTTCTAAGTGAAAGCAATCCAAAAAATTGAACCTAAGTGAGATATTTTTGGCCTATAAAGGAATGTATGTCTTATTCCTTTCTCTTTCATGTGTGATTTACTCTTCCAAATGCAATTTACCACCTGTCAATGGCGTGGTTATTTTAAACTTGAAACCAAAGGAGATATACTCATTACTTGATTGAATCAATGATTTTGAACTTATTTTTATAAGCCTATTATATTCCTTTTCCTACCTATACATGATCCCTCTGTTTGTAGCCCCTTGTTTTGAGCTTAAAGCCTATTTCTAGCTCCACAAAAATTCCCTAGCAATGATAAGCTCGACCCTTTGATCCGGGAATTAGGACGTAGAATGGATTATTGAATGTTGTTATGGATTGATTGGGTGAAAACAAAGTGATTGTGAAAGGTAGAAGAGGAGTATTGTCTTTGAAAAATTAAAGAATGAAGTGTTTTGGGCTCGAAGTGCACAATGCAGCTCGTTACCGACCCAAAGAAGGTCGGTACCGACCCCCCTGGAAAAAAAACCCGGGGTGAATCATATAATAAGTGCAAGAGTCCAAAGCCTTCTAAGTAAGAAAAGAGGAAAGACAATAATGATAGGTGAAAAGGGAAGTACATTGAAAAGTTTTAAGTGTTTGGCGATTGTAAGAAGATAAGTGTGTTGGTTGAAGTGTTGTGTAGTCTAGGAGTCTTGGTTCCCAGATTAGTTAGCACCACAAGGCAAAAATAGTTCCATGCCCTTTGAATTACCAAGCCCCGTTACAACCCGGCCGAATGAAAACTTCTTTGAAGTTTTTATTGAGCCCCCTAAGTTCATTTGATGATTTGACTTGTTTTGATTTCTTCGGTGGAGAGTTTTTGATATAAGTTCCATTGACTATGAGGTTTTGTGTTTGGAATTTGAGTCGAGTGATTATTGATATACCCTAAACACTTTGAGAGTTGAGTGAGACACATTCCTTGGTGAGGTTGGATTGTGATTGCTTAGAATGTTCATGTGTGCTATGATGTGGAAGTTGTTTGCTCATTATTCTACTTATGCTTCTTTTTCCTTAAAGGCGATTCTTGAGCTTTGTTATTTGGTATTGATGCATGTTAAGTGATTTCTTGAGGACAAGCAAGTCTAAGTATGGGGTGTTTTGATGTCGCACTTTTTAGTTGGCTTTTCTGGGTAGTTTTCTAGCTAGGTTGAGTCTTTTTTAGGTCTATTGTGTTGTTTTGCATATAATTCCGACCCTCTCTAGAGAGTTGGAGTCGTTTGTGCTTGTTTGTTGTTTTTGTAGGTATTTGAAGCGTTGAGGAGGAGATATCTCGGTTTTTCCAGCTTTCTAGGAGGTGGCATTAGAGTTGTCTTGTGGCGGTGTTGATAGAAGGGAGAGAGTCGATGTCTTTGAAGATTTTACGAGTTTCAAGATCAAGTTTGCAAGATGAAGATGCCTTAGAAAGAGCTAAAGGAAGTCTAAGAAGACCAAGGACGTTTAAGGAAGAAACATTGAAGAAGAACTAAGCTTTGGAGCAAGTTTCGGGCAAAGAAATGAAGAAACAAAGTGCTGGTGAGGTTGGTGACGACCCACTCTGGTTCGGTACCGAGCTCCTTCGTGCCTTGCGGAAATAAACTTGCGCCTTAAGTTAGGTTTTAGTAAATGTTTTATTTATGGGCCTTTTTAAGATAGAATTTAGTTTCCTTATAAGGACATTCCCACTACTATATAAAGTCTTTTAGGGTTAATTTTAAGAAGTCGTTTTTTATCTAGAGGGAGACGTTTTTGGAGGCACAAGACGGAACGAGTTTGCTAGTTGGTTTTCTAGGGTTGACTCTTATTCCGAGCTCTTGGACAATTTGAGAGAGCTTTGGAAGTTTGTTTGAGATTTGTAAGTTGTTATTTCAATTGAAGTTTGTTTTGTTTTGAATCATGTTTTCTCTTTTATCTTTGATTGTTGTTTGCATTATGAATCGTGAGTAGTCTACTTTTCTAGGGTTGGGGTGAAACCCGACAAGTTGTGCATGATTAAAGCATGAATCTTTGATTAAAATCATTCCTTTTAATCTCCATCCTTTATCCTCTTGTTTGTTCTTGATTCCTTGATGAAAGTTGAGGCATGTTCATGTTCATGATTGAGTTGAAAGATTAAATTGTGAATTTATATTATTCGGGTTAAAGCGAAAGTTAAAACCTTTAGATAACAAGTAGGATTGCAAGTTAGATCTTTACGGAAGTTGAGATATTTGCTTGATTATTTATGGCGAAAGTCATTCATGAGATTATTTTTGGTTGATCTTTGATTCATGTTTGCATGCATAGCTTTGTTGTGGTGGATTCTTTGCTCTAGATCTCTTTTAATTTGATTTTTCGGAGTTTATTTGTTACCCGGATAGGTCGGTGACGACCCCCTTTTAGGTCGGTACCGTGCTCCCAGTTTTTCCGGTGTTTTTGTGTCGTGAAGTAGGTCGGAGACGACCCAGTTGGGGTCGGTGCCGAGCCACCCTTGTGTGTTTTTTGCTTTGTTTTGTTTTTTTTGTTAGGATTGATTGCTAGACTTAGATTCTTCTAATTCCCGTGGACAAACCTGACCTCCCTGTACTCAGCGGGGTCTTGATCTATAAATTTATTTGCTTGTTAGGATCAAGGTAAAACCCTTACAACAATGGGGCACATACCGCATCAAATATTTGTAATATTATACGCACTATTTTAGATGAGTATAGACTACTTCATAGAGTGTTCACTATTTCACTTGATAATGCATCTAACAACACCGCTTCTATTAGTGAATCGATTCAAGTTTGTCGGCCTGTTTTAGAAACAAATACTTTCATGTAAGATGTTCTTGTCATATTTTAAACTTATGTGTTCAAGATGGTTTGACACTTTTAATGCCATATCTTGAACCTATTAAGTATGTTGTTAGCTATATTTTGTTAAAAAAGAAGACCAAAATGGAGTGGAAGAAGTTTTGTGAATTGAATGGTGTTAAACCCATACTTTTTTCAAAAGATGTCGGTCATCATTGGAACTCTACTTTTAAATTACTTCATTAATGTTTAAGTTACAAAAAAGTTTTAGCTTCTTTTGTTACTTAACATGTTCTAGGTTCACGAGCAATTGAGTCTTTTGGGATCAATGTTTTGAGGTCATGGAAATTTTAAAGGTTTTTAATGATGCAACTTATACATTTAGTCAAACCTATACACCACAGACTTATTTGTTTCTTGTTGAAGCTTTGAGTGTGGCGAGTGCCTTTAAGGAAGTGCTTTCAATGCCCGTCTGGCCCGACCTTGTTGATGGCATTATACAAATGAAGAGGACGTGGTTAATCAATTACAAATATACTCTCGATATTTATCTTGTTGCTTGTGTTTTTGATCCTAGATTTAATATACAAGGTTTGCAAGATATTTTATATCAATACTATGAGTTATTAAATTTAGAAAATGAACATTATGATAGAAATTGTAACGTTGATTTTATTATAGAACGTGTTAGATCTCTTGTTAATGATTTGTATAAGGCTTATAGCACGGGTGGTGAGGCGCCTTCTAGGCCTCAATTACCCCCGTTATCCTCCTCATCTCATTGTTCTTTTCTATCCGTCGGGTCTCGTTTATTGCAAAATCTTACAAAAAAATCGAGATTCACGAGCTCACATACGGAGGTTGATACTTATCTAACCACTGCCTTTGAGTTTGTAGAAGATTTTGATATTTTAGATTGGTGGAAGCAACACAAGATAACATATCCAACATTAGCAAGGATCTTAGATGATAACGGTGGAGCAAAAGTTTAGCCAAGGTGGCCACATCTTAGACGATAGGAGGTAAAGATTGGCTCCTAATGCATTGGAAGCTCAAGTTTGTGTCGACAATTAGAAGAGGGCGGAACTTAGATCACAATCAATAAACTATACAGAGTCAGCGGATGATGTACTAGACGACGACACAAGCCAAGCTTCTTCCATCAGTTCTGTTGGGTCATCTTAGGTATGTAGCCAAGCGGGGTTCCATATCGAAGGTAAGAGAACTACGTGGGCTTGCTTTGATTCCTCTATGACCCTGAGAGGGATACGTAGGCAACTTAATATGATATAAAGCTCAAGCCCTTCTTTTCCCAACACTTCTCTTCCCAAACCGGGCGGAGTCGACAAAAATAGTCGTTAGAACAATCATACGCGATCACGGTTGCTAAACCGCAATCGCTTCTTTGCAAATCGAGATCGCGGTACCACAAATCGCGATTGCATTTTGTGTAGCCGTTGCTCCGCAATCATGGTTTACTACCGCGGTCGCGGTTCCTTTTCCAACAACAACATTTCTAATGGTCACATTGCTTCCAACGGCTATTTCCATCCTAATTCTTATCCATTTACCCATATAAACATCATATCTCACCTTCAATTTCATTTACACCAATCTCTTACTCTCTTATCTCTCTCTAATAGACTAATACCTCCCTTCCTAATCTTTTTAAAAAATGGAAAACCAAGGCCAAGGGTTGAAATACGAAATTTTCACAAATCACTTCACCAAAGACAATGTATTGGATGAACAAGGCCTATATGATGTCAAGTGCAACTATTGTAGCTCGAGGTACAAATGGAAGTTAGGTGGAGGTTATGGCACCTTGACTGAACATTTAAAGACAAAGTACTTCATCCGCCTTATGTAAGTAACCAAGCACGGGTTCCATATCGAAGGTAAGAGAACTACATGGGCTTTGATTACTCTATTACCCTGAGAGGATATGTAGACACCTTAATATCAAGTTCAAGCCCTTCCTCTCCCAACTCCTCTCTTCCCAAACTAGGTGGAATCGGCAAAAAATAATCGTTAGAACCACCAAACGCGATAGTAGTAAACGGTTTCACTTCTAACAATTATTTTTCTCAAAGTCGGCCGAAATTGGACCATTGAACCGGAAAAAGCCGGAACCAGGACCTGAACTGAGGAACCGTGGGGCTCCCGATTTTGGTTCTGGTTCCATGGTCCCATGGAATCGAAACCGCCAGTTTTGGAACCGGACACCTCTAGTTCAAGCCGAGAACACAATCTATCTTTATATATAATTAAAATCGTTAAGGGTCCGTTTGGTACTATACCCATGGGATAAGGAATGGGTATGGGAATGCCCCAACCTGGTTTCAATGTTTGGTATGTATGTAATCGTATGAAATTCATTTCCCATACCTAATTTACCCATTCCCTCATACCTTATGTTTGATGCGGGTTTCTCCCATTTCCTAACTTCATCTTCTTCCTCCTTTTATCTCACTATGGAGAATCCATGAAAAATCTCAGATCTAGAAGCAAATAAACCTAATTTGACTTCTCTAATTTCACTACTCACGCATATTTCGAAGTGAGTCGTTTCTTCTTTCTCCAGTTTCACTACTAACTCAAAACTGTTTTTTCTATAAAAAAATGGGTGCGGAAAATATTGAGGGAGAATGTATAAATTGGTGGGGGGAAATGACAGAAATCCAAATCTTAAAATATCTAATGATTTTTCCAAAAAGAAATGGGAGCATAAAATGAGAAGAGAAGAAGAAGAAGCCATGAGAGTAGAGAAAGGTAGAAAAAGCCATGGGAGGAGATGAGAGCTCCTAAAATTTGTTCTTTTCCATACCTATTCCAATAACAAACCAAACACCACATCTTAGGAATGAAAGAACCCAATTTTTAATCTCATACCCATTCGGCCTTTCCCCCCCATTCCTGATTTGATACCAAACAGGGCCCTAAGTTCTCTTAGAGAGATGTTGGGAGTTTAGGTTGAGAAGGTCATTTTCGAGAAGGTACTTTGACATTGTGAAGAAGGTGGATTGTTTTCATTGATAAGTTTTGAATAGTAAAATAAAAATCTACATTTAGTTGCAGCGATTTGGCCAAAATTGATCTCATCACTTTTCTCCTCTATGCCGAACAGGAATTTGACCTTGTCTCCATGAACAAAGTTTGTGAAATTACATTTCGATAAGAACGAGTATTGGAAGAATTTAAACGATATCACTTGTCTCTTCATGTGGATGACTAGAATCCTAACCAGATTGAGTTGATGTGCTGATGCGACCCTACCTAGGCTCGGACCCGGTCCTTACCATTCTGAGACGGCCTAGACCATGGAGACCCCCTTGGCATAAGACATAATCTCTAATATATATTTATTATATTATTATTTCTATTTTTGTCATTTATATTCCATCTTTACTATTTTGGATGTGGGCTCTCTTATGCTTAAGAGACCGACCTATTAAGCTAGCATAAGGCCCATTCGACCATTAGGGTTTAGTTGCACCTATCCCTTTTAGTTGTTACTAGCTTTAGTATTATGGGCTTTGGATGTTGGGTCTAGTATGTTGCTAACCCTAGTCCACCTACCGTAGTAGTCTAGGTTTTTGTGAGCCTTTTTCTATATAAGAGGCACGACTCTCATTGTATTTCTTACGTCTAAGTTTAATCCAAGTTGAGTATTGAGTAGAGAGTTTCCTCCTCCCTTGGACCGAACATCAAACATCTCTTCCAAACCCCTTTCCCTCTTGTTCGGTCCTCCATTTGATCGGAAGCCTCTCATATCTAGCCTCGCCCCACCCTCGCCAACGCGAGCTGTTGAGGGGTAAATTTTTATATATTCAAAAATGCATTACAATTAATTACAAATAAAATTTGCGATTAATTTGCATTCACTAAAATTCAAAACCTTCATTTACATATAGGCTTATAATCTAAATTGATGGGCTGCTTTTGGTTGATCAAAGGGCTCGAAGCCCATCAGCTAACAATGCTATTCAATGAGCCTTTATTGCAAAAAAATATTAAATTAAACAAATACAAAAGCTATCTCAACTTCCACGTTCAAAAATCAAAATGGAGGTTTTTTTGTCTTGTTCCACAATTAATAAACAAAGAAAAAAACGTGGAAGTGAGGTGCCAAATGGGAGGTTACTAAATAAAACCTCCACTTTTCCATTGTATATAATGGTGCGTCAATTAAGAGCTATAGGGCTTCTGCATCTTTGATCTCCCAACAGTAGACCTGTACATGGGTGGGTTCGGGCCGGGCCAATTTTTTTTGTCCACATCAACGGGTCGGACTTGGCCCGGCTCGGTAATTCGGGCCTATTTTTTTGTCCATACCCCCCCACAAACACGGGTCGGGCTGTCCACGGGCTAGCCCGACCCGCAATATAAATATTATTATAAATTATAAATGATATTAATATTATTATAAAATATAAATTATATATAAATTAATGATATGATATAAAACTTATCTCGATTTGAGTTTTGAGGACGAAACTCTCTTTAAGTGGGGGTATATGTAATACCCGAGTTCGTATTCTAGTAACGTTTATAATTTGTAAGCGTATAAAAATTACAATCTTTCCCGGCTTTTTAATTGTTGGGAAAATCTAACCTTATTCTATTTCATTCTAAGTTGGGCCTAATATTCAGATGGGTCGAAAGCCATCATTTGCCTCCCCACGCTAGCCCGTCATTTGTTCCACATTTCCTCTACCCTAACCTTTTTGGAGAGGCCTACTGTTCACTATCTTCATTTGAGCCTCCTCCTCCATATCTCTTTACGCTCACATCTACTCATCTCCTTCAAGCTTTCGCCGTTCTCCACGGACTCTTCTTTCTCCCTCACCACCCAACTCTTTGGTTCTTGTTCTCGTTGCCTCTCTCAATCTCGTTCCCAATCTCCATTTCTTTCTCGCCGATGTTTGAGCTGACCGACGTCACTAGCGTCGGAGAAGTCGGTTGCTGCCGCCAGCCTCCTCTCCCGTTGGTAGTCCTCTATTCGAGTGTGTCGTTTCACATTCGAGGTCATCGTTCTCCGCTCGCCGTCGTCGTTCACCATCCCCGTTCACCGGCGCTGTTCGCCGTCAACGGCCACTATCTCTGCCGAGCTTTCACCTTGCCATTGTTAAGACCTTCTAGTTAACAAGTCTCTGGGACAATCCTTCACTTTTGCGGGGACGAAGTCGATCAAAGAAAGGGTCAATCTCCTTCTCCGTCTTGCTTATGGTGGAAGTTTAGAAGACCCTCACTTGCCTTCGGTTTTGTTTTTCAATCGGTATTAATACAAACTCTTTCACAATTCTATTCGTTGTTTGTTCCTGGCACATTCAAAGGTTTATATTAAACTTGAATAATTATTGTAGAAGTCCCCAATTTTGAATGATTGCTGAGACTAGTTTCAAGCCGACATGGTTGTAATTTGTGGAGTTGATCATGTTTGAACTTGTGGGTTTATTGCTGTGTATTTGTTTTATTTTACTTTATTTTATTTTTGGGCATATTAGTGTAGCTAAGTGTCGATCAAACTTGGTCAAAATGTTGATCATTAGTGGCGTTTCAATGGAGACTAATTACGATGGTTAGTGACAGAATCAATTGTTTATCATACGGAAAAAGCTATGGTTACCAATTAATGGTAATGGAGATTGTTTAATTGTTGGATAAGTAATGTTGTTAGAGTTTATGGCTACCGAATTTGGTTTTGTGTGGTGGCTGAATTGATAATTGACTTTGGTCATTAAATGTAAGGTGGTCACTGAAATTGTTTATTTAATAATGGCTATTGAATTGTTGTGGTTTTGATTGAATATCTTTTATAAAATTAGTAGGTTAAAATACTACTAAGTGGATTAAGTAAGATCCTTGTTGTGAAATAAAGATGTTATTTTAGAAGCGTGCTAGTAACTAGTAAACCTAGGATGGAATTGAACGAGTGACAAAGATGATCGATAACATCAAGCATCAACTAGAAAGAACTCTTAGCTTGTTTGAGGCGTTAAGTTTCGTGTTTTGCTCTCTTCAGGAGTTATAGTTTTGCTTATTGAATTGTTAGGAATCAGTAACGTTGACATGTGACTAGTTCGAGCCTAAATTCTTCCGCTACGTATTTGTGTTCGTCTCTTGAGGTAAGTCGTTCTCGACTTGCTCGGCTTTATTCTAGTCTTGTTAGATTTCATGCCGTGATTGTGAGATTGGTTTTGGGAATTAGTCCCGAATGTATGTTTTCCATGTAAAATGCCTTCATGCATGAGGTGAGGCGCTTTCCATTTCAAACGTTTTCTCGTAAAAGAAATAGTATCGTTTTCTCTGTGCTGGCAGCGTAACCGGCACGATCATGTGCGACGATTGCCGGTGGCGACGTCTAGCCATGGTCGTGTGTCGGCCGGGCCCCTTCAAAAATAAAAATTGATTGCTTGTTTTTGGCAAGTGCTCTAGTGGAGGCTTGACCAGGGGTTGGAAGGATGACGTATATGAAAAGTGGGAGGGCCTGCCTCTACACTCGGGCGCAGGTGAGTTAGCGCCGTAGATGGGAATGCGGTGGAGGAAGGGAGAATTGCATTTCCCAATAGGATTGTGAATTGTTTTGTTGTGTGTGTGTGTGATTACTTAGTTGGTTTTCGACCTTGTGAATTTTTGTTACGCTTGATGAATTGCTTGTTTCGTTGTATTTCCCTTTATTTGTTAAATGTCGAAGTGTTGGTTATTATTACAAAGGCCGAACGACCGAAAACCACCCTTATAAAAGCCATATTGCTCTAAACCACCCTTTTAATATCAATTTACCGAAAACCACCCTCATAAGGTCTTCCGTTAACAAATGACCACCCGTCCCCAACTCCCGTCAAAAAAATCCGTCTAAAGTATGAAATTACAAATCCACCCTTTATTTTTCATTATATTATATTATTATAAATATACCTAATAAATTAAAACTAATTATTGCACAAAAAAGACAGCCTCGACGTCTACCAAGCAAAATTCCAACACGATTTAACCCTTTCTTTGAACTCGAATGACTTCATTGCCACCAGTGACCTTGCCGGGGACAACATTAATGAATTCGGATCTTGAACTTCGACCACCAAAATCACGGGCTCACTTTTCTCCAATCCAGATTTGGCTTGCCTTTGTGCAGTTTGGGTTGCTACTGGTTCGCCGTCAACTCCCTCTGTTCCCAAATCTCGCCTTTGTTTAGGGTTAAGCGCACCAATCGTCGAATTTTTGGGTTTGATCTTGAGATTCATTTTCTTTGAACTCGAATTTTAGGGTTTGATCTTGAGATTCATTTTTTTGGCCCATTTCCTTGTACTTTTATTTCACATTAAAAATTAATAATGGGGCATGTGCATACAACACTGACGGTTTTTTTGACGGGAGTTGGGGGCGGGTGGTCATTTATTAACGGAAGCCCTTATTAGGGTGGTTTTCGGTAAATTGATATTAAAAGGGTGGTTTAGAGCAATATGGCATATTATAAGGGTGGTATTCGGTCGTTCGGCCTATTACAAATGCTTTACTGTTGTGCTTGTTAGTTTGATTGTTGGCATGTCTCGTTGCCTTTCCTTTCACCTATTCTCTAGGTTGTGGAAATGTGTGTTGGCCTATTATGTTTTGTTCAGTTCACTTGTTAAAGGTTATGTTGTTGGCTAATTTTTGTTTTTTAAACGTCTTACCATTGCCGCTTGTTATCTAGCTTGCCTAGGATAATAGCTGACCCCTCAGGGACTTATTTTTTAGTTCCAGGTACTCATACAGGTCCCGTGTTGGAGCCTAGGCCAGATGCTGCAGCGGATCGTTGACGCGTGTCACTAGGTTTCAGAGTGGGTTGAGAGTTTTGTTTTTAGCTTTGTTATTTGTTTTGGATTTTGCACCCTTTTGTTGACTTTAGTGGATTTCTGATGTTGGATGTGACTTGACTAGACGTTTGGGATCTCATGCATGACATTATTTAAAATGTGTTTGTTGAACGACAATTGGATGTTTTAAATAGTTTTTCTTGTCGTGCCCGAGTTGCAAGGTCCAGGTATTCTAGTTGTCAACCAGTTCAGGTAGGATCCGTTAGGGTCAAACTACCAAGTAATGCCTCGATGTTAAGTCCGGGTGTTACAAATTGGTATCAGAGCCAGGTTGGCAACGAGGGCACATGGAACCGAACAACAAGTGTACATGAGGTACAACTAAAAACTAAAACCGACCGATGTTTTCTAAAAAGTTTTTAAATGGGGTAGTCATGCTGCATATAGAGGTAGATGACACGATGCGACTCCGCTGCCATCCGCCGAAGGACCTCACGTTGAATCGTAAGAAAATCTTTAACTTTTAGTCAAGTATAAAGTTTTGACCTTGGTACTTTCTGAAAAGATGGCTCATAGACTAGAGTGAGGGTTATTGTTACTATCGGTACTCCCTTTGTTGTTGAGCCATTGGAGCATCAGAACGTTTACCCCAAGAAAGAAGTTGTTGAGGGTGGTGGTCTAGCCGTTGACGAACATCAAGACACTAGCGTGTCTATTGCTGAAGGAGGGCCCCAGCTAATGAATCCCATTTTAGAGCCAATGCACCACTAATTGAGTTATCACTAGAGATGGATCTTGCACTTCGAGCCACGCTCTTTGGAGTGCTACAAAACATATTGGGCATTGGGATTGTACTTAACCAGAATGCTACAACTTGACTTTAGAGGAGTTTTGAGGGTATTAGGCCAATGATTTGTTAGAACTGCTCATTTAGGAGAGCTATCGGGAGTATAAATACCAGAAGTAGCTGCCTGTGTGGTAGAGCCACTAAGATAGTGTTGCAAGCTTCAGTCTGACAAACAGCTCGTGGAGTTTAGGACGACCGGGGTGTCAAACTTCACCAGGGTCCTGAGTACTGATGTAGAGCAATGACTGAGGAGTGTGGTCTCCGCGTTGGATTCTATTCAGGCGCTAGAGGAGAGGAAGATGTCTTTGGTATAAAGTTTGCTACAAGTGGGCGCTTCGTTTGGTGGGATTTGAGTTGGTGACGTTAAACGGATGTTACCTTTCTAAGAGTTCCAAAAGGGGAATTCGAGATTTTCTAAGAGGCTGAAGATCGTAATAGGGTTCTAAGGTGATGTGAGGCCGAGTTCCACACCTTAGGGAGGCAACAACTCGGGCATGAGGCGGAACCAACAAGGGCAATCTCAACTGTTGGGTGGTGCAATGGGACAGAAGTAGTGCTTCAACCGTATAATCCCTGATCATTTAAAGTATGCTTGTACTCGGCCATTGCTGACTAGTTATACCGGTGGGCAGAAGATCCACCGTATTGACTTCTGTCGCAACAAAGGAGTTGCTCCATCATTAGGGATCATCACCCTTTTCTAGGCCTATTGGAGATTTTCAATCACAATCAACGCCTCGGACTTACATTCCTCCAGGTCAGGGTTGTGGTAGCACAGTTGGGGGTCTGGAGCCAACCATCTGCCTCGTTTGTTCGAGTTAAGAAGAGATGAAGATCCAAATATGTCGATAGCAACAGGTAAATTACATTTGATCTGTTCTGTGGGTACTCCCTTTGTGGTGGGTTTACCAGATGGTAGTGAGATAAGTAGGGACAAAGAGATCCTTCAATGTCCAATTCGCATTGCGGATAAGGACTGGATCACCAATTTCATTGTCATGGCCTTGCCAAATGAGGAGGTAATTCTAGGTATGGATTGGATGAGTAGGTACAAAGCTGTCCTTGATATTCATAGTCGCACATTGACGGTAACCTTTAATGATGGAACTCAGTACATGTTTTGGGGACAGAACCCTAAGAAGTCTAGGACTGCGATTAGTGTTATGAAAGTTGCCAAGTTGTTGATTGAGGGTTGTGTAGGATATTGGTGCTATGCCCTTCAAGAAACCAAGGATAGTCCAAGGCTTGAGGACATTCCTATTGTGCGAGAACTCAAAGATGTATTTCCTGAGGAGTTGTTAGGGCTTCCGCCTCATAGAGAGGTAGATTTCAGCATTGAGTTGGAGCCGGAAGCAAGACCTGTTTCACGGGCTCCTTATCGTATGGCGCTAGTAGAGATGCAAGAGTTGAAAAAGCAACTAGAACAGTTGGCAGAGAAAGGCTTCGTTCATCCTAGTACATCGCCTAGGTGTGCTCCTGTACTTTTTGTAAGAAAGAAGGATGGGTCAATGACGTTGTGCATCGATTACAGAGAACTTAACCGAACCACCATAAACAAAAAAAAACAAGTATTCACTTCCCCATATCGAGATTTGCTAGACTAGTTGCAAGGAACAGTGATGTTCTCCAAAATCGACGTGAGGTCTGGCTATCATCAATGGAGGATTCGAGATGAAGACATTCCAAAGACAACATTTCAGACATGTTATGGGCACTAAGAGTTTGTAGTGATGTCGTTCGGTTTGACAAATGCTCTAGCGGTGTTAATGGAGTTAATGAACAAGATCTTTATTGAATATTTGGATCAGTTCATGGCAGTGTTCATTGACGACATCTTGGTTTACTCTCGGAGCCAAGAAGAGCATGTCAATCATTTGAGGGTTGTGATGGGAGTTTTAAGACAACACCGTTTGATTGCCAATCTTTCAAAGTGCGACTTCTGGTTGCATGAGGTCACGTTTCCAGGGCATGTCGTCTATGCAGATGGAGTAAAAGTTGATCCAATGAAGATTGAAATCGTGTCGTCTTGGCAACCTCCCAAGAATGAAAAGGAAGTACGTAGTTTCTTGGGTCTGGGAGGATATTACAAGAGGTTCGTAGAGGGCTTCTAGAAAATAGCTCAACCTTTGACCAATTTACTCCGGAAGACTACCAAGTTTATATGGACAGAGGCTTGCCAGAGAAGCTTTGAAGAGTTGAAAATAAGGCTAACTTCTGCACCCATCTTAGCACTTCCTCAAAGGCTCAGAAGGGTATGTGGTCTACAGTGATGCGTCGAAATTTGGGTTAGGTTGTGTGTTAATGCAGAAGGATCAAGTGATTGCTTATGCTTCTAGACAACTTAAGACTCATGAGCTAAATTACCCGACACACGACCAAGAGTTAGCGGCTGCGATCCACGCCTTGAAGATTTGGCGACACTATTTGTATGGGACGACTTGCCAAATTTTGACAGATCACAAGAGCCTTAAGTATATTTCCATTCAGCGAGAGCTCAATATGAGACAATGCAGATGGCTTGAATTGATTAAGGATTATAATTTGGAGATCTTTTATCACCCATGCAAGGCAAATGACGTCGCCGACGCACTCAACCGGAAATCATTGCAAGAGCAGATGTTGTCACACTGGACTGTTCAAACCGCTTTGCAAAGGGATTTGATCAGGAATGGGATTGAAGTATGGATTCAAATATTTCAAGGCCAATTTTGCTCCTTGGAATGTCAACCTAGCTTGATAGAGGAGATCCATCACTTGCTCGATGATTCAGGACTTGTGTCAAAAGATGCGTCAAGGTGAAGCACCCACTTTTGGAATCCGAGAAGATAGAATTTTGAGGTTGAATGGGAGAGTATTCGTACCTTGGGATCAAAAGATAAGATAGAAAATCATTTAGGAGGCTCATGCTATCCCCTATTCAATACATCCAGGAGCAAGTAAGATGTACAAGGACCTCAAACAACATTATTGGTGGGTTGGCCTGAAACCTAATGTGGCCAAGTTTGTAGCACGATGCCAGATTGCCAATAGGCTAAGATAGAACATCAAAAACCGGGAGGGATGCTCCAACCACTTTCCATCCCAAAATGGAAGTGGGAAGATATATCGATGGACTTTGTCACAGGTTTGCGCGTCAGTCAAGGTCATGATGCCATCTGAGTTGTAGTGGACAGATTGATGAAGACGGCTCGTCTCCTTCCTATTAGGGAGACATGGGAAGTTTCTAGATTGGTAAATGTGTTTGTTAGACAAATAGTGAGACTGCATAAAGTACCAAAAAAAAATGTCTCGGATCGATATGGTCGTTTCACATCGAAATTCTGGCATCAAGTGCACAAGGCTTTGTGTACGAGATTGCATTTCACGACTGCTTATCACCCACAAGCAGATGGATAGTCAGAGAGGACAATTCAAACGCTTGGAGATAAGCTAAGGGCTTGTGCCCTAGACTGGGGCGGTATTTGGTCTGAAAGCTTAGAATTGCTTGAGTTCGCATACAATAACAGTTGGCACACCTTGATTCAAAAGGCTCCTTACGAGGCGTTGTATGGTTGAATGTGTCGGACACCACTTTGTTGGGATGACCCTTTGACAGAGTGGGTGAGAGACCCCAAGTGATCTAAGAGTCAGTTGATGAAGTTGCTTTGATAAGAGAATGTATGTTAGATGCTTAGAGTCGTCAGAAATCCTATGTTGATAAACAAAGGCGACCTTTAGAATTTGATGTTGGGGCTCATGTGTGGTTGAGGGTGTCGCCTACTCTAGGGGTGTGGAGATTTGGGATTAAAGGAAAGTTGAGTCCTCGCTGCATCGGACCCTTGGAGATCTTAGAGAGGGTCAGCGAGTGGACCTATCGCTTGGCACTTCCTCCTTCCTTGGAAGGAGTTCATCCCGTGTTTCATGTGTCTCAGCTAAGGCATGCATTCTCGATCCCAACCACAAGCTTAGTTATGAAGAGTTGAGAATCGAGCCAGATCATACTTTTGTTGAACAACCAATAGCTATCTTGGATCGTCGAATGAAGAAACTAAGAAACAAGGAGATTCCTTTAGTCATAGTGCAGTGGTCTAAACGTGGAGTTGAGGAGGTCACTTGGGAAACTGAGGCAAGTATGCAAGAGAGTTACCCAAAGCTATACTCAAGGTTGATACAGTCTATGGGGTGATGGTTAGTACTTGAGCTTTTTATGCACCATATCTAGTACCTTAAATTGTTTTGTTGTTAATTCGCTTGGTTGTGTGTTGCTTGCTTGCTGGGTTGCTTGGTTGCTTGGTTGATCGTTTGCTTGTGCTTGATTGATTGGTTGCTTATGTGAATTCAATGATTCTTGGACATGTAGGAATAGATGATATGTTGACTATATGTTCTGAAAGCACTCCGTTCGTTGATGAATGCCTTACTTTCGTTGCTACAGTCGTTCGGAAATGGTTCGAGGACGAACCTATGTTCAGGGGTGGAGATTTGCGAGACTCAAACCAATCTCCCATCCTTATTCGTATATTAAACTTATCTCGATTTGAGTTTCGAGGACAAAACTCTCTTTAAGTGGGGGTATATGTAATACCCGAGTTCGTATTCTAGTAACGTTTATAATTTGTGAGCGTATAAAAATTACAATCTTTCCCGGCTTTTTAATTGTTGGGCCAATCTAACCTTATTCTATTTCATTCTAAGTTGGGCCTAATATTCAGATGGGTCGAAAGCCATCATTTGTCTCCCCACGCTAGCCCCTCATTTGTTCCACATTTCTTCTACCGTAACCTTTTTGGAGAGGCCTACTGTTCACTGTCTTCATTTCAGACGCCTCCTCCGAATCTCTTTACGCTCACATCTACTCATCTCCTTTAAGCTTTTGCCGCTCTCCACGGGCTCTTCTTTCGCCCTCACCACCCAACTCTCTGGTTCTTGTTCTCGTTGCCTCTCTCAATCTCATTTCCAATCTCCATTTCTTTCTCGCCGATGTTCGAAGGTGACCGACGGCACTAGCGTCGGAGAAGTCGGTTGCTGCCGCCAGCCTCCTCTCCCGTTGGTAGTCCTCTATTCGAGTGCGTCATTTCACATTCGAGGTCGTCGTTCTCCAATCGCCGTCGTCGTTCACCATCCCCGTTCACCGGCGCTGTTCGCCGTCAACGGCTGCTATCTCTGCTGAGCTTTCACCTTGTCATTGTTAAGACCTTCTGGTTCCGTTTGGTACTATACCCATGGGATAAGGAATGGTTATGGGAATGCCCCAACCTGGTTTCAATGTTTGGTATGTATGGAATCGTATGAAATTCATTTCCCATACCTAATTTTCCCATTCCCTCATACCTTATGTTTGATGCGGGTTTCCCCCATTTCCTAACTTCATCTTCTTCCTCCTTTTATCTCACTATGGAGAATCCATGAAAAATCTCAGATCTAGAAGCAAATATACCTAATTTGACTTCTCTAATTTCACTACTCACGCATATTTCGAAGTGAGTCGTTTCTTCTTTCTCCAGTTTCACTACTAACTCAAAACTGTTTTTTCTATAAAAAAGATGGGTGCGGAAAATATTGAGGGAGAATGTATAAATTGGTGGGGAGAAATGACAGAAATCCAAATCTTAAAATATCTAATGATTTTTCCAAAAAGAAATGGGAGCATAAAATGAGAAGAGAAGAAGAAGAAGCCATGAGAGTAGAGAAAGGTAGAAGAAGCCATGGGAGGAGATGAGAGCTCCTAAAATTTGTTCTTTTCCATACCTATTCCAATAACAAACCAAACACCACATCTTAGGAATGAAAGAACCCAATTTTTAATCTCATACCCATTCGGCCATTCCCCCCATTCCTGATTTGATACCAAACGGGCCCTAAGTTCTCTTAGAGAGATGTTGGGAGTTTAGGCTGAGAAGGTCATTTTCGAGAAGGTACTTTGACATTGTGAAGAAGGAGGATTGTTTTCATTGATAAGTTTTGAATAGTAAAATAAAAATCTACATTTAGGTGCAGCGATTTGGCCAAAATTGATCTCATCACTTTTCTCCTCTATGCCGAACAGGAATTTGCCCTTGTCTCCATGAACAAAGTTTGTGAAATTACATTTCGATAAGAACGAGTATCGGAAGAATTTAAATGATATCACTTGTCTCTTCATGTGGATGACTAGAATCCTAACCAGTTTGAGTTGATGTGCTGATGCGACCCTACCTAGGCTCGGACCCGGTCCTTACCATTCTGAGACGGCCTAGACCATGAAGACCCCCTTGGCATAAGACATAATCTCTAATATGTATTTATTATATTATTATTTCTATTTCTGTCATTTATATTCCATCTTTACTATTTTGGATGTGGGCTTTCTTATGCTTAAGAGACCGACCTATTAAGCTAGCATAAGGCTCATTCGACCATTAGGGTTTAGTTGCACCTATCCCTTTTCATTGTTACTATTTTTAGTATTATGGGATTTGGATGTTTGGTCTAGTATGTTGCTAACCCTAGTCCACCTACCATAGTAGTCTAGGTTTTTGTGAGCCTTTTTCTATATAAGAGGCACGACTCTCATTGTATTTCTTACGTCTAAGTTTAATACAAGTTGAGTATTGAGTAGAGAGTTTCCTCCTCCCTTGGACCGGACGTCAAACATCTCTTCCAAACCCCTTTCCCTCTTGTTCGGTCCTCCATTTGATGGGATGCCTCTCATATCTAGCCTCGCCCCACCCTCGCCAACGCGAGCTGTTGAGGGGTAAATTTTTATATATTCAAAAATGTATTACAATTAATTACAAATAAAATTTGCGATTAATTTGCATTCACTAAAATTCAAAACCTTCATTTACATATAGGCTTATAATCTAAATTGATGGGCTGCTTTTGGTTGATCAAAGGGCTCGAAGCCCATCAGCTAACAATGCTATTCAATGAGCCTTTATTGCAAAAAAAATATTAAATTAAACAAATACAAAAGCTATCTCAACTTCCACGTTCAAAAATCAAAATGGAGGTTTTTTTGTCTTGTTCCACAATTAATAAACAAAGAAAAAAACGTGGAAGTGAGGTGCCAAATGGGAGGTTACTAAATAAAACCTCCACTTTTCCATTGTATATAATGGTGCGTCAATTAAGAGCTTTGGGGCTTCTGCATCTTTGATCTCCCAACAGTAGACCTGTACATGGGTGGGTTCGGGCCGGGCCAATTAAGAGCTTTAGTATTATGGGCTTTGGATGTTGGGTCTAGTATGTTGCTAACCCTAGTCCACCTACCATAGTAGTCTAGGTTTTTGTGAGTCTTTTTCTATATAAGAGGCACGACTCTCATTGTATTTCTTACGTCTAAGTTTAATACAAGTTTAGTATTGAGTAGAGAGTTTCCTCCTCCTTTGGACCGGACGTCAAACATCTCTTCCAAACCCCTTTCCCTCTTGTTCGGTCCTCCATTTGATGGGATGCCTCTCATATCTAGCCTCGCCCCACCCTCGCCAACGCGAGCTGTTGAGGGTAAATTTTTATATATTCAAAAATGCATTACAATTAATTACAAATAAAATTTGCGATTAATTTGCATTCACTAAAATTCAAAACCTTCATTTACATATAGGCTTATAATCTAAATTGATGGGCTGCTTTTGGTTGATCAAAGGGCTCGAAGCCCATCAGCTAACAATGCTATTCAATGAGCCTTTATTGCAAAAAAAAATATTAAATTAAACAAATACAAAAGCTATCTCAACTTCCACGTTCAAAAATCAAAATGGAGGTTTTTTTGTCTTGTTCCACAATTAATAAACAAAGAAAAAAACGTGGAAGTGAGGTGCCAAATGGGAGGTTACTAAATAAAACCTCCACTTTTCCATTGTATATAATGGTGCGTCAATTAAGAGCTTTGGGGCTTCTGCATCTTTGATCTCCCAACAGTAGACCTGTACATGGGTGGGTTCGGGCCGGGCCAATTAAGAGCTTTAGTATTATGGGCTTTGGATGTTGGGTCTAGTATGTTGCTAACCCTAGTCCACCTACCATAGTAGTCTAGGTTTTTGTGAGCCTTTTTCTATATAAGAGGCACGACTCTCATTGTATTTCTTACGTCTAAGTTTAATCCAAGTTGAGTATTGAGTAGAGAGTTTCCTCCTCCCTTGGACCGGACATCAAACATCTCTTCCAAACCCCTTTCCCTCTTGTTCGGTCCTCCATTTGATGGGATGCCTCTCATATCTAGCCTCGCCCCACCCTCGCCAACGCGAGCTGTTGAGGGGTAAATTTTTATATATTCAAAAATGCATTACAATTAATTACAAATAAAATTTGCGATTAATTTGCATTCACTAAAATTCAAAACCTTCATTTACATATAGGCTTATAATCTAAATTGATGGGCTGCTTTTGGTTGATCAAAGGGCTCGAAGCCCATCAGCTAACAATGCTATTCAATGAGCCTTTATTGCAAAAAAAATATTAAATTAAACAAATACAAAAGCTATCTCAACTTCCACGTTCAAAAATCAAAATGGAGGTTTTTTTGTCTTGTTCCACAATTAATAAACAAAGAAAAAAACGTGGAAGTGAGGTGCCAAATGGGAGGTTACTAAATAAAACCTCCACTTTTCCATTGTATATAATGGTGCGTCAATTAAGAGCTTTGGGGCTTCTGCATCTTTGATCTCCCAACACTAGACCTGTACATGGGCGGGTTCGGGCCGGGCCAATTTTTTTTGTCCACATCAACGGGCCGGACTTGGCCCGACTCGGTAATTCGGGTCTATTTTTGTATCCATACCCGCCCACAAACACGGGCCGAGCTGTCCACGGGCTAGCCCGACCCGCAATATAAATATTATTATAAATTTTAAATGATATTAATATTATTATAAAATATAAATTATATGTAAATTAATGATATAATATAAAACTTATCTCGATTTGAGTTTCGAGGACGAAACTCTCTTTAAGTGGGGGTATATGTAATACCCGAGTTCGTATTCTAGTAACGTTTATAATTTGTGAGCGTATAAAAATTACAATCTTTCCCGGCTTTTTAATTGTTGGGCCAATCTAACCTTATTCTAAGTTGGGCCTAATATTCAGATGGGTCGAAAGCCATCATTTGCCTCCCCACGCTAGCCCGTCATTTGTTCCACATTTCCTCTACCCTAACCTTTTTGGAGAGGCCTACTGTTCACTGTCTTCATTTCAGCCTCCTCCTCCGAATCTCTTTATGCTCACATCTACTCATCTCCTTCAAGCTTTCTCCGCTCTCCACGGGCTCTTCTTTCGCCCTCACCACCCAACTCTCTGGTTCTTGTTCTCGTTGCCTCTCTCAATCTCGTTCCCAATCTCCATTTCTTTCTCGCCGATGTTCGAAGGTGACCGACGTCACTAGCGTCGGAGAAGTCGGTTGCTGCCACTAGCCTCCTCTCCCGTTGGTAGTCCTCTATTCGAGTGTGTCGTTTCACATTCGAGGTCATCGTTCTCCGATTGCTGCCGTCGTTCACCATCCCCGTTCACCGGCGCTGTTCGCCGTCAACGGCCGCTATCTCTGCCGAGCTTTCACCTTGCCATTGTTAAGACCTTCTGGTTAACAAGTCTCTGGGACAATCCTTCACTTTTGCGGGGCCGAAGACCCTCACTTGCCTTCGGTTTTGTTTTTCAATCGGTATTAATACAAACTCTTTCACAATTCTATTCGTTGTTTGTTCCTGGCACATTCAAAGGTTTATATTAAACTTGAATAATTATTGTAGAAGTCCCCAATTTTGAATGATTGCTGAGACTAGTTTCAAGCCGACATGGTTGTAATTTGTGGAGTTGATCATGTTCGAACTTGTGGGTTTATTGCTGTGTATTTGTTTTATTTTACTTTATTTTATTTTTGGGCATATTAGTGTAGCTAAGTGTCGATCAAACTTGGTCAAAATGTTGATCATTAATGGCGTTTCAATGGAGACTAATTACGATGGTTAGTGACAGAATCAATTGTTTATCATACGGAAAAAGCTATGGTTACCAATTTATGGTAATGGAGATTGTTTAATTGTTGGATAAGTAATGTTGTTAGAGTTTATGGCTACCGAATTTGGTTTTGTGTGGTGGCTGAATTGATAATTGACTTTGGTCATTAAATGTAAGGTGGTCACTGAAATTGTTTATTTAATAATGGCTATTGAATTGTTGTGGTTTTGATTGAATATCTTTTATAAAATTAGTAGGTTAAAATACTACTAAGTGGATTAAGTAAGATCCTGGTTTTGTGTGGTGGCATGCATTAAGTACTAGTTATTATCAGTACAACTCTTCTCCTTTTCTTTGGGTCTTTTTCAAAATCAAATTAAAAATTCTTTTATTTTGATTTCATGACTAGTTGCTTTGGTTGTTTTCTTGTTGGGTCAAATCAACTTTTATGCTTTGAAAGCAAATACCCCATTTGAACTTATTATATGCCTCCATTTCAAATTGGTACCCCAATTTATCATATTATTCAAAGAGCCTTTTCATGTATTTTTAAATCAAGGTCACTCATCAAAGTGGCGTTACGAGATTCAGTTAAAAAAAAACAGTGATCACACTTCAAGTTAACCCGTTTGAATAGGGTTCTTGAGTTTGTTTACTTTATGCAGGAAATCTATCAAAGACCCAAAGGGATATCGAGAGCAGTTACTTTCGTATCTCTCCATCATTCCACTGTCCATAGTTGATCCGAGAATAGTTACTTTCGGGTCTCTATGCTACATCCAAGATCGTGGTTGATCCGAAAGTAGTTACTTTCGGGTCTCCACATTAAGCAAAATAGTGATGGATTTGAGAGTAACTACTCCCGAACCATTACATCACATCCAAGAGCGTGGTTGATTTGAAAGTAATTACTTTCGGGTCTCCACATGGTGATAAATTTAAGAGTATTTACTCTTAAACCATTACACCGATTGACATGTTCCAATGGGGATTCAATTGAAATTCTTTAGGGATCCGTACAATCGATTTCTAGTGACATTAAAAATTTAATTGGATTGACATCCGTATAAAAAAAATTGAATGAAGAGAGGAGGGGAGTTGACAAGTTATGGATTTTGAGGAAAAAGATGAGACAAAATACCCATCATGTGTACAAAATTAAATAAAAAAGGGGTACAAAATTAAGCTTTGACTTTACCCTTAATTATCTCTCTTTTACTGGATCTTCAAATAAACCAGTACTCTCCTTAAAAGCAAACGTAGGCTATCTCCCAGATTGAAAGAAAAGCTAATGCTTTTATGAGAAAAAGTGTTCAGATTCAAAATCCCTCATACAAAAAAAAAACGAGATTGAGGTTAATATATATAGAAAAGATAAAAGTTTTCAAAAAAGAAAAAAATTGTTATCTTTTAAATTAAATCCAAATTGAATCCTGGATTTTGTGGATAAAATATTTGTTTTGATCCTTGAATTTGTTTTAAGGAAAGTCTATCTATATATATGTATAAGAGAAAGTATTAATTAATTATCTTGTCTGCTAACCTAAGCAAGTTAAATATATGTGGACTAGGTCATACTCTCTTACTTAAGGCCCAAATCAAATTGAGATCTTAATTAAGATTCAATTTAAATAATTAATCAGCCTCCCCCGTATATCTAATTTCGGGTTCCCAGGAGTATAAATGAATCCTGTACAAGTAGAAATCTAAAAAGAAAGCATAAAAAAAGAAATGTATATTATAAAAAAAGGAGGCTTGGTAAACGTGTTTGACAAGACAAGTCACTGTATTTGTCCATCAGTCCAACACTATGCAGGCAATTGAATGAATTTGGTCTTAAAATTAGTTTAATTACCAATCCGACCCACCAAATAACGTATTCACATAATTGACCCACTACATTTTTTATTTTCTAAACTAAATGATGAATAATATAAAAATTAGGCTATATAATGCACAAAGCTTAGTCTAAAAATATTTTTAGTCATATTTAAATTTGGGTCAACAAATTAAATTGTATTCAAGAACTACGTAAAGACTTGACGCCTAAAAAAGGGCTACGTAGGTAACTCGATGCAAATTTTTATCGAGTACAGTCGCACCTCTAAATCAAACTAAAATTTCAAAATCCAAAAGACGCACTAAAAAGTTGTGCACGCCAAATGCGAAGGACTAGATCACCCTTCCTAGAAGGTGGGTTTAGTGTTATTCGCATCATGCAAATGATAGTTGGAGTGGTCTAGGCAACCCTTCCTAGAAGGTGGATCTATTCTCGTTCCTATGATGCATGAAAAATTACACACACCAAAATCGAATAAAAAACCAAAACACTCTGAACTACGTAAGGCTTGAATCTCTTTAAAAGGATACGTAGGCAACCCGTCAAAACTCGGGTGCAATCCTAATCTTAAAACAAACCAAATCCTTTGTACGTTTATGACTTTTAATCAAAAGGGTAAAAAGGAAAGGATCGAACTCAATTTTAAAAATCAAATAAAATATGTTTTGCAAATATTTTCATATTTTTGTTTAACATATTTTTGGCACGCTCAGTGGGACCTTTTCTTCCTTTTCATCTTTAAGTTATACATTAACTAACGTTTACTCGTGTTTTGGTTGCAAGGAAATGGCATCAATGGCAACTGTGAACTTCAACGAACTTCCTGCTACCTTCATCGTGCAAGGGGGTCGTTTGGTCCGCCGGAGGTCTTTTTCGGTGGTCTTTGATGTTTCTCGCAATGAAATCCATGTGAAGATCCCGTTGGAAAATTCCTTCAACCCGCTTCACCATTTGGAGGAGAAAAAGGGCAACAAGCCCAACTTTAAGACAATTGGTGGTGTCGGCAATCCGGGAACCAGTGGCACGAACCCTATCCCCATGAGTGCTCAAAGATCTATCATTCGTGTTATCAAAAGGAATGGTGGGCCTGTAGGAGAGCATGTACTAGTTGTCCCGATGGTCAAGAAGGCTAACAAAAAGAGGGGCCGCAAAAATGGTTCAAAGCGTTCGAGGACAGGGCCGCTCCGCAAGCTAGCAAATTCTCCAGCCTTAGCTCAAGTGAATGCCACCCTCTGGAAGGCTGCAAAGGACCTTTTTGACTCAAAGGAGGTGTTACCTAATCCTCCAATAGTCGCTCCAGGCCAGATTCTCATAGGTTCTATTCCTGTCACGCTTGAAAAGGTCGAGCAAGTTTGCGTGACCTCCTACTCTGAGGGTGAGACGCAGGCAAAAACTCAAAAGGTCAAAGTGATCAAGTCCTCGAAAGCCAAGAAGGTCCGAGTTCATAAAGAGAACAAGATGGACGATGATCTCGTTGACGCTCCAAGGAAAGGAGACTCATGCAGCTCGAGAAGTTTAAGTGTACAAACGGGTTAACTTCATGATGGCCCTATGACAAGATCTAAGGCCAAAATGATTTCTTATGCTGATGTAGCTTCAACACCACCTAGTCCGACGATCTCACAATGTGAAGAGGAACCCAGTTATCCTTTATATGGAGACCTGAATTCTCTTTTCCAAGAGGAGGAGTTTCCTTCCATGGCTATCAAGGGAGGAAAAACAAAGACCGTCTTGCAAGATGAGTTGGAAAACATGCCTGTTTTGATGATAGGAACAACTAGTGTTGAAGAGCAACTCCAAGAGTTACAAAGAAAACTCGCTGAGAAAGACACCTAAATAGCTACACTTGTTGCGCAAGCCAATAGTCATGCTCAAGAGAGTAGGCACGAACAGGTGAGAACAAATGATGATGGTCCGAGTGGTAGTTCATCCATCTCCCCGCAAGAACTTAGGGAGTTGATCGTTCAAGGGATTCGAGAATTCCAAGTGTCTCAAAATCCACTTGTTCTTGGCTACAGAAAGCCGTACCCAGTACATTATGATGCTGTCCCATTCCCTCCGGGTTACCAAAGGCCAAGTTTTGATTAGTTCGATGGTATCCATGGGTCACCACATGAGCATTTGGCTCACTTTTATTCAGCTTGTGGGGAAACCGCACTGAGTGATGCCTTACTCATCAGACAGTTTGTGCAATCATTAAAGGGGTCGGCATTCACTTGGTACACACAACTTCAACCTGGATCGATCCAAACATGGGATGACTTACAAAGAGCATTCCTAGCACAATTCGTGAGTTCGAAGGCAAAGGTTTCCATCATGGACCTTGCAAATACTCTTCAACGGCCGAATGAACTTGCTAATGATTTCATCGCAAGATGGAGGAGCCTAAGATTGCAATGCCCTGAGAAGTTAAGTGAAGAGTGTTGAAAGGGTTTTACCTTGATCCTTAACAAGCAAATAAATTTATAGATTAAGACCCCGCCGAGTACAGGGAGGTCAGGTTCTTTCACGGGAATTAGAAGAATCTATGTCTAGCTACTAATCCTAATAATAGAGAACAAAGCAAAGAAAAACACACAAACAGACGCTCGGCACCGACCCACAACAGGTCGTCACCGACCAACCACTCAACACAAACGCAGGAGAAAAACTAAGGGAACTAGGAGCTCGGCCCCGACCTGAAAGTGGTCGTAACTGACCTATCCGGGTAACTAGAAAACTTCGGAGAATCAAATTAAAAGAGATCTAGAGCAAAGGATTCACCACAACAAGCTATGCATGCAAACATGAATCAAAATCAACCAACAACAATCTCATGAATGACTTTCGTCACAAATAATCAAGTAGAAATCTAAACTTTCATAAAGATCTAAACTTGCAACCCTACTTGTTTCCTAAGAGTTTCAACTTTCGTTTTCAACCAAGTATTATCCAAATCCACAATTCAATCTTTCAATTCAATCATAAATTTGAACATGCCTCAACTTTCATTAAGGAATTGATAGAAAACAAGTAGACAAGGGATAGAGATTCAAAAGGATTGATCAATCAAAGATTCATGCTTTAATTATGCACAACTCGTCGGGTTTCACCCCAACCCTAGAAAGTAGACTACTCACGATCCATGGAACAACCAACAATCATAGACAAAAGAGAAGACATGATTTGAATCCAAACAAACTTTAATTAAAAGAAAACTTACAATCTCAAGCAAACCTCCAAGTCTCTCTAAAATTGTCCAAGAGCTTGGAATAAGATAACCTAGAAATCAAACTTGCAACTCGTTCCGTCTTCCACAAATAACGTCTCCAACGCCCCCCTTGGAAAATCCCCCCCTCTAAAATAAAACCCTAGAGATCCTTATATAGCAGTGGAAATATACCTATAAGGAAACTAAGTTCTATCTTAAAAAGGCCCATAAATAAAACATTTACTGAACCCAACTTAAGGCGCAAGAAACAATTCCGCAACACACGGATTGGGTCATCACCAACCATATGGGGGTCGTCTCCGACCATTGGAAGCACTTGGTTTCTTCATTTCTTTGCCCGAAACTTGCTCTAAAGCTTGGTTCTTCTTCAATGTTCTTTCCTTAATCGCTCTTGGCCTTCTAAGACTTCCTTTAGCTTCTTTTAAAGCACCTTGATCTTGAAACCTTCACCTCAGAATCCTCAATTGCATCAACTCTCACTCTTCTTATTGACATCACCACAAGACCACTTGAACACCACCTCATAGAAAGCTTGAAAGACCTAAACATTTCCTCCTCAACGCTCCAAATACCTACAAAACATCAAACAAACTTATGTAGACTCCATACCTCAAGATATTATGAAAACCTACACAAATGACTCAAGACAACACAATAAACTTAGAAAAGACTCAATCCTAGCTAGAAAACTACCCATAAAACCCAACTAAAAAGTGCGACATCAAAGAGGCGTGTGTCCAAATGTGCACCAATAACCTAATTCCTAAGTTGGCGGTACATGTTGGCAGTGCAGAACCTCGAGGTTTTGACGCTTTAGTGTCAAAAGCTTGCAATGTTAAACGACAATTGGCTCGAGGTAGAACAAGCACAAGTCGATCTCATGCAAATGAGTCAAGGAGGGATGAGGGGAAAAAGCATCAAAAAAGGGGGGAGTCTATGGCTACCTTCGTTAAACCCACGGGTAAAACGCCTACGGGTAATGATTCTAGGTCACAAGGACGGGGAGGTAAAGTGCCTTTCAAAAAACCCACTCTTGAAGAAAGAAAAGAAAAGAAATACCCTTTTGACGACAGTGATGTACAAGGGATATTTGAAGAGTTAATGGCCACTAAGCTCTTAACCCTTCTGATGTTCATGTTTTTAGTATAGTTTTTAGTATGTTTCTTAGTTTGTTTAGTTTAGTTTTAGTAGTTTTTAGAGTTAGTTTTGTGTGTTTTAGGATGAGTTTGCATATTTTGTGAGAAGTATGGAAGCTACTCCGTTTTGTGTCTTTTTGTAGGTTTTGAGCAGGAAAGGAGTGCTTTTTGAGCTGAACTAGAGTGTTGTGGTAGAGGATGAAGAACATGAAGATATAGAGGAAGATTGCATAAGAAGAGTGAGGAGAAGTTCAAGTTAAAGTCAAGAAAAGTGGGAGAAAAAGCCGAAAACCAGGCTCGTTAACGAAGCTGTGAAGGATCGTTAACGAGGCTTAGAGATAGAATTTTTAGAGGGGATTTTGTGTTTTCTACCGATCATGTGCGGGGTCGTTAATGATGGCTCCGTGTCGGTAGGGTTTTAACTGATTTTAGGGTTGTTAAATCTTATATCTTTTATCTTGTTATCTTTAGTAGAGTAAGTTTTTATCTTTTAGGCTTTTTAATAGGTAGCTTTCTTAGTATAAATACCTTTATTCTAAGCCTAGAAGAGGGGGGGGGGGGTGAACGATTTTAGGAGGACGATTTTTGGAGAGCCGAGATTTGATAGGTCGAGCGGAGAAGGTAGCGAGTCTGGTTCGTTCGAGAGAAGAGCTAGGGTCGTTAGTCGGATTTGCTCGAGGGTGTTGTTCTGTGTTTTTCGGTTTCTTCAAGATATTGTAAGACGATTTTTCATATTAATTTTAAGTAAGTTGTTTTTGTTTTCAATATTTTATCTTATTAAAGTTGTTTGCTTTATTATGATTAGTGAGTAGTTTTTTTATCTAGGATTGGGGTTGAAACCCGACATAGTTATGCATGTGTGATGAGTGAGTTGATCTTTTGAATGCCTTTTATCTATTTGAAATTGCTTGTGTGCTTATGCTTAGACGATAGTCGAGGTAATTTGAGCTCTCAATTTGATCGAAAGAGAAAGTTGCTAACTTGAAGGTTGATATTGTTCGATTACGAAAGTTTCGAGCTTTGGATCCAAAACAAGTGATTGAGTGAATTGAATTATGAGAATTGATCGGTTTGCTTGTTAATCAGCGAAAGTTGATGAATTTATCTTTCTAAAGGCATGATCTTTATCTTCTTATGAGTTTATATGCATGGCTATGTTGTGGTAACCCTTGTCCTAGGTCTTTTACTTTATAAGAGTTATCATTCATTATATTCGTTATCGAGTTCCTTTGCCTCGGTACCGAACCTGCGCTTTGTTTAGTTCGTTATTTTGTGTTCATAGTTTACCCAGGTTCGTTAACGACCCTGACAAGGTCGTTAACGAGGTTGGGCGTGTGTGTTTCTGCTTGTTTTGCTTGTTTTCTCTTATTTTTAGTTGATAGACAAACAACCGTGCTTCCCGTGGAACGATCTTGACTTCGCTATACTCAGCGGGGTCTTGAGTATAAATTTATTTATTGTCAAGTTCAATATCCCTCGTTCAACACCTTCCCGAGCCAAAAAGACCAAATGAGGTTGGAAAAACAAATGATGCGGAATATTGTCCATTTCATCGCATTGCTAGTCATCCCATCCAGGATTGTTATGTGCTAAAGGACATGATAGAGAGGATGATTAAAAATGGAGAAATAGAGATCGAAGGAGCATCATCAAAAGCTCAAGTAGCCTCTTCGAACACTATCTCTATGACAGAAGTTGTAGAAGCGCTCCCTTCATATCAAGAGTCTCATGACGTATCTAACGCATTAGTTGAGAATGAGAGCATACCCACAGTTTCATTGCCTTCCGTGGCGGTACTTGTGCAGTTCATAGTTGATAATGATATTCGTGTTGTATGGGTATATCCAAACATGCCGATAGATGCTCCTGGACAACCCACATTGTACGAGATTATGACTTGCTTGAATTTTGAAGATTTGTGTTCAACTGATGATGATGCCTTCAATGATTTTGAATGGCAAACTAATGTGAGTTGAAGAAAATCTCGGTCCAAAATGACTCGAACTTCGAGTTCTCATGGTTTCAGAATGATCGGAAGAAAGCCTGGCAAGAAGAAGAACAAGAAGAAGGTTAAGAAAGAGATGAAGGGAAAAGTCTTAACAAGTGACTCTGAGGAGGAATATATTCAGCGAAACAGGGTACCAATAACATTAAAAGACTTCGTCCCTAAGAAATTTCTTGAGGAGGACTCTTCAGAAGATGATGCCTTCTGGGGTGAAGAAATTGCCCAATGTTGTATGGCCACTTGGGCCGACATATGTGAAGAGTGGGATTTAGAAGTTGACAAGGTTACACTTCATTCCGGACGTCAACTCACATCTCCAAAGCTTAAAGAAAAAGGCAAGGAAAAGGAATAATCATCTAATGACGATGTGAAGGAGACAAACCTTGATGAGTTAGTTGATAAAGAAACTCCTAATTCTTCTACAAAAGTGAAAGAAAAATGGGAAGAACCTCAAAAAGAGGCTAGTCACCAAGTTCCAATGGTCCTTCACAAGGCTCCGCTTAAAGAAAAGATCAAGTACGATGTCATTAGTCACTTGAAGCGTATTCCTGTGCATTTAAGTGTATATGATGTGTTACAAATGTCAAATGAGCTAAGGAGAGATCTTATCCAAGCTCTCATGCATCCCGAGGATTATAAGGACCAAGTTGACCCTGTTGAAGTCAATGAGGTATCTTTGTCTCCGCCAACTCATTGTGCCGCATGCATGGCATGTATAACATTGTCTGATGAAGATCTTCAATTAGGGGAAGAGTATCACAATCGGCCATTATATGTCACGGGTCTCATTGGTGACACAAAGGTCAATCGTATCCTCTTGGATTGTGGATCAGCGGTGAATCTCCTCCCGTTGAGGGTTTTGAGAGCTATGGGATTGACAACTAGTCATTTATCTCCTACCTTGCTTACAATTCAAGGGTTCAATCAAGTAGGGAAAAGAGCCATGGGTACCATTGCGTTAAAAGTAATGATGGATGATCTTTATAAAGATGCGTTATTTCATGTCATAGATGCTGATACGTCTTATAATGCCTTGTTGGGGAGACCATGGCTTCATGCTAGCAAATCTATTGTTTCCACGCTTCATCAATGTTTAAAGTACACCGATGAGAATGGAAATGAAAAGACTATTCGAGGAGATCAAAACCCATTCCATGGAGAAAGTGTGAACTATGCTGATGCCAAATTTTATAAGTCAGTTAGTTTTGATCCTAAGACAGCCATGAAAAGAAGTGAAAGTAGCAAAATGCTTCAAGGCAACGAGCTAGTTTCAAGTATTGCTCAGTTGTCAAGATTTTCTCTTAATGAGAAAAGTGTGGGGGAGAGCACTCGTCCTAAAGTGTTGTTCAAATACACACCAAAGGAGAGGAGACAAGCTGGCCAGAAGCCTTTAAGCTCAGTTGAGAAGGCCATACACTCTTTGATGACAAGTTATACTTGTCCCCTTAGAAAGATAGACCAATCTATGCCGGAAAAGACATTGATCATCCACAAGATCTCCGAAGATAAAAGAAGAGTGGTGTTAAGAGGGGAACCTTCTAGCTCCTTCACCAAGTCTTTTCCCTTGCAATCACACAAGAAGTTGAAGTTGAAGGTGAAAGGATCGAAATCTTCCTTAAAGAGGAAGGCTTTATACAAACCTCTGGACCAGAAGCTTGTTGAGAATTTGCAAGTCTCTCACGTGGGAGGGGTATTGACAGCCAAAGTGTTAGAACCCATGACCTTGACCTCTAATGAGCAAAGCTTGTTCTTGGAAGAGGAAGTGACAACGCCTCGAGTGTCAGTGTTTGAGAGACTCGATACAACATCGGTAAATGAAACAACGAGACCTTTTGTGTCCAACAGGCTTGAGGGTTTTCGTGATTTCGAAAGCAAGAAGAGTCACAAATTAAGAATAATTATCCCAGAAAGGGCTAACTTCAAAGGTGCTAAAAAATGGAGAATCAAGAAGAAACAAAAGTCAAAGTTTTTTGTACGACAGTCAAGTGATGTCGAAATGGAGGACGTAAACATGACCTCGTTTGAAGAATCACCAAGTCACGACTCTCCTAAAGAAATTACGAATGATGATGTCTCACAAGATTTCATCAACACAATTCAGCCCGCACCACCAGAAATGGAGGATGGTGGTCAAGCCACAGTCGATGAACTTAAAGAAATTAACTTGGGGAGCGTTGAGGAGCCTAAACCCGTTCTTGTCAGCAAATTACTAACTGACGAGGAACAAGTGGTATATGAACAACTCCTTAGGGAGTACAAAGATGTGTTTGCTTGGGAGTACCAAGACATGCCTGGTTTGGATCCATAAGTTGCGACGCATAAGCTAGCTATCTCTGAGGATAAACAACCTGTCAAGCAAGCACAACGTCGTTTTCGCCCCGAATTGACGGTTCAAATCAATGCTGAAGTTAAAAAGCTTATCGAGGCTGAGTTCATCCATGAAGTTCAATATTTGATATGGTTGGCTAACATTGTCCCTGTAAGGAAGAAGAATGGCAAACTCCGTATCTGTGTGGATTTTAGGGACTTGAACGAAGCGTGCCCTAAAGATGAATTTCCTCTACCCATAACAGAGCTACTGGTTGATGCTACGACCGGGTTCAAAGCTTTGTCCTTTATGGATGGTTTTTCAAGGTACAACCAAATAAAGATGAGTCTTGAAGATGAAGAATTAACAACTTTTCGAACACCTCAAGGCACATATTGTTACACGGTAATGCCATTTGGCTTGAAAAACGCTGGTGCAACCTATCAAAGGGCCACGACCGTCATCTTTCATGATTTACTCCATCATTCTTTAGAATGTTATGTAGATGATTTAGTGGTGAAGACAAAAGAGCGTGAGGATCATCCAAAAGATCTCCGTGAAATCTTCGAGAGATTGCGTAAGCATCAATTGAAGATGAATCCTCTAAAATGTGCCTTTGGTGTGACATCTGGGAAGTTTCTCGGTTTCGTTGTTCGATATCGAGGAATTGAAATTGATCCCGATAAAATCAAGGCTATCATGCAAATGCCACCTATAAGAAACCTGTGTGAGCTTCGAGGTCTACAGGGAAGACTTGCGTACATTCGACGCTTCATTTCAAATCTAACAGGGAGGTGTCAACTGTTTCTACGGTTAATGAAAAAAGATGCTCCTTTCATATGGGACCAATCATGCCAAAATGCTTTAAATAGCATCAAAGAATATTTGATGAGTCCGCCAATTTTGATGGCACCGATTCAAGGGCGACCATTAATCCTCTATACCGCGGCTCTCGAGCAGTCCTTGGGGGCCATGTTAGCCCAAAATAATGATGAGGGAAAAGAAAATGCATTGTATTACATCAGCCGAACATTGGTGGGGGTAGAACGCAATTATTCTGCCATGGAGAAGGTCTGCCTTGCTTTGATATTCGCCGTACAAAAGTTACGACATTATCTCTTGACCCACCAAATCACATTAATTTCCAAGGCTGATCCATTAAGGTATATCCTGTCCAAGACTGTATTGTCAGGGAGACTAGCCAAGTGGGCTATGCTCCTAGCACCCTTCGACATCAAGTTTGTGCCTCAAAAGGCGATTAAAGGGCAAGTCATAGCTGATTTCTTGGCTGCTCGTCCAACCCCTGATGGTGAAGAATTATCATATGACTTCCCAGATGAAGAAGTTTTTATGATAGAAGAAAAAACATGGCAACTATACTTCGATGGCGCATCAAGGAAAAAAGGAGCTGGTGTTGGCATTGTATTTGTTACGCCATCAGGTGGAATAGTGCCTTATTCTTTCTCCCTTTTGGTGGTTTGCACAAATAATGTAGCAGAATATGAGGCACTCATCATCGGTCTTGAGATAGCTCTTGAAATGCATATCGACACATTAAAGGTGTTTGGCGATTCTCAATTAATCGTTAGACAAATGAATGGTGTCTACGAGGTCAAGAATTCAAATTTGATTCTTCTTCATCAAAGAGAAAAACATCTCATTGACCAATTCCACCAAGTAGAGGTGACACACATATCAAGATCCGAAAATGATAAAGTCGATGCTTTGGCCAAACTAGCAGCATCATTGACGTTACTTGATGAAAGAGAAATCCAAATTACAATAGGAGAACGTCATTTACTAGCTCCGACCTTAGAGCGATCCAACCAAATTGAAGAAGTGAATCTCGTCTCGTTTTATGAGATTGAAGAGGATCTTGATTGGCGTCAGTCAATGGTTGATTACCTTCAATACGGTGTGTTACCAGAGGATGCAAAAAGGAAAGTAGATGTCAAGCGACGAGCTCTAAGGTTCACATTGAAAAATGATACATTGTATCGTAGATCCTTTTATGAGGTATTACTCCGGTGCTTGTCAGCGCAAGAAGCTCAACATATTCTTGAACAAACCCATGCAGGGATATGTGGGGCACATCAAGTTGGCCCTAAATTAGCCGATCAAGTCAAACGATTAGGCTACTATTGGCCAACCATGGTGAGGGACGCAATGGAATTTGCTAAAGCATGCCATGCTTGCCAAGTTCACGACGATTTTATCCATTAATCACCTCAACTGCTCCATCCAGCCGTCTTATCATGGCCAATCAATGCATGGGGGCTTGATGTGGTAGGGCCCATTAGTCCATCATCATCTCGTGGTCATCAATACATTTTGGCTGCGACTGATTATTTCTCAAAGTGGGCTGAAGCTATACCCTTGAAGGGGGTAGGGGCAAAAGAAGTTGTCAATTTTTATAAGGGTCCATCTGATCTATCGATATGGAGTTCTTGCAAAGATAATAGCTGACAATGCCCTTTACTTCAAAAATCAACAAATGGTTAAGTTGGCTGAGAAGTTTGGTTTCAAGCAAAGCTTTTCATCAAGCTATAATCCCTCTTCGAATGGCCAAGAAGAGGCGTTCAATAAAGTGCTTTGCAAGATTCTTAAAAAAATGGTGTCGAAATCGAATAGAGATTGACATGAAAGACTGCCTGAAGCGTTGTGGGCTTATCGAACTATTGTTCGAACGTCCACCGGATGTACACCGTACAACTTAGTCTTTGGGTCTGAAGCCATGTTGCCATTTGAGGTTCAATTACCTTCTCTTAGAGTTGCAGCCCAACTCACAGAGCCCGAAGAAAATGTTAAAATTCATTTAGCCGAGCTTGAAGCTCTAGATGAACATAGGCTAGCGACGCGACAAAGGCTCGAAATTTACCAAGCCCATGTGGCCGGTGCATTCAACAAGAGAGTCAAATTCCGTTCATTTAAAGTTGGTGATTTGGTTCTTACCGTGAGGCGGCCAATTGTCATCAATCGAAAATCAAAAGGAAAATTTGAGCCAAAATGGGGGGGGGGGCTCGTATGTTGTGACTAAGGTGTTTCCTAAGGGGGCGTATGAGCTCTCACAAGTCGAGGGTGAAGTTATATACCCTTGTGTGAACGGAAAGTTTGTGAAGAAGTATTTCACTTAAGTGAGTTAAGTCCGTTGTATGCAAATGATAGTGAAATGATTTGAGCAACCCTTCCTAGAAGGTGGGTTCAAGTTATTTCAATGATGCGTATGCATAAGGACCAAAAAAAAAAGAAGAAAAAAAAGAGAGAAAAATGATGAGGTAAAAAAATGGAGAGCTTGAACTAGGAATGGCTTGATCCCTCACAAGGGGGTACGTAGGCAATCTAGTTTCTCAAATTACTAGATGCAGCCACAACAAATAAACAAAGACATTTTCTCCCATGTGAGTAAATGTTAAAATTCCCATCAATTATGCGTCAATCGTTGGTTAAAAAAAATTTTCATCAAAAACTTGCATGCAAATGATAGTCGGATTAGTTTAGACAACCCTTCCTAGAAGGTGGGTTTAAATTAGTTCGGTGATGCACACACAAGAAATGAAAGATCCAAAATGAACTACGGACGGTTTGATCCTCCACAAAGGGGGTACGTAGGCAGTCTAGTTAATCAAAATACTAGACACAACCACAACAAAAAAACCACAAACATGTCTAGTATTTCTCGTTCGTCGCCCTTGTATAAGATAGTAAAGAAAAAAGCAAAGGAAAAAGTAAATGATACTATTTTATTAATAAAGGTGACTACATGGGAAATAAAGTTATTCAATAACAAGGTAAGAAACAAAGCTAAACAAGCCAAAGCTAGGAAAAAGGAATGAGAACAAAAGAAATTTAGCCACTAGAAGCAAAAGAAGTAAAAGCTGCAACAATGCCATCGATAATAGTCTTCTTCGAATGCAGCTCTTCAAGTTTAGCCTTGGCATCCTTCTCAATTTCCCTTGCCTTGTTCTTTGAAGTTGAATGCATGTCTTTACTTCAGATTTACTCTTCGCCAATGCCTCTTTATCAGCAGCAAAACTCTTTTCCATTTGACGAAGCTTAGCTCTTGTATCTAGAATATCCTCTTCGCACTTCTTCATAGCAGAAGACTCCTCTTGCAATTGCAATAATTCAGCTTCTTTGGAAGTGAGTTCTGTTTTGCAAAGGGAGATGTCAGCAGATACTTTGCTTAGAGATGTTGTGTCAACTGTACCCACCAATTTGCCTATTGTGTCAACTCCTTTTGAGAAATTATGGACTTGAGAAACAATCCAAGACAAATGAAGGTCGTTGATCTTAGATGCTTTGGCTATGATATTCAATGTTGCTAGATCCTCAAGAAGCTCATTCTTCATAGATAACATGTTTTGAGCAGACTGAATCTTCAACATGGTCTCAGAAATTGCTTGCACACTGGCCACAAAAGCTTGACGAACATGTTCTTTAACTGGGGTAGAAAACATACCACGTACAGACAAGGGTATGGTATCAAGAGGTACAATATCTAACGGAGCTCGTGATGATTCTGAAGGTTTCGTCTCAGGGACAACAACGAGGGCATCATGTTTATGATCTGTATCAAAAGCAGACATCGATTCTGGTTCATAATCAAGCTTTTCTTCTGAAGGTGGTTCATCCAAATCAATGGGAGTACCAACATGGCCAGGGGAATGAATGGGTTGGGGAGTTTGAGTAGAATTCTGATCAATCCCTTCTTGCAAATTGGGTTTATTAAGAACCTCAGGTGTACTTGTAACATCGACACAACCAATAGGTGTTGAGACTGGATCAGGGTGATCATAACTCTTGCCATGAAAACCAGACTCGCATGAATCTGATGACTTCTTATATCTTCTTCTTTTGAAGTTAACATCATCACTCAAAGATCGCTCCTTACTGTTTCTTTTGTTCTTCGGCAAAGTAGCAACCGGTTGAAAAGTCGATTCATTCGACTTGGGCGATTCTGCAGCAGAAACCTTTACACCATCTTTGAGGCCAGTAATAAATTCTTTTAAGTCAGTGATGACATAATTATTTTCCCTCAAATGAGTTTCCTTCCCAGTCAAAATAGTGTTGACTTTCTGTATCGACTGACTAAGATAAGGGGTTGAAACTGCGACCCACCACCAATAAAAACTTGTGGTGCATGCCCCAAGGTAGTTGGAACATGGAATATGATACTCAACACCAGTGTTTTGCTTAAATAACTTATCATAACAATGAGCAATGTCACGTAAAGATCTTCGAGATCTTAGGGGAATACTAAATGTCAAAGAATTTATAGGAACTCCCTGATCAAACCCAAACTGACGAGCAAACCTGTTCGGATAATAAGGCTCCAAAATCAAACTTCTGCCAACTCTAACAGGCAAAACACTCGAGCGTAGACAAATTAAGCGCTCAAAATCAAGATCTGAATTCCTTGTCAGATCAACTTTATTTGTGCTAGTATCATCGCCGAATAAAATGGCACGATACTTCACATTGTCAGAGTGTCTAAATATCATCCTATATTGCTGAAGATTGAGTAGTTCCCCTTTCACTCCCGCATACCGTGCTAGGCGAGGGTAATCTTTAGGACATCGATTATGTGGACGCGCCTTATACAAATTAGGAAAGTATTCTCCCATCCAACCGATCATGAAATGGAGCCCAAAACTCGGATTAGCCCTACCGGGGTGTTCATGGGTCGCCATTCTGTTCATACCATGATAAATATGGCCTAACACTACTGGAGCTAATGAAACTTTCCTACCTTTTGCCATAAAGCAAGCCATTACAAAGGTCGTAGGGCGGATAACCCTCGTGCCACTTGGGAAAACAAATTTGCTCAAGAGAAGAACTATAAATGATGCTAGTTGTCCTTCATCACTCACTATCAATTTTGCCTGTTTCTGGACTTTAGCAGTGCTCTTTGCTTTAGATGAAGCAACTGTTTGCTTGCTAGGGGCTCGCTTTTTATTCGTTGCGAAAGGATCTTCTGGAAAAGCATAATAATTTTGTTTACCCCTAAAGAAGTGCTTCAACCATTGCCACCAAGAGATGTATTCTCCGCCTGAATCCTTGCAAAGACCAACGTGGATTCGCGCAAGCTCCAAAACATTTGATGGGAATTTTGCTTTATGTAACAACTGTTCATTCGGTGGTAAAAATTCCTCATAGGGTTCACCAAGAATTGGCAAACCCGCAATCTGCTTTAAATCATGGAGAGAGACCCCTAACACTACTAGAAAACGCGCATATAGCCAGGAATATCTTGTGTGGGTAAGTTTGCGGGAAACTGCCACAACATCTCCCACAAATCTCAATTTTTCTGGCTGTTTACCCATGAAATTCACGGTTGGTGCTACATTTGTGGGAATATTGTCGCGAAATAAACACACAACTAAGTCCGATTCTAATTTTGTGGCCATATAGCCATGAAATCATGGGTTGTGGCTATAGTTGTGGCCATATTGACGCGAATATATTATGAAGCTAAAATCGGTTCTAAATTTATGGCAAATTTATCGCGAAATAATCATGCAGCTAAGTTCGATTCTAAGTTTGTGGCCATATAGCCATGAAAATATTGGTTGTGGCTAAAGTTGGAGCTATATTGACGCGAATATATTATGAAACTAAATTCGGTTCTAAATTTATGGGAAATTTGTCGCGAAATAACCATGCAGCTAAGTTCGATTCTAAGTTTGTGCCCATATAGCCATGAAAATTTGGGTTGTGGCTATAGTTGAAGCTATATTGACGCGAATATATTACGAAGCTAAATTCGGTTCTAAATTTATGGGAAAATTGTCGCGAAATAATCACGCAACCAAGTTCGATTATAAGTTTGTGGCCATATAACCATACAAATATGTGTTGCGGCTATAGTTGTGGCTATATTGCCGCCATTAACTTACGTAGGTAGATTCGGTTCCAAGTTTGTGGCCAATATGATGCAAATTAATGAATTTATATATTAAGGACAGAAAAGTTCTTCATTTCATGTCTAACTTTGTTTGTTTGGAAAAAAACTACAAAAATAGTCACGAAATTAACCACAAGTTCTTCATTTCGTGAGAAATCTACAGAAACAACCACAAGACTAGCCACGAGTTCTTGAGATTAGCCACGAGTTCTTCATTTCGTGAGAAATCTACATAAACAACCACAATACTAGCCACGAGTTCTTGAGATTAGCCAGGAGTTCTTCATTTCGTTTCTAACAAATGAATCTCCATTCTAGATTTATATATGTGAAAAGGGAAGGTTGGAAAAAAAATTCGTTTCTAACAAATGAATCTCCATTCTAGATTTATATAGGTGAAAAAGTAAGGTTGTAAAAAAATGGGGGATTGCTATCCCCAAGAGTAGAACCCACGACCTCTCACAACCTAAACACCCAAAGACACCCGAACCGGTTATGCTAGCCACTCTTTCAAACTTAAAAGGGAAAGAGTTGTATTTAATTTCTCCCGCGTGACAAAATCATCTTCAACCTGTTTCGTTTTTTTTTTCGATTTTAATTAAAATTGTCCGGTTCACCTGGTTTTAGGGTTCATAAAAATGTACCGATTCCGTAAATCTTATCATTTTTATGATTTTATGAAGCTATAATATATGAATTTTGTATAATTTATTATTTTTTAAATAATAATTTCATGTCGACTTAGATTAATTCGAACCGGGTAAAAAAGGGATTAGAATATGGTAAAAGGGTCCGGTTTTGGCCTTTATATAATCTAAGGTATTTTATCATATATTTTTAAGAGATTTATTCTTGGCATATGTATTTTATAAAAATAGACTAGCTATCGAACCACATGATTAGTTTTATAAAATAATTTGGTTTATGAAAACATTATTTCTAACCGTTTCCTAGGCTTATTTGGTTGAAATATAATTTGGGATGATCTATAAACATAATTCATTCATTTTGTAAAAGACACTGCCCATGAGAAGCTTTATAATATTTCATTCTAATAAGAAATCATTATATTACTTTTGAATCGATTATCGATGTAATATCCCTCATTTTTTTTATAAAGGATAAAAATGTAATTTTATATTTTTCCTTTAATATGATAAAATATTTAAAATATCTTCAAGTTATAATAACATTAATAATAAGAATCTTAGTTATTAATTTAAAATATAATATTAAAAATAATAAAATTTATGTAGAAATATCATGGTATATTTCTAAATTCCATAATAAGTGTTTTTAATTAAAGCGTAACCAAATAAATTTATTTTCTTTCCCTCCTTGTATTTTTGGAGAAAAATATTAATTTCACTTAACGTAAAATAAAAACATTATTAAAAACAACAACTAAAAAATAAAGAAGAGGGGCGAATGCTCAGCTCGAACTCGAGACCTCTCGTCCCCTCACACACATAAATAATTTATAAGGAAAAGTTTAAAATAAATAATATGAAGATTTTATAAAAACTCGTCATATTTCTTTAGAATCATTCATTCTAAGAAAATGTTATAAGAAAACGTTATATTCCTTTAGAGTCGTTATATTCCTTAGGAATATAACATTTTCCTTTAGAATGAACGACTAAACCCTAAATGAACGACTCTAAAGAAATCGTTCATTCTTTAGAATCGCTATATTCTTGTAGAGTCGTTCATTCTTATAAGAAATCGTTATATTCCTTTAGAATCATTCATCCTTATAAGAAAACGTTACATTCCTTTTGAATCCTTCATTCTTATAAGAACTGATTATATTCCTTTAGAGTCGTTCATTCTTATAAGAACTGATTATATTCCTTTAGAATCGTTCATTCTAATAAGAAATCATTAAATTTCTTTAGAATTCTTAATTCTTATAAGAAATCGTTACATTCCTTTTAAATCCTTCATTCTTATAAGAAATCGTTACATTCCTTTAGAGTCGTTCATTATAATAAGAAAACGTTATAATCCCTTAGAGTCGTTCATTCTTATAAGAAAAAGTTATATTCCTTTAGAATCGTTCATTTTTATAAAAAATCATTATATTTCTTTAGAATTGTTCATTCTTATAAGAAAACGTTATATTCTTTTAGAATCATTCATTCTTATAAGAACTCGTTATATTCCTTTAGAATTGTTCATTCTTATAAACAAACATTATATTTCTTTAGAATCGCTCACTCTTATAAGAAAACATTATATTCCTTTAGAATCGTTCATTCTTATAAACAAACATTATATTTCTTTAGAATCGTTAATTCTAGTAAGAACTTTGTAGATGTAGCATAGTTTAATTATTAAATAATATTTTTAATAATTGTACTATTATATATTTGATTGATTGATTGAATATATTTAATCCTAACCAATTATAAAATATTAGTAGATCGTACTTTCTTAAAAGGATTTTATGTGCTAATTTAATATAATTTTATATGAATATAGAAATCCTTTCAAAAAGGCAGGGAGTATTCATAATATATAATTTGTTAAGATTTTAGTTAGGATTGTGGTATTTTAGATTACGATAAGATCAAATTATTTTAATTATGGGAAGGTAAAAAGTGACTTGATTAATTTCGGTAATAACAAATATTTGGCATGAATTCTGATATATATACATATCAAATATTTTAAGTGTATATATAAGAAAATATTTTAATTACTTAGATTATATCAATCAATATATATCTTCTAAACCTGAAGCACTTTTGGGCAGTTTCGTCATTAATAATTTATATCCCAGCCAACCTATTTTTAATAATGATTTTTTAATAAATTATATATTATGTAATTTAATCGCCTTATGGAATTTTCAATTTTATCCACTTACCTTACTTACTAATTTATTTTATCAATTTTATTTCAGATTGGATAAATTTTTAACTCTCATTATTTTTATCTTTGTTCATGTTCATGTTCATTATATTATAATATTTAATTATCTTATATCCATATAGTATAAATAAAATATACTATATAAGAATTTATATATTTTTTCAATTTACTATGAGATTGCATAACTTTTTTATTTCTACAATAATTTTTATCTTTGTTCATGTTCATTATATAATAATATTTAAGTATATTCTATCTATATAATATAGATAAAACATACTACAGATCGTATGGTTATTTTTTTCACGAGTATACGTACAATGTTTATAAGAATTATGCTATATGGATAATGAAATTTGCAAAAAGTATAGTTAAAAATTGATCAATTTTAACGATTACAATTTGTCGTACGGATATTAACTTTATCGTGAAATTTTTTCATTATATTCTAATATTTAATTATCAATTTGGTATGATTATCAATTTGAAAATTTGGTACGAGTTTTCATTATTTTTTATTTTTGCACATGTTTATTATGTTGTAAATAATAGTTTTTTGTAGATAAGATAGGTATAATTTTTTAGAAATATCCTTACATATATGAATTTAATTAAAATTTAACAAATATAAATAAATAATACAATAATTCTATCCATATGTATGACACATAAAAATACTAATTTAATATATTAGAGTAAAATAGATAAGTGTTTTTTATCTATAAATATGATAAATATAAAATTATTTTTTTTATAGCTTTTCTATCTATAAGTATATTTTCAAAGCTACGGCTGTGGCTGACACTAAAATGTCCGGAAATGCTTCTGCTATAAGCTCCTTTAATTGCTTCCTTTTTTCCATTTTTGCTTTGCTTTGCTTACTGGTAGAGGAAAAATTAGTTGGCGTTGACAAATTAAAGTAGCATAAATTGTGATAAACTTGTAAATAAGCTTTACTTTTTTTAGCTTATCCATCAATTAACTAAATGATTAATTAAGGAGGACAAACAGGAGGACAACCACTGCATTGAAGGACCTATTTTGAATAAGATGTCTAGTCATTCTTGAACGTTATCATCATATGGATTAGACTTTTCATAAATTGGGTTGAACTTAAAAAGTTAAAAAGGCTTGCTACTAATTAAATTCTATTTAATATTCTTGAAAAGATGTGTTTGTTGGATCTGGATCTACTATGTAAAATTGAAATAGGGATATTTTTTGGTTGTAGAGGATACGAGTTCCTGATATCCATCGCCCTCCAATTTCATTTCATGTCCGGTTTGCTATAAGGATGACCAGGAGGTTTGTGGAGTATATATAGGAAGTTTTGAACTTTATATGTTGCATTTTTCAATCTTTGCTTTTATTATTTCGATTTTACCTTTCATTTAGAGTTTACTAATGATTGTTCTTAATGGTTTTGTAGTTTTACTGGTGAATCTGGTTCTATGATGTCTGTGTGCAAGTATTTTCATGAGAAGTATAATTTCAAGCTTAAGTATCCACATCTTCCTTGCATTATATCAAGGCAGAGGGAGAGAGTTGTGCATATACTATTGGAGGTATTTCTTCTTTCTTGATCATTTAATTTCTGCTAGTCAATCTTTTTCTTTGGTGTTTTTATGTGTATATGAATGTTTTTGTGTTTATTGATGTGCAAACTTGTTGATGGGGAGAGAGATGCAAAAAAGTTGAATGAGAAGCAAGTTTCTAACATGCTAAGAGCAACATTATTGAAAGAGTATATAACACAGTTTATTTGCCTAACTAATTTTGATGCTATTCATTTTTTAGCATTTGCCTGCCTATAGTGCAAATGAGATATTTGTGCATATTTTTTTTATGTGACGGTTCTGTTGTGGGGGATTAGCAACATAGATGATAAGTTGATCTAGCATGTCTTTCTTTTTTTAAAATAGATCTAGCATGTTTTTTAAAACCTTTTATGAAAACTTTTCATATAATTGCATCGTTGAACTCATTTTTAAGCCAACTAACTGTGCACGACATAATTTCCAAGATTGTTATATAGGATTATAGAATTCTAAAATTTTAACCCCATTTCATATAAGTTTGTTGTCATATTATTGCACTATACTAACTTTGGTATGATTGTAAATGCAGCGCTGACATCAGTTGAGGCCCGAGTTTTTGCATGTGCCTATGGTGTGTACTGGTTTAAAAGCTTTGTCAATATATTTGAATGCACTTTGATTTTCCTATGGAGCAAGGGAATGATGAATCACCTCAACCATGGTCAAGTGCGAAGTTGATAGAGCTTGAGATAAAAGCTTCACATCTTGATAATGATGTTGTTTTTTGTATTGTTGGATGTGATATAAGGTGGATTTTGGATGGTTAGTATTAGGGTGTTGGATTGTTGGTGGATGAAGCTAGACGTTTTTTTATGAATAATTTGGTACTATTGAAATAGGTTGTAAGATAGTTTATTTAAGTTGTAATTATATTTGCATTTTGTTTAATATATGCATATGGTTTGGAAATAAGTTATTATTATAATATATATTTGGTATTAAATAAATAATGGTGGATCATAATATTATGGTTTTTAATATTTTAATTACGTAATAATATAACCACAAATTTTGCCACTAAATATTTTCGAAGCTAATTTTCATGCTAAAGGGCCACGACATTGGACATTAAATGTATTCTGCCAATTCGTAGCCAAATTTCATGCTAAAGGCCACAACTTTATCGACCAAATGTATTCGAGACAAACTTTGATACTAAATAGCCACGACATGTGGATGATGAACACGACTTATTTCTCCCGAATTTAGCCAGAAAAATACTTCGACGCTAACTTTCTGGTTAAATAGACTCAAACTTAGCCACAAAGTGTCTTTGTCTATACCATGTATTTAGCAGAATGTGATTTTTCGTACCCAATATTGTGGTTAAATAGGTACGACTCAAAAGTTTGTGGATAGTGTTCACGCTATGCTATACCCGCGAGCGTTTTAACCACAAACTTTTCGTCCTGGGAACATTGGTGGCTACCGTTGTGGCGAAGCCTGTTTCCTGGCTAACTTTGTGGCTTATCGCGTAGCCAACGGTCCTGGCTATAGACGCGTTTTCCAGAAGTGTAATTCACCACCTGCATGATGTAAAGTGTTGGTTAGATGGCCCCAAAGTTCACAAAATGCTCTTCATACATCAATGTGATACATGTACGGAAAACAAGAAATTGTTGCAAGTCCATAGATATCCACTTTGCGGAGCACATCCCCGTACTTGTCCAAGGTCTGTTCAGTCCATTCCATCAAGCATGGCATAAAGCTAGCAAGCCCCCTAAATAAAAATTTTGCGCTCCAATTTTGTGGCGTCTTCAAAAATCTATACAAAGGGGGATAAAATTCTTCAGGGATTGGGGATTTCATAGTGTAGCCATTCTCAGGATGCACTTTCTCAAGGAACATCCCTTTAAACCGTCTTCAAAACTCTTTGTTAGTTTGCACACAACCCCTCTCATCATCTTGAACAAATCTCAAACAACCCTTAGAGGCCTCACTTCTCTTACCCCAACTCATTCGCCATTTATCTTGCTTAGAGATCTTTAGGTCTCGAATAGACAAGGGGCGATCATACCACATGCTATATGCAATCTCTTGACCATTAGCTCCTAAAGCCTTTTGAGATGGAGCTTCTCCATATGGGTCCGTAGCTATAGCCTGCAAAAACAAAAAAAAAACAAAAAAAAATTATTTCTCAAATTCACATATGTCCGTACTCTTTGTTAGACCAAAAGTCAAATTAAATGTTCCCTTCAAAAGAATGTCTTGAAAGGCAACAATGTCGAATTTTGAACGCGTTCAAATTTTCACACGTTCAAAGTTCGGGGTGTAACTGTTGAGGGGTAAATTTTTATATATTCAAAAATGTATTACAATTAATTACAAATAAAATTTGCGATTAATTTGCATACACTAAAATTCAAAACCTTCATTTACATATAGACTTATAATCTAAATTGATGGGCTGCTTTTGGTTGATCAAAGGGCTCGAAGCCCATCAACTAACAATGCTATTCAATGAGCCTCTATTGCAAAAAAAAAAATTAAATTAAACAAATACAAAAGCTATCTCTACTTCCACGTTCAAAAATCAAAATGGAGGTTTTTTTTGTCTTGTTGCACAATTAATAAACAAAGAAAAAAACGTGGAAGTGGGGTGCCAAATGGGAGGTTACTAAATAAAACCTCCACTTTCCATTGTATATAATGGTGCGTTGGTTAAGAGCTTTGGGGCTTCTGCATCTTTGATCTCCCAACACCAACAAAAGGACGAAAATCAAAGCAAAAAAAAAGAGAGGGACGTTGGGATTACTGCAAAACCAAGGCAAATTTTCAGGGTATTTTTACGATAAGGGGTAATGGTCTGTGTCAAGTACTAGTTATTATCAGTACAACTCTTCTCCTTTTCTTTGGGCCTTTTTCAAAATCAAATTAAAAATTCTTTTATTTTGATTTCATGACTAGTTGCTTTCGTTGTTTTCTTGTTGGGTCAAATCAACTTTTATGCTTTGAAAGGAAATACCCCATTTCAACTTATTATATGCCTCCATTTCAAATTGGTTTTTTTTTTTTATGGAGCAAATTTCGGTACCCCAATTTATCATATTATTCAAAGAGCCTTTTCCTGTATTTTTAAATCAAGGTCACTCATCAAAGTGGCGTTACGAGATTCAGTTAAAAAAAACAGTGATCACACTTCAAGTTAACCCGTTTGAATAGGGTTCTTGAGTTTGTTTATATTATGAAGAAAATCAAAATAGTCTTATCAAAGACCCAAAGGGATATCTAGAGTAGTTACTTTCGTGTCTCTCCATCATTCCACTGTCCATAGTTGATCCGAGAGTAGTTACTTTCGGGTCTCTATGCTACATCGGATTTTACCATCCAAAGTCACCCAATTCTTTTAGAATGATATTGAACACACAAAATGCGGAAATTAACATAATTTATAATATAAAAGGGTGCTCTCGAAAGAGACTTTGTTCGTACAACCTTCGTTACAATACCTTAACAAAATGAAGTTTGATAGCGGAAAGCATAAAACTTGTTCTTGAGACATAAATAGAAATAAAACCAAAAGTACGGAAAATACATCTTTGCGAGTCTTGCCCTTCCTTCGTCTTCACTTACGCCTTGCTCGGATTCCTAGGTTCTGACATAATTCGCGAGGGGCGAGAATATGCCACGCAAACATGCAGAAAAGAAGAATTAGTCTAAGAGACTAAGCAAGCGGGAACGGAACTTCCCAAGGGTAATTTGGTAAATTTTAATATTCGAGGGAGATATTATCGGATGTGTTTTGAAGTATAGAACTTTATGTGGGGCTTAACGGAACGAAGATGAGCGTATCTCGAGCGGAGATAGCTCGTTAATCGAGAGAAGAGCTACGAGATTGTAGACTTCTTTTTAGAGTAGAAAGTATGTTGGGAACGTTATTTATTCAAGCAAGTTTAAAAACCTCTCGCGCCCTTTGCGGACAGAGAGCCGGATCGATCATTTGAGACCAGTCCGGTTTTGATGTCTTTTAAATGTGCACTGACACTTATCTTATATCGTGACGAAAAGATATTGATTACGTTAATGATTTTTTTAAAGAGGGTGGGGGCTTGCATGGCCCGGACCACCAAGGGAAAACTCGGTTCCCGACACTTAGCTAGAGTGCCACTTGATGTTTGTGTTGTTAGTATAGTTTTTAGTATGTTTTCTTAGTTTGTTAGGTTTAGTTTTAGTAGTTTTAGGGTTAGTTTTGTGTGTTTTTGGATGGTTTTTCATATATGTGAAAAGTATGGAAGCTACTCCGTTTTGTGTCTTTTTATAGGTTTTAGCAAGGAAATGGTGCTTTTTGGAGCTGAACAGAGTGCTATGGTGAAGGACGAAAGAATACGAGATAAAAGAGAGCTGAAGTCAAGATTTTTAGAGAAGAAGTGTTGAAGAAGCCAACTCTAGGCTCGTTAACGAGGCTGTAAAGGGTCATTAATGAGGCTACAAGATAGAGTTTTTCGAGAGTTCGATCTTATGATTACCGACCCTGTGCGGAAGTTTGTTCCGTGTCGGTAGGGTTTTTAATGAGTTTTTAGGGTTACGATATTTTGTATTTTAGGTTTTTTTATCTTTTAGGTTTTATTTCTATCTTTTTAGGGTTAGTTTCTATCTTTTAGGAAAGTTTTTATCTTATAGTTCTTTTATTTTGATAGCTTTATTAGTATAAATACCCTTCTTTTCTAGCTAGAGAGGGGGGTCGGGCGTGTTCGAGAAGGAGAGAAGCCGAGAGAGAGAGACGAGGCTAACGAGGGTGAAAGCTTAGGTCGTTAGGCGTGTTTTCGATTCAGTGTTCTTGTTCTTTTCGGGTTTCTTCTGAATTCTGTAAGACGATTATTTTCTTATTAATTTGAAGTAGTTGTTTTGTTTTCAATGTTTTCTTTTATAGAAGTTTTTTGCTTTATAATTATGAGTAGTGAGTAGTTTTCTTATCTAGGGTCGGGGTTTAACCCGACATAGTTATGCATGGTTTGATGAGTAAGTTGATGTGTTGAATGCCTTTTATCTATCTTTGGATTGCTTGTTGTGTTTATACCTAGATGAGAATCGAGGTAATTTGAGTTCTTAACTTGATTGAAAGAGAAAGTTATAGACTTGAAGGTTGATATTGTTCGAAAACGAAAGTTTTGAGCTTTAGATTCAAAACAAGTGATTAGGTGAATTAGTTTATGAGAATGAATTGATTTGCTTGCTAATCGGCGAAAGTTGATGAATTTATCTATTTAAAGGCATGATCTTTATCTTCTTACGAGTTTATATGCATAGATATGTTGTGGTGACCCTTGTCCTAGATACTTGTTTTTATTTGAGTTGTTCTTCAATTATATTCGTTACTGAGTTCGCTGCCTCGGTACCGAATCTATTTTAGGTCGTTAGTGTGTGTTAGTAGTTTATCTAGGCTCGTTAACGACCCTGACAAAGTCGATTAACGAGGTTGGTCGAGTGTGGGATTGTGTTGTTTTATTTTAGTAGTTCGATAAACAAACAACCGTGCATCCTTTGGAACGATCCTGACTCCCCTATACTCAGCGTGGTCTTGACTACAAATTTATTTGTTGTTAAGTAAATCTCTATCAACAAATTGGCGCAGTTGCCGGGGAAGCAACAATGTTAGTTTGTTTATCTGCGGGTCTAGGAATAGCCCAACCCCGTTTTTGTTTTTAATTTTTGTTTTCTTTGTCTGTTTTCTCAGCGTATGCCAGTTGGACATAGAAGGCTCGAATTTGACAACGCCGGTTATTATTCTGAACCTGAACGTTCCCTGCACATTAGACGCCGAGAGAACCAAGCTATGGCTACAACCGAGGAGATGACTCATTAGATGGCCTAACTACAGAGGCAGATGGAGGCTTTAAAGACTGAGAAAGAAGCTGCTGTTGTCGAGGCTGAGCGTCAATGAGTCAACAGTGCTCGTCTACAGGAAGAGCTGAATGGCTATCCGAGGAATGCCAAAGAATATATGCATCCGGAACTGAGGGTTCCAGAGTATCCAATTGTGCTTCCGGAGATAGAGAAACCTTTTGAGATTAAATCTCAATTTATATCCTTGATCAAGCGGGCTTAGTTTGAAGGGAAACCTTCTGAGTGCCCTATGGAACATATTAGGAATTTTCTTGATTTATGTGACACCATAGCTGCTAATGGTGTCTCACTTGAATATGTTCTGTTAAAAGCTTTCAGGTGGTCTCTTACTGGAAAGGCCCTGAGCTGGTTGGAGAGCTTGCCTTCTAAGTCTATCAGGACTTGGAAAGCTTTGTATGATCAATTTCTTACAAAGTTTTTCCCTCCTGCTAAAACAACGAAGTTGAGAAAACGCATCACCTCCTATCACCAGCTGCCTAATGAGACTTTCGTTGAAACATGGGAAAGATTTAAAGAGATGCTTAGACAATGCCCCACTCATGGGCAACCTTTATATGTGCTCCAAGAAATCTTTTTCCAGGGTATCAATGCAGAGACGAAGAACCGCCTCAACACGCATACAACGTGCGGTTTTATAGAGATGGAGCCCACGGCTGCATGGAAATTGTTGGACAAGCTGTCTAACTATGATGCCATATATGGTACCCAACAATCTCCCCAGCCCCAAAGGCGTCTCTACATGCCCAACAAGGAAGATGTTGACCCCGATGTCAAAAATCAGTTTCTGCAAGACAAGGTCAACCGCCTGAAGAAGCAGGTAAGTTTTCTGAAATCCTCTCAATCTTGTCAAGAGTGTGGTTCTTCTGCCCATAGTACTTCTGCTTGCACTAACATAGAGCAGGTAAGAGCCGCCGAGACATATGCTGAAGTGAACTATATGAAAGGCCCATACAGAAACCAGCCTAGTAACTTTGACAGGTCAAACAACTATCCAGCATGGGGTAACCAAAATCCGAATGCCAACTACGCAGCACCTCCGCCAGATAGAAGACCTGCACCGTATCGACCTCCAGGCTATCTAGAGCCACCATCATGGGTACAAGGGTTACAGGAGGGCATTAGTGGAATCCAAGCCAACCTTAACAATCAAAACAAAAGATGGGGAGAGTTTGATATATGGAAGAAGAATGTCGACTCCCAACTAGGGAACCTTGCTGCACAGATTCCAAGACCACAAGGGCAACTTCCGGGCCGTCCCGAAGAGAACCCTAAAGGAAAGATAGCAGCGGTACACCTTAGGAGCGGAAAGACACTACCAGAGCATGTCCAAGCTAAAGTAAAGACTAAAGAGGATGCCACGGTGCAGCTCGGTAATGACCCAGCGAGAGCGAGTACCGAATCAGCACACCATGGTGACGAGGCTCCGAGGGTACCTAACGACCCTAGTCCAGGTAAGTTCTCTGATCCGAGCCCTCCTCTCAATCCCAGGGTAGTTAACGACCCCATCAGGGTCGATAACGACCCTCCGAGCATACCTAACGACCCTAGTGTCGACCCGGTAGCATTACCTCTCGAACCTAACTTGGTTCCGAGAATGTTAAAATCTCTTCCTTTTCTTATTAAGAAATCAAAGGACTCTACTGAAAGTAAGTTCAAACATTTCGTAAAGATTCTTCAAGGCATTAATATTTCCATCCCATTCGCTGAGACCCTAAGCGAAATGCCGGCTTACACGAAATTTTTGAAGGATATTCTTAGCAGGAAAAGATCCATTACAGAGCTGCAAGACAAAGTCCGATCTATCGCTCTACCAGAAAAGCTAGGAGACCCAAGGAGGTTTGCCATAACAATTGGCATAGGCGACCACAAGTTCAAAGCCTTATGTGATATGGGAGCCAGTGCTAGTTTACTTCCTCTTTCAATCTGGTCTAAAGCCAACATGGGAACACTGGATCCTGTAGACATGAACCTCTACATGGTAGACGGATCATGCGTAAAAGCCAAATGATTTCATCGTCCTCGATATGCCTGAAGATCCTCACGTCCCCATTATCCTAGGCAGGCCATTCCTAGCTACAGCAGGTGCTAGGGTCGATGTGCGAAAAAGACTTCTTACTTTTGATATTGGCGAGGAACGCGTGGAATTCAGCCTGGATCAAAATGCCAATGACCCGACTGCGGCTGTACAGATCGAGTTGACCCAACCGGAGCTCGACATAGCTGATCCTACCGAGCCTCCTCCAACTACCAAAATGGACGAGAACTTCACAAAAGATCCTACCGAACCTCATTGGCCCATCATCGAGTCCCACATGCAAGGGCATAATCAAGGTGAGTACTCTAACTATGAATTCACTAATGCTGGCTCTGATCATTCTTCATATTTTGTTCCTACATCATGCCCCATTGTATATGCTACAGAGGAGTCCAGACCACCTTGGTTTTCGGATTTCACTAACCCTTATGTAGGAATACCGGGCATACTGATAGAAGATAAAGGACCAAATTTAGTAACTCAAGCTAAAAATGCCTATAAAGCTAAGTATGGGGTACCTCAAGACTCCAACATAGTTGCAAATGAGCCACCGTGATCCAAGGTAAGTACATCGGGCTAACGACGTTAAAAATAGCGCTTACGGGAGGCAACCCGCTTTTTAGTATAGACTAGATTTTTCCTTTCTAGGTCTTTTTCCTAACTTTCTTTTGAGTTTTTAGTAGTTTTTAGGATAGAAAATAGTATAGTTTCTTTTTAGCTAAAAAGATGCAGGAGATGGGCTCGTAAATCACTCAAAGAGGCTACAACGGCTCTATAACGACCCACCCAGGGTCGTTAACGACCCGGTTTGGCGACCCATCTTGGCAAACGAGCAGGTAAGTTTTTTTAACCCTAATCTATCTTGTATCTACCCAAGGGCCGCCCCTTTTCACCTTTTCCCCTACCCTCTCCTATATAAACCCTTCTAAACCTCCTAAAATTCTACTCTCAAAACATCAATCCCAAGCTTAAAACTTCCAAAATCTCTACCGAAATCCTTCACCACCGATCGAAATTCCCACCTCCACCGAACATCGGAAAACACCCCAGTTACCGAAGTCCGCAACCCTTGCATTCGTTATCGGCAAGATCCAAGCTCGTTAACCACCCAATTTTCGATCTTTTGTTCTTCAATTTCTCAATCTACCGGTATGATTTCTAAACACTAACTCTTTATTGCATGATTCATGGTTTTTAGGGTAGAAATTTCGTATCTAGATTGCGTTTATAAAGAGATGGTCGAATTCCATGTTTTGCTCTTGCTCATAAATTTTGTTCGTGCCTAGTTGTTCTCGATCTAGGAAGGGTTGTTCATGCCTAGTTCCCCATTGCAATTTGATTGGAAAAGCATGAATATTCTTATTCTAGATATCGAGTTTGATCTTCACCATGTTAATTTTGGGCAATTCTAGCACGTTCGGGATGGGTAATAAAGCAAGTATGGGGTGCGTATATCCGATTGTGTGTCTAGTGTAGGATTAGGATTGATGCATGTTTGATTCATGTCTTACTTTTGGAGTTTTTCATACACTCGGAATCTACAAACTAGTTCTCGGCAGGTCGTTAACGACCCTCCCAGGTTCGGTAACGACCCTGCGCATTAACAGGCCTTTAAAAACCAGTTCAGATTCGTTAGCAACCCAATTGGGTAGTTAACGACGAATTCCGAAGGCTATTCCGAGACCAAGTATGGGGTCTCGTGTCTATCTACTTGAGTGGATCTTATCTTGGAAAAATCGTATTTATTTGTAGGTCCACATGGCAAGTTCAAGCCGAGCCGCTACCCGAGCCCAAAAGAAGAAGAGGAATCAGAGGTCCCCATCTCCACCTCGAATGGATAACGTGATCTTGCGCACTCAAGGGCAAGCGGACCGATACAACGCCATTCTAGACAAGGACCACAACACTCGGTGGTTCTCGAGATCAAGTGTCAAATCAATGAAGATCTATGATGATGTGAAAGAGGCCTTTGCTATTCTCGGAGTGCCTCACTTGCTGAAGAAGGAGAATTTACCACACTTTCCAGCTCTCACATCCGAGTTTCTAGCCACTCTTCAGACGAGTTTCCCGACGAAGACTTCGGCGGGACGCATCCGATATAGGCTCGGTAATGTGAACTGAGAGTATACATCACCGGGGAGGTAGAACCCTCCTCTGCGGCATTATCCGGGGCAAGCATCATCAACCCCATACTCATGATCATTCTCCGAGTCCTAGCCGCTACATTCTGGCCAAAGAGAGAGCTGAACAGGCCCACAAGGATAGAAGTTGCATGCCTCCGCACTATTCTTTTTTAGGAGCCCGCCCCATTGAACTTGGGGTACGAATGGCTATATTATGTGGAGAATTCAACCAAGTCACAGGAAGTATGGTGCGGGAATCTGGTTAGTCTCCTGGCGACCAATCTTGGAGTCGATCTCACCCGCTACACACCGGCCCACGCTCAGCTGCTTAACAGGAACTACTGGTTTAGTTCTAGTATCTTTACTCAGGTTCGAGATGGGTTCGTTACCAAAGTTCAAGGCCGAGATTTTGTACCCACCCTAGACAAGCTAGAGCTTCTTTATGTACCGAATTGGTACGAATCGTGGACGGGGCATGCATTCCCGTTAGAGCCCAAACTGTAAGATGAGCTTACGCTTAGACCATGTGAGACGCGGTTTGCGAGAGAGGGAGAAGAGATGGACGAAGATGATGAAGATGAGACTGAAGCGGCAGCTACAGAGGGAGGTACAGAGGAGCTCGACATCGAGGAAGATGACCAAGATACAGAAGTTCTGGGCACCAATGTCTTCGTTAACGAGCCCACCATGGTCGTTAACGACCACTTCGAGGCCTCTACCGACGCTCCTACCGAGGCAAACAACTTCGGTAACGACCCGCCGAGAGCATCTACCGACCCCTTCCAGCCTCCTATCGACCCGCATTCTTATGGTATCATGCAATACAACCCAGTGCTTTACCAAGACCACTTCCAGCCTCACTATCAACCACCTCCTCAGCCCGAGTACACTGGATCAAGTATCCCGCCACCATGGGCCGAAGATCTTTCAGCTCAGATGCAACAACTTAACCTTCAGCAGACACATATTCATCGGAGGATGGATAGATGGGAGAGTGTCTATTCTGCTCGCATGGCATTAGAGGATACGAGGCATCAACAGAGAGAGGCGGATGATGCAGAGCGCTGGAGGATGATGTATGACTTCATGGGGAACTTCGAGCATTACTTTCCACCACCTAACCACTGATTAAGTTTGAAGAGTTTTCTGGTTTTCTGCTTCATGACTTTGTAAATTTTTTGTGTTTTGTTTGTTTCTTTTTCTTTGCTTATTTTCTTTTGTTTTCTTTTGTTTTCTATTTCTTTTCTTCTTATTATTTTTCTTACAGTGGGGACACTGTAATTTTAAGTATGAGGTGGGAGAGAATAGAGAACTTGTTGTCTTGTGTTTTGTCTTATGTGTTTTATTTGTTTTGAAGTAGTTCTTTGTTCCATATAAAAAAATCGAAATTTTTTTTTGAAATTTTTTTGAAAAATTTCATAAAAAGTTTTAGAATGGATAGATATCCCTTTCTTATGGTTCCGTGATAGTAGTTGCTAGCATGATCATATAATTCCTTGCAAGCATGTCTTTGATAGTATAGCCGGATTCTTGTTATGAAGTTGTTTTTAGGAAGGAATAGCATTTTGATGAAATTGAGCATGTATACTTTGTAGCATAAGTAATGCAATCCAACAAAAATAATTACCTTGTGAGTTATTTTTGGCCTTGTAGGGAGAACATTAAAAATCCCTCTTCTTTTCTTGTGTGATTTACTCTCTATATGCATATTATCTCTTGGACTTGTGATGGTTATCTATTTCTTAAGACCTATATAAGATTTATAGTTCATTACTTGTGGAGATTATATGATAGAGAACTTTTTCATAAGCCCTATTAATCCATATCCACCCTTATCATTATCTTCTTTTTGAAGCCAATTTGAGTCTGAAGCCTTTTATTTTTAGCTCCACAAAAATTGTTCCCTAGCCGAGATAAGCTTGACCCTATCCGGGGATTAGGACTTAGTTTGGAGAGGTCAGTTTTGTTGAGTGCAATATTATGTTTGGTTTTGAAATTTAGGGATTGTTGGGAAGGGTAGATTGGAAGTCTCTTGTTTTTATTTTGTAAAAAGAAAGATCTCTTGATAATAAAGGATGCACAATTACAACCCGGCCGAATGGAAGCTTCTATGAAGTTTTTCATTGAGCCTAAGTTCTCTTGATGATTTTTGCTTGTTTTGACGAATCTTAGATGGAGAGTTTGGTGATATAAGTTCCAATTTCTATGAGTTTTTGTATATAAGATGAGTTGAGAGATTGAATTTATAAGCCTAAACACATTGAGAGTTGAGTGAAACACATTATCCCTTGTGAGGTTGGATTGAAATTTTCTATGTCTATTTGGTGCATATATGTGTGATGACATTAATAGTCATTTGCTATTTTTCTTCTATGTGTTGAAGAAGTTTTTTAGATGATGGCTATGGCTTGATAAGTATGATTGTTTGGTTTTGATTAATGTTTAGTGATTGCTTGAGGACAAGCAAGTCTAAGTATGGGGTATTTTGATGTTTGTGTTTTTAGTATAGTTTTTAGTATGTTTTCTTAGTTTGTTAGGTTTAGTTTTAGTAGTTTTAGGGTTAGTTTTTGTTTTGGGAAGGATAATCGCACTAACGCGTTACCTGTTAAAATAGGGGAAATCCTAACAAAAAAACAATCGTAACACGTTATGAACTATAAACAAGATATAGAATCAAGTAAAGGATAGAGAACAAAGAGCAAGCAAGTTGTAATCCGTATATTGCGGTCGTAATTGTAGATAAATCTCTCAAAAATGTATAAGAACACTCGGATGGAAATGGAATGAATAAACAGAGATGAATTTAGCTTCTAGTTTTGTTCAGAGTGCTTGTGCAGATCATGCCATTGTTTTCGCCTCAGCCTTGTTTTATAGCCTTCTCTTCGGTTTGGACCGTTGGTGGGGTGTTCAACGTATCTCGGAGATCTCGCCAACGGAATCCATGAATTAGCCGTTTTTGCGTATTAACTATGGGATCCGAGATTTCCGTCACGTCTTAAATTACTTCCTCCAACGTCTCATCCCAGCCACGCCTTAAGCATCCACTCGGCCCTTTCTTGCTAGCGATCAATACAGGCTGACCTTCTTGGGCTTGCTTTGCCTTTTCGGGCTTGTTTTGGGGAGGCCCAACAATACCCCCTCAAAAACTCGAGAAAACTCCCTCCACCGCTTTTCTAGGGTTTTTGATTTTGGTTTCTCGAAAGTTGTAGTGCGTAAAAACATGTCCCATCAACTCTTATTTATAGCAGTCATGATGGCTTCTGAGACTTCAATTGTGCTTCTCGGTATCAAGGTACGTTTCCTCCTACTTTCGCTTCTTTGTCTTCAACTTCTCTTCTTCCCTTAGCCATGGCGGTTTCTGGTTCTTCCCCTATCTCTCGCTGTCTTGACCCGCATGTACCTCCTTCCCTAACTTCATCCAAAATTCTCACTCCACTCCATCGTAGAAGTAGTATTTCAGAAGACCCTCACACTTTTGCGTTTTCCGTGGGATTTCCATCTTCCGCGGAAGTCTTTCTTCCTCCACCTGGGATTTGGGCTGATTTTTATAGTGATGACTGGGTTTGCTTGTACGAGTACCCTTTCTGCATCGGACATCGCTTTCCCTTCTCCCCACTAGTTGTCGATTTCCTTTCTACTCTTAACGTATCCCCTGGTCAAATACTCCCACAAGTCTGGAGATTATTACTGTCGGTTGACCTGTTATGTTCCTCCCATGGTCTCCCTTTCAAAGTTGTCGACTTTTTCCACAACTATCGCCTTTCCAGAGGTGGCCCGGGTCGATTGACTCTAAAAACCTTCCAAGACAAATCTGACCTTATTTTCAACATTTCCAAGTTTGATCGGGGCTGGGCCGATAGATTTTTCTTCGTAAAGCTTTCTTCCCTGGGGATTGACACAACTTTCTTAAAAACTCGATGGAGGCCAACAGGTAGTGGTTCTTTCTTTTTCTTCCACTTTGTTTGATTCTTTCTAATTGTTGATCACTTCTATGCTGCATGCAGATAATTTGTCTTCCCCTCAACCACGCTCAGTGTCGGTGCAAGTAGTATCTCACATTGAAGCCATTCCATTGGAGGAGAGGTCTTACCCTAAACTGGTACAGGCGTGCTTTGCTGATTCAGAAGACACTGAGATGTCGTGTACGCTACGTCTTTCTTTTACCTTTTACGTTATTGATTTTTCCCCTTGTAACCTCTTTGTCTCTCTGCTAACAGGTTCCAGGACCACCCGTTCCACTACTGCACTTACCACTATGGAACGAGTAGAAGCTCGGAAGAAGAGGAAAGATGAATCAACCTCAACTGCGGATACTTCATTAATGATCTCTGACCCAAAGAAATCTTCCGAGGCTCGGGTTTCCTCTCCTAAGAAGAATACCAGTTCGAACCTTTCCGATCTTCCAAAGATGATGATGTCTCTAGACATGGTCGCGAAAAAATGTCTGAACGCCTTGGCGCCTCTTCACGTGGACTATTCTCGAGGCAGGGAAAATCCACCTTCTTTCCTGGAATTCTTCGACGAAATTCTTGCGGCACAATGGCAGGTATGTTTTCTTCAGTTGATGTTACTCCATGATCTACTCTTTGCCTGATTCTCTGCTTTTCTGTGCAGGGCTTGCAACTTTTGCTCTCCGCTTTCGAAGCCTTTAAGGACTTGCCGGACCAACTGGCTCAAAGCAAGATCAGCCTTCAACCTAAAAAGGATAGGAGTACTATCTTGGAACATGAGAAGGCCGCTCTGGAGAAGAAAGTGCGCGAATTGGTGGAAAACTTCGAGAGTGTTTTGAAGGAGTCCAAAGAGTGGAAGAAAAAGTTCACAGTTTCTTCTGGTAAAGAAGCCGCTCTGGCTAAGGAAATTGAGGATATTGCGGATTACTGGTCATGCCGAGCTCGAGTAGAGATGATGGAGGAATTCGCAGCTGGGAGGCACACTTCTTGGGATGCGGTGAAGGAAAGAGAGCTGTTCGAGAGTTTGTTCTTTGATGAAGTGATCGCAGCTAAGAAATGTTCGGTTATTGATAATATTGCTTCTGTTGCCAAAGAGGTTGCTCAAGTGGAAATGGAGAACCCAGTCCAAAGAATGATCTTTTTTTTTACTCTTTCGTACTCGTTAAACTCTGAACACTTTCCTACCCCCAGTATGTTGGGGCTTTAAACTCTTGTTTTGTGTGGCCGCTCGTTCTAGGGCCTTGGTGTGGACATGTTTTTCCCCTTGTTGGTTTTTAGGGGTTTATGTTTACTTGATGCTTTATTATTTGCCACGATATTGGATCTTTTGTTGTCTTTTTTGTAGGTCAAACAGGTTTGTTGCGGAGGAATGAAGATCGACACATTTGAGACAGACTAACTTGTTTGTAAAAATGTATAGTTTAGTGGTAAACTTTCCATTGTACAACGCTTCTTATGTAAGATGCAAAGAGAGAGAGAGAGAATAATGTACTTGTCTGAATGTAAATACTTGCAATAAACTTGTGAATCGTGTTACAAATATTTGGTGAAAACTCCTCTTGCTCTAGAGTCTTTGTTACATGTTTTCGTCACTTGCATCTTATTGACTAGTCGTTGTGTGCACAACGTTGCTTGATCATAAGGCGAGGGCCTTTGTTTTAGCCTGTAACGTCACAAGGCATCCCTTGTTAGTTTTTTTTTCGAAACTGTTGTTGTCGTATGTATAAAGATGTAATGATATAATGTGAAAGGAAAAAGTTTGTGAAATATACCTTGTCGCGATTCATGCATTTCAAAAGTGATACAACTTCAAGTTCATCGCGTTCCAACTTTTGGGGATCGTCTTTCCATCTTGTGACATCAAATCGTAGGCTCTTTGTCCTACGATCTTCGTGATCTGATATGGTCCTTCCCAGTTTGCCCCTAACTTGCCAGCATTCAATTCCTGCGTATTCTGGAAGACTTTCCTCAATACCCAATCTCCCACTTGGAACGCCTTCGCATTAACGCGTTTGTTGTAACTCCGGGCTACCCCCTGTCTATATGCTGCCATACGAACCGATGCCTCATCTCGTAACTCATCTACCGTGTCTAAATGGTGTAACAGGTTAGGTAGGTTTGATTCTTCGGTAGTGAGTCCATATCGAACTGTGGGCAAAGTTACTTCTACTGGTAACACTGCTTCACATCCATAAACCAAGGAGAAAGGTGTATGGCCTGTGGCAGTCTTAGGGGTTGTTCGATCTGACCATAGGATAAGGGGTAACTCGTCTTCCCATTTCCCCTTTGTTTCTTTGAGTCGCTTCTTCAAGTTGTTGATGATCACTTTGTTACTTGCTTCTGCTTGACCATTGGCTTGAGGATAACGTGGTGTCAACATCACCAACTGAATGTTGTATTGCTGGCAAAATGATCTCGTCTTGTCACTGATGAACTGGGATCCATTGTCGCACACTATGGTGGACGGTATTCCGAATCTACTCAGGATGTTTTTCTTTATAAAAGAAATGACTTGGGTGTCTTTGACATCTTTGAAGGCTTCGGCTTCGATCCACTTGGAGAAGTAGTCAGTCATTGCTAGGATGTAGACGCGTTGTCCTGAAGCTGGAGGAAGCTTTCCCACGATGTCCATTCCCCATTTCATGAATGGCCAAGGGGAAGTTATAGGATGCAAAAACTCCGAAGGTTGATGTGGTATAGGTCCGTGACGCTGGCACGCGTCACACTTGCGAGCGAACTCTACTGCGTCTTTGTTCATGGTAGGCCAATAATAACTCATCCTGCTCGCCTTCCTTGCCAAATTGTGACCTCTTGTGTGATTTCCGCATTCTCCATCGTGTATGTCTTGTAACACCTTCTGTACCTCCTCTTCCTTTACGCATCGGGCGTATATTCTTGACGACATCCACTTAAACAAGATGTTATTCTTAATAGTGAAAGTGGAAGCTTTTACCTTAAGTCGTTGGGCTTCTTCCTTGTCGTCTGGCAAAACTCCATCTCGTAACCACTTTAGATAAGGGGTTACCCATGAACTGTCTTCATCAGAGCCTCGAATCTTAAACATGTCCGCCTCCTCGGTTATAGATGGCGCATCAAGGTATATGAAAGGTATCTTGTTGTACTCTCTTGGGTCGATTGCGGATCCGAGGTTGGCTAAAGCGTCTGCTTGCGTGTTGGCATCTCGGGGAACTTGTTTTATCTCGAAATGTTTGAAATGCTTTACGATCTCTTAAAATTTTTCCAAGTACGCCTTCATCTTTGAATCCCTGGCAACATACGAGTTCGTAACTTGATTTACAATAAGTAACGAATCACAAATTACCTCGATCTCTTGTACATTCAAATCCTTAGCAACAAGTAACCCTGCAATAAGCGCCTTATATTCTGCTTCATTGTTAATAGCTTTGAATGTACATCGAATAGCTTGGGCTATCCTATCCCCTTGTGATGACTTCAAGACTACCCCCAATCCTACGCCAATCTGGTTCGATGCCTCGTCTGTATGCATCAACCATTTGTCACTCCCTGTCACGTGCAACACATCTTGGTCTTCATGCTCTGAAGTGGTAGGAGTGAAGTCAACCACAAAATCGGCCAACGCTTGAGACTTAATTGTTGTTCTAGGCTCGTACATGATGTCGTAACCATTTAAGTGGATCAACCATCTTGTTAACCGACCTGACAATTCTGGCTTTGACATAATACTCTTCATTGGATAATTAGTTCTCACAATGATAGAATGACTTTCGAAATAAGGACGTAACTTTATTAAATCCATTACCAAAGATAGTACTAGTTTCTCCACAGGGGAATACCTGGTTTCCGCATCGACCAATGTTTTACTTACGTAATAAATGGGCAGCTGGTCTCCATTCTCTTCTCGGATCAAGACGGCACTCACTGCTACTTCGGTCGTGGCCAAGTACACATATAACTTCTCGCCTGGCTTCGGTTTAGATAATACCTGCGGGTTAGACAAATAATTCTTCAATTCCCCAAAGGCATTTTCATGTGCCTCCGTCCACTCGAACGACTTGTTTTTCTTCAGAATGTCGTAGAACAACTTGTTTCTATCTGAAGATCGTGATATGAACCGGTTCAATGCAGCTACTCGTCTTGTTAACTTCTGAACATCCTTAACGCACTTCGGTGATTGCAATTCCATTATAGCTTTGATTTGTTCTGGACTCGCCTCGATTCCCCTCTGTGTTACTATGTATCCGAGGAACTTCCTTGATGTCACCCCGAAAGAGCACTTGGTTGGGTTCAACTTTATCTTGTAACTCTGCAGGATCTCGAACGCGTCTTTCAGTGGAGTAATATGGTCTTCCTCCTTCAATGACTTGACTAACATTTCGTCTATGTATACCTCCTTTGTATCCCCCAGTTTTTCCTGAAACATCTTATTAACCAATCTCTGATAAGTAGCACCTACGTTTTTAACCCGAAAGGCATAACCTTGTAACAATAAGTTCCCTGATTGGTTACAAATGTGGTTTTTTCTTGATCGTCAGGGTGCATCATTATTTGATGATATCCGCTAAATGCATCCATGAAAGTCAAGAGTTCATGCCTTGTCGTCGCGTCCACCATTGCGTCAATATGAGGCAAGGGGAATGAGTCTTTAGGGCATGCTTTGTTTAAGTCGGTAAAGTCTACGCACACGCGCCATTTACCATTTTTCTTTTTAACGACAACCACATTCGCAAGCCAATCAGGATATTTTACTTCTCTAATCTTTCTAGATTCAAGTAAGGATTTTACCTCATCATTGATTACCTGATTTCGTTCGGGAGCGAACTTACGCCTTTTCTGCTTCACCGGTGGCACCTTCTTGTTGACGTTTAAGGCGTGAGTTATTACGTCAGGATCAATGCCTACCATATCCTCGTTTGCCCAGGCGAAACAATCAATGTAGGACCGTAGAAACTCCACTAATTGTTCACGTAAAGTTGGTTCCAAATATGCTCCTATTCTGATTTTCTTGGATGGTTCTAGTGGATCAAGAGCCACCTCTTCAAGCTCTGGCGTCTCCGGCTTTACATAGTAAGTGGTGGTTCTACAGTCCTTTAATTGCTAATCTGACGTCTTCCTCCCTGCTTCAAGCTGTAGGTTTTTGGAAGTCGTTGCTCTCATTGTTATGGAATAGCACTCCCTTGCTAATTTCTGTTCTCCTTTGATTTCTTGAACTCCCCATAGTGTCGGGAACTTCACGCATTGATGATAAGTAGAGGGGATAACCCTCATCCCGTGTATCCATGGCCTTCCCAATATGACATTGAAAGGTGAAGGGCAATCAAGCACTTGGAATTTTACCTGGTAGTTAACTCCTCCTGCGACGGTAGGTAAGGATATCTCCTCTAACGTGTTGCGTGATTCCCCACTGAAGCCTACTAAAGTCGTCGACTTTTTGACAATATCGTCCATCCCGAAACCTAACCTGTATAAGGCATCCAACATGAGCAAATTAGTAGAGCTTCCATTATCAACTAAAATTCTTTTGACAAGGAAATTAGCTATCGTTAAAGAGATTATTAAGCAATCGTGGTGAACTTCCTCTTCTTCGACATCGTCGAAGGTGATTGAAATCATGGCAAGACTTGCTCGTGAAGGAGCTTTAGGGCATTCTCTTCTTGTATCCCTCACGATCCTTTTTAGCTGCAGAGTATGTTATACCGCAAATTTCCGATCCCCCTGTGATGACATTGATTACTCCGGTGTGCTTCGGTGGGGGTGGCGGACTGGCTTTCTCTCTGTTGCGTTCCAGCTGCTCCTTCGCCTTCTCCAATATCAATTCTCTGAGATGTCCCCTTCGTAACAATTCGCTCACTTCCTTTCGCCACGCAATACACTCATCGGTCCAGTTCCCATGATCAAAGTGGAAATCACACCACCTAGACTTGTCTTTCTGATGTGCGGGCGCGTTACTCTTTCGAGGCCACTTAACAGTATCCCCCATGGTGTTGAGGGTCCTGACTACCTCGGTTGCATCCACGCTGAAATTGTAGTGAGAGAGTTTTGGAGGTAGCTTGGAATTCTCGTATCTTTCTCCTTGTCTGGCTATCATTGCATTGACAGTTGCCTTAGTATGAGGTGCAGTAGGGTACGGAGTGTATCTTGGTTCTCGCCTTCCTTGTCTCCGGTCGGGTCGATGAGGGTTGATTGCTTTTTCGACAAAGAGGTCATCTTCCTCTAATCGAACATGAGCTAATGCTTTCACTTGCACTTCATCAAAATTCGAACAAGGGTATTTGGTTAATTCGCGATATAACTCAAGGTTACACACCGATATGCCTCTTCGGAATGCCTCCACAGCTGTAGCAGCATCACATCCTTCAATGGTCACTAGTTCCTCGTTATAGCGTTTGAGGAAGGTTTTTAGCGATTCACCTGGTTTCTGGACCAAGCGGTATAAATCACTCGATCGTTTCTTAGCATGTCGACTGCTTGCGAACCTAATCCTGAACTTGTCAATTAACTCAGGAAAAGATGAGATACTCCTAAGAGGTAAGTGCAAATGCCAATTGAGTGCGGGTTCGGATAATGTGTTACCGAACCAACGACCCATAACAATCTCTTTCATGTCGAAAGGGACTGTGCTAATATTCATAGCCTGTTTGAATGCGGCTTATGCTGATCGGGATCTGTTACCCCTTCGTACTTGGGTACGTCGGGGACATGATACTTCTGGGAGATATCAACTCTCGCGATAGCGGGCACGAAGGGAGAATTGGTATAACCGTCTCTCCTTTCCATCGCTATCGGTTGAGGTGCCCCTGGGACCTGAGTGATTTGGTCCTCCAAGGCTCGAAGGCGTTCCCGTAATTGAGAGACCTCAGTATCCTCCCGTATTTCCCTTAAGGAATTACCATTTACCTGATACCCGGTTACAGGTCTGACGGCATCGGGTGTCACGAGACTTGGATCGTCTCCTACCACAGGAGTGGTTGAAGAGAGGGCTACCCGTATCTAATCGTCTAGCGACTCCTTCCACCACATCGGTTCCTCGGGGACGGGTTGGAGTTGATTGTTAAAGTCTCAATTTGCTTCTCATATACCTCGGTGAATTTGGCATTAGCTTCTTTTTGGCTTTCTAGGTCCTTTTGGAGAGCAATCATCGTTGATCGGAGTTCCATGATGACGTCAGCATCGCCTCCTCCAACTCCTCGTTGCTCGGAAGTACTGGGATTGCCATTGGTGTTTCCGGAGCCTTGCTCAATTCCGTCCACATTCCCAACTCCATCTACCGTCTACGTTTCCAGCGCCTTGATTGTTTGTTTCTTCGTTGACCTCATGGTTATCAAGATCTCCTACGTGACTATAAGTAGTTTGGATTCCTTCCATATGGCGGACTTTGCAGTTGTTTTAGCGTGACTTCTTTTTGGCTAGGGCCCCACGGTGGGCGCCAATTGTTTTGGGCAAGATAATCGCACTAACGTGTTACCTACTAAAATAGGGGAAATCCTAACCAAAAAACAATCGTAACACGTTATGAACTATAAACAATATATATAGAATCAATTAAGGGTAGAGAACAAAGAGCAAGCAAGTTGTAATGCGTATATTGCAATCATAATTGTAGATAAATCTCTCAAAAATGTAAAAGAACACTCGGATGGAAATGGAATGAATAAACAAAGATGAATTTAGCTTCTAGTTTTGTTCAGAGTGCTTGTGCAAATCATGCCATTGTTTTCGCCTCAGCCTTGTTTTATAGCCTTCTCTTCGGTTTGGACCGTTGGTGGGGTGTTCAACGTATCCCGGAGATCTCGCCACCGGAATCCATGAATTAGCCGTTTTTGCATATTAACTATGGGATCCGAGATTTCCGTCACGTCTTAATTACTTCCTCCAACGTCTCATCCCAGCCACGCCTTAAGCATCCACTCGACCCTTTCTTGATAGCGATCAATACAGGCTGACCTTCTTGGGCTTGCTTTTCCTTTTCGGTCTTGTTTTGGGGAGGCCCAAGAGTTTTGTGTGTTTTTGGATGGTTTTGCATATTTTGTGAAAAGTATGGAAGCTACTCCGTTTTGTGTCTTTTTATAGGTTTTAGCAAGGAAATGGTGCTTTTTGGAGCTGAATAGAGTGCTATGGTGAAGGACGAAAGAATACGAGATAAAGAGAGTTGAAGTCAAGATTTTTAGAGAAGAAGTGTTGAAGAAGCCAACTCCAGGCTCGTTAACGAGGTTGTAAAGGGTCGTTAACGAGGCTACAAGATAGAGTTTTTCGAGAGTTCGATCTTATGATTACCGACCTTGTGCGGAAGTTTGTTCCGTGTTGGTAGGGTTTTTAATGAGTTTTTAGTGTTATTATATTTTGTATTTTAGGTTTTGTTATCTTTTAGGTTTTATTTCTATCTTTTTAAGGTTAGTTTCTATCTTTTAGGAAAGTTTTTATCTTATAGTTCTTTTATTTTGATAGCTTTATTAGTATAAATACCCTTCTTTTCTAGCTAGAGAGGGGGGGGGGGGTCGGACGTGTTCGAGAAGGAGAGAAGCCGAGAGAGAGAGAGAGAGAGAGAGAGAGACGAGGCTAACGAGGGTGAAAGCTTAGGTCGTTAGGCGTGTTTTCGATTCGGTGTTCTTGTTCTTTTCGGGTTTCTTCTGAATTCTGTAAGACGATTATTTTCTTATTAATTTGAAGTAGTTGTTTTGTTTTCAATGTTTTCTTTTATAGAAGTTGTTTGCTTTATAATTATGAGTAGTGAGTAGTTTTCTTATCTAGGGTCGGGGTTTAACCCGGCATAGTTATGCATGGTTTGATGAGTAAGTTGATGTGTTGAATGTCTTTTATCTATCTTTGGATTGCTTGTTGTGTTTATACCTAGATGAGAATCGAGGTAATTTGAGTTCTTAACTTGATTGAAAGAGAAAGTTATAGACTTGAAGGTTGATCTTGTTCGACAACGAAAGTTTCGAGCTTTAGATTCAAAACAAGTGATTAGGTGAATTAGTTTATGAGAATGAATTGATTTGCTTGATAATCGACGAAAGTTGATGAATTTATGTATTTAAAGGCATGATCTTTATCTTCTTACGAGTTTATATGCATAGCCATGTTGTGGTGACCCTTGTCCTAGATACTTGTTTTTATTTGAGTTGTTCTTCAATTATATTCGTTACTGAGTTCGCTGCCTCGGTACCGAATCTGTTTTAGGTCGTTAGTGTGTGTTAGTAGTTTATTCAGGCTCGTTAACGACCCTGACAAAGTCGATTAACGAGGTTGGTCGAGTGTGTGATTGTGTTGTTTTATTTGTTTTATTTTAGTAGTTCGATAAACAAACAACCGTGCTTCCCGTGGAACGATCCTGACTCCCCTATACTCAGCGGGGTCTTGACTACAAATTTATTTGTTGTTAAGTAAATCCCTATCAACACCACTCATCCCTCCTTGCAATCCGGACATGGATCATGACCCTGAAAGTCGTACTTTAAGCGCAGAGGCATACGGCTTAGTAAGTTATATAGAGGCGTCGGGTTAATCCCGCGCCCCTCACTAATTCGTTCGTAACCGTTCTCTTAACGAGACCGTAAACAATCAAGGCCACAAGAAAACTAGCATAATAGTCCTACCAATTATTAAATAATGGAATAACGATAACAGTGGGGTCATTATATCTAACAATCGATATTCCTAGGTTCGTTTATTACTTAGCAAACAAGTTATTCCCAACATCGAGAAATTTCACGGAATGAATATATAAGGCTACAAGGGAAAATTCCACTTGCCTTAGCTTGTACGATAACGGATTAACGAAAGAGTAGAAAACGTTGTTCTCGAGACGGAACGGGAGCTCGACCTATCAACACAGAATTTATGAACGAGCTTTAATAAGAATTTTCTTTAAATTCTTTTAAAGTTTTGCAAATCTCTTATATCCTTATTATAAGAGAATAATTTCTAAATTATTATAATAATAATTTAGGTGGAGATGAATAAAATAATAATATTCCTTATTATTATTTTAAACTTGTAATATCCTTTTATTCCTTATAAAACCCTTATTTTAGTTTCATTGATTAATATTTTGAAACCAAGTCATACTTTAATTATTTTTCTTAAAATATTCCTTTTTAACTTAACTTATTATAACCAAGCAAGGATAATATCTTTATATAATCATTAAGATATAGTTTTCATAATTATATGAAATATTATTTTTATAAAGCTCATCTTAGGGTGTGAAAAGTCTAAAATACCCTTGTAGTTGAATATCTTTTATTTCTCTTATTATTATTTTAATATTCACCTTATCATCTAAGATCTTTTTTTTTTAAATCTTTATAATATATTCTCATTATAACATCATACCATATTTTATCAATATACCTATAAGGTAATAAGGCTTTTTCCTAGCACTTTCCTTAAATAGAAATTTCTACCATACTTATTGTAGTAATATCCAAGTATAAAATTTAATAATATCATCTTAAAATAGTTTACCCATATATATTTAGTTTATGAGATAGACACATGCCTTATAACATTATCTTATAACTAGGAGTATATAATTTATTCATTTATGATAATATCTTTTCTTATCTTTTATATCTTTTTAAGACATGAAACCACCTTATGCTATAAGAGATATTAATATATCATATTGTATTATACTTATTCTATACTTTACTTATATGGAAATTTCCCAATTTTATATTAAATAATAACTATATCATACTTTCCATATTTATGAAAGATAACAATAATTTCTTATTAAAATAAAAAGGTTCTTCATATCTAGAACATTATTTTATAAAATGAGGGTATGCAATTCATTATTATGTATATATAAGTATTGATAAAATTCTTAGCATATCTTTCTAACAATTTAGGTCTTTACATTAATATCTTTAAATCTAGTATATTTAATATATAAATATCTTATTATCCATGTATATATAAATAATGATGAAAAGTCCATTATTTTATTTAAGAAAACTCATGTCATAAGATCTATTTTATATTAAAAATAACATGTATGATAATAATTTTATCCATGTACAAGGAAAGTAATAATTTGAGTTTATCTTGTCTAACTAACAAGATCTTATATCTTTATTTAACTTAGTTATTATTATAAAATCTATTATTAGCTTTAAATGACATGCACACTCTCTTTAATAAAACGGTCTTAAGATAATATTTTTCCATCAACTTACTCTTGTTTCTTTACTTATTCAAATAAACTCTAAATAATGTAATATTATTTATGTTATACTTTGACAAGCATAAACTCATATTTTAGTCCCATAAACTTATTTACAAAAATTTCCTTGTCTATAAGATTTATTTTATATAGAATAAGCATGCAAGCTATTTAGCTCCTTTTATGTATAATAAATTATATATGAGAATACATAAATTCTGATTTTTTTTCATTTTATATATTTCAGAAATTAACATGTAAAAACTGATTTTAATTAGTATTTTGGGCCTAAAATTTTCAGCCCAAGTTTAATTAGAAGATTACCCAAAAATTAGGCCCAACTCCCCTTCTATCTCCCTCCTTTCTCCTTCCTTGTACGCCCAAACTAGAGATATCAGGACAAGACGACGACGACCATCAACCAGCGGTGGAGGGCGAGCTCCGGCGGCCTCCTGGGCGGGCGGGCGGCGTGTGCGTGGTGGCCGGCCAATGTGTTGGTGGTCCGGCGTGTTTGGTAACCAACAAGGGGGAGAAAGGGTTTGGTGTGGATTTTTAACAAAAAAAAAATCAGATTTGGGCAAAGCTTAAAAAACTGAAAATTGGCTTGGATTATGGACGAATTTTTGAGAGGAGAATGAGAGAAATTGATGTGTGAATTTTACTCTTGCTTTTCAGCCCTTAAATAGCCAAAGTAGAGGCTCTCCTTGATCCACCATTGATGGATTGGACCAATGTAGGAGAAGGCAATTGATGGTGATTGGTGTGTGGTGTGCTTCTTTGATGATGACATGGAATGATGGTGGGTTTTTGGTGAGTCTTTGAAGCATCCATTGCAATTGGGAGGAAGGAGAAGGCTGGATTGATTGTACCTCAATTAGACTAGACATGTCTGATGTCTCAAATTGGAAGAAGAAGAAAAGAAGTGTATAAAAATAAAATTCTTCCAATATGTGTAGATGAGTTACAATGGTCTAGCGGATTTGAGTGTGTGAGAGCATTGAGAGGGTTCAAGAGGTCTCGGGTTCGAGTCCCGGCTTTTGACCCTTTTTATTTTGTCTTGTTTTATATTTTTGCCTCCTTGTGATTATTACATTAATTATAAATTGATATTAATATGATTTATATTTGTTTGAAATTTTATTTGTCATTTTAATGATCCTTTCTAATATTTTTATAATTCATTAAGAAAATTATAAAAATATTTAAACTCTCTATTTGAGAGAAACATATTTAAATAATTGCCCTAATTTGCTTAATATATTTAATTAAATTCTTAATTTCCATGGTAGTAAACTTTTATAACCCTTCATAATATAATATGAAATTGTAAAGATTATTAAATTCTCTATTTTAGAGAAAAAAAAATTATTGGGATAAATATCCGATTTTATTTTATTTAGAATTTAGCGGATATTACACATCAAGCCTAGGCATAAGCGTGCCCAACGGAGTCGTGCGCAAGGGCGCACAACCAGGTGTCGATGTTGTGGGCGTTGTGTGCAAGGGCGCACGCCATGGCGCATCGTAGGGCTGGAGTGGAACGCAAGATGGCTCAGCATGGGGCTCGGTACCGAGGCGCACGACCTCGGTAGAGGGCTCGGTAGAAGGGTTGATAGACGAACTCACATCCTCCTCCTCCCCTTAAAAGGGTTCGTCCACGAACCCAGCTGACCTACAAAATAAGTCAACACACAAACCTCCTTTCCAAGCACAACATGATATGACAAAATGTAAGCACAAGCTATGCCACTTTTCTTTGCAATCCTATTTGTATGGTACATGAAAAAGCTATCCAAAATATGAGAATAATTCAGCCAAGATGTCAAGTTATGAGATAAAAGTAAGGAAGAAGTGTTACTTCCCTTAATGGCATGCATATCGTAGCTCGGGACAATTTTCAGCTCCGACCTGTTCAAGGTCGTTCTCTTAGCTCCGAACTCCAAATTGAGTGATTCCAAGTCCCATATTGAGATAAAGGAGTCTACTTTATTTCTTCCAAATTTAAGCATCATTCGACCACTGAGTTGCAAGTTACACCATTTTTTCCAAGTTGGTGCAGATTTATCCGAGAAGAAGGTTTCACTTTCCTCTTTCGATTTGGCCAAAAATAGAGGGGCCACCTATGACTAGCTTTTTGTCCTTCTTTTCCTCTTGTTGATCAAGCTTCTTCCTTTTCTCCTTGGCTGTGTAATCCAACATTATCTCATGGGAAGACATCGGGTGCAAAATCACCTTCTTTCCCTCCAATTGGAAGTGGTATTCGTTGGATATTCCATCATGGATCGCTTTCTAGTCAAATTGCCAAGGGCGTCCCAATAGTAAATGACAAGCGGTCATAGGAGCCACATCACACTCCACCTCGTCCTTGTATGGCCCTATAGAAAAACAAATACGATCCCTCTCCTTGACTTGGATAGGGGTGTTAGAATTCAACCAACACAAGGGATAAGGTAAAGGATGACAAGTAGTTTGCAACGAAAAACGATCCACCACCTCTTGACTAATAATATTACAACAAGATCCGCTATCGATAATCACACTACATACCTTATCCATGATTTTGCATCGAGTGTGAAAGATAACTTTCCGTTGACTAGGTGTGGTGGTGTTCTCCGTCATGAAGAGCGTTCGTTGGACCACAAAGCACTCTCCATCCTCTGCGGTGACATGGAGCTCGGTTTCCTCAATCTCGGGGCACTCCTCTTCCTCTTCCGCAGCCCCTTCTCCCTCGTACTCGTACTCCCCTTGGGCGTTAAGGAGGACCTTCCATTCGTTGGGGCAATTGCTAGCATAGTGCCCATGGCCTAAGCACTTAAAGCACTTTACATCGCTTGCCCACTCTCCTCCTTCTTGTCGAGGACGTGGAGGAAATTCTTTCCTAGGTTGAGGAGTCGAGTCCTTCCTAATCTCCGGCTTCTTAAACTGATTTGGTGGCACCCTAGGAGCCGTGGACGACGGTTGCCAAGCCCGAGAAGTAGTAGAACTTGGACGCCGTTGAGCAAGATGCTTGTAGATGTGGTTGGTGTAGTGAAGAACTTGCTCAACATTGGTTCCCCTACTGAAATGCTGCATACTCACAATATTTTTTAGTTCCGAATTTAACCCATTGACAAATTTAGAAATCACATACTCGTCGAGAAATTGCATTTCGGAACGAAAGATGAGCATACGCAGCTCGTTGTAGAACTTGTCGGAAGACCGGTTTCCTTGGCGCACTTGTTCCAACTTGGCATGTATTCGTTCCGTGTAGTCTTGAGGCATGAACCTCTCCTCCATAGCCTCCCTTAGATCTTGTCAAGTATTGATTTGAGGCATCCGATGTGTTCTCCTCAAAGCCTTGTCCTCGAGCCACCATTGATAAGCAAAGTCGGTGAAGTGTATGGCCGCCATGGCCACCCGCCGAGCATCATCGTATCCATAAAAATCAAAGATGGACTCCACCTTGGCAAGCCAATCAAGGCATGCATCGGCGTTGGATGTTCCCGCAAAGGTTGGCACGTTCAGCTTTATGCCTTGATGGGGATCCCGAGGCCGCTCCTCGTGATGCACCGGCGCGCCTTGCCAAGGCTGCCTGGCGGCTCCATAAGTCGGTCCTCGAGGAGGTTGGCCACGCCTTGGAAGGTGCAAGGCTGGTGGAGTAAATTTGGTGGCCGTAGTAGGGTAGGTTTCTTGATAGTTTGGCACTCCATAACCTGAAATGTTAGTGGAACTAATAGGAATTTTATTCGGAAATGTAGCAAATGAAGGCCTTACCCCCGGAATTGGCCACGAAGTGTGGATTGTGGAAGCTCGTGGGAGGAACATAAGGAGGGATTGCCCCCATGGAAGTGCTCACACCGAGTGAAGCTAGAGCCTCCGTATTTGGCAAGTAAGATGTCGAGGCCTATTTGTGAAACAACTCCACCCGATAAGCACTTTGTAACACATTTGGTGGAGCTCCCGATTGAGGCACCCGTGTTCCATCATCTTGGCCTTGTACTTGACTCTCCAAATCATCAAATCGAGCCTCCATAGCTTGCAAGGATTGTTGCATGGAGTGCAACATAGCTGCCACCGAGCTAGTGGACGTCTCTTCAACATGTTGCTTGTTCTTTTCGTCACCTACACTTGTCATCTTAACAACCACGGCAAAAATCAAGGTATAGATTGCACTTGAAATAACCACCAAGACTTGCCCGAGATGAAAATCCGACAAGTTGCAAGTATGCAAAGGACAACAAAGGACAAACAAAAGAAGAGATTCACCACACACTTGCCTAAGAGAACAATGCTAGGAAGCTACTAAACCACCAAGAACAACAAGCATCAAGTATAAAAATTTTTATATTTATTTAGGCCTTTGATAGGCTCTACTATTTGACTACTCTTTCTGTGCTCGGCTCCTTATTAGCTTTATGCCGCCGGGCAAGGTTTTTCTAGTCTTAATCTTTTTTTGTGCCTGGCCCCTTATTAGCTTTACGCCGCCGACAAGGTTTTTCTGATTTCTTTTCTGTTTTTTATTTAGCAAAAGATTTCAAAGACAACTTAAACCACATCACAAGATGTTCCGTCTTGGTGTCGTTCCCATATCCTAGCACCGAACCATTCAACAAGCATGTAATGAAACGGATTAAGGCTGGTTTTGGACACACCAATCCACGTTTTTCAGCCACAAAAATCAGCCAAGACTCATTCAAATCAACTACTAATTGAAGACATTAATCAAGATAGAGAAACAACCCTTCAACTACTAAAATTTTGAGAACCTTTGGTGTTCTTATCCATGGAAGTTTCTAGCAGAATTTTAAGCCATAGATTCTCATAAAATTCGATCAAGAACAACAACAAACAAGGACAACAATTCCCACACAACATAAGATAACAAACAACACACAAATCTCGCGCAACACACAAAGGGAATTTCGGCCAAGAGACTTGCAACAAGTGGACTTTCAAGGTCGAAACAAGGATTATATGGCGATACCTTCGCATGGCTCTGATACCACTTGATGACCGGATCGATGGTGTAGATGATGGTGCAAAGAGATCGCCGAAGAGTGGACGAAAATCTTCACTTGATTCGAAGGTGGTGGAGCTCGGTGGCTGAATTTTGTCTGGGATTAAAAGGGTAGATCTCCCTCGTCCGGACTCGGAATTCGGTGATTTTAAATCCAAGAGTTATATCCTCGAGTCTAGTTTAACCCCTAAAAATTGAAGATATATATGAGGTGTAATTTAGAAGTTATGGCGAATATACGGACGTGGTGCCGAATTCCACCGAGATAGAGATGGATTGATGGATGGAGCGATTGGAAGTGGATTGATGATGGATTGTTGGATATGGATGTTGAATCTTGGATATTACGCACCAAGATAAACAAACTAGGTTGAAAGAGCGTCGGATATGACTCACCAACGATCAAACAAAGAGATTGAACGAAAAACAATTCAAAGAACTTAGATTGAAAACAAGTAAAAAGAGAGCAATGTCATTGTTCAAGTTTATGGGGAAAATGGAGGCTTGGCACGAAATTATAACCTAGGTTTCACACTTCACCTAATCAGCCACCAACCTTAGAGAAATTACAAAAACACCCCATAAAATCCAAGCACAAACTAATTGTCCTTATCCGTCAAAAAAAGTCACTTGTCGGAACACGAGTCAAAAGGAGACTGCAACCTTCTTCTTTGTAAACCTTTGGAAACTTATGATCCATGAGATCCTCCTTGATCTTGTCAAGCATTTCCCTAGCATGTGCTCGAGTGATGCGCCCAAGATAGAGCTTGGTGCCTTGACTTGGCTCCTTAGCGCCTCGGACACCAGCCTTGGATATGTGTTCAAATGAAGACTCTCTCTTGTCGTGCAAATTGGACTTGGCATTAGGGCTAGAATCCTCACACAAGTCATGGACCAAAGAACCATAAAAAGTGCTCAGAGAAATTCCCCCATCAAGCCTAGTCATGAGTGCGCCCAACGAAATCGTGAGCAAGGGCGCACAACCAGGTGTCGATGTTGTGGGCGTTGTGTGCAAGGGCGCACGCCATGGCGCGTCGTAGGGCTGGAGTGGAACGCAAGATGGCTCAGCGTGGGGCTCGTTACCGAGGGGTACGACCTCCGTAGAGGGCTCGGTAGAAGGCTTGATAGACGAACTCACATCATTAGGATCCGTAAAATCGGTTTCTAGAGACATTACAAATTTAATTGGATTGACATCCGTATAAAAAAATGAATGAAGAGAGGAGGGGAGTTGACAAGTTATGGATTTTGAGGAAAAAGATGAGCCAAAATACCCATCCTGCGTACAAAATTAAATAAAAAAAGGGTACAAAATTAAGCTTTGAGTTTACCCTTAATTATCTCTCTTCTATTGGATCTTTAAATAAACCAGTACCCTCCTTAAAAGCAAACGTAGGCTATCTCCCAGATTGAAAGAAAAGCTAATGCTTTTATGAGAAAAAGTGTTCAGATTCAAAATCCATGATACAAAAAAAAACGAGATTGAGGTTAATATATATAGAAAAGATAATTTTTTTCAAAAAAGAAAAAAAAAATGTTATCTTTTAAATTAAATCCAAATTGAATCCTGGATTTTGTGGATAAAATATTTGATTTGATCCTTGAATTTGTTTTAAGGAAAGTCTATCTATATATAAAAAAGAGAAAGTATTAATTAATTATCTTGTCTGCTAACCTAAGCAAGTTAAATATATGTGGACTAGGTCATACTCTCTTACTTTAAGGCCTAAATCAAATTGAGATCTTAATTAAGATCCAATTTAAATAATTAATCAACCTCCCCGTATGTCTAATTTCGGGTTCCCAGGAGGATAAATGAATCGTGTACAAGGAGAAATCTAAAAAGAAAGCATAAAAAAAATGTATATTATAAAAAAAAGGAGGCTTGGTAAACGTGTTTGACAAGACAAGTCACCGTATTTGTCCATCAGCCGAACATTATGCAGGCAATTGAATGAATTTGGTCTTAAAATTAGTTTAATTACCAATCTGACCCACCAAATAACGTATTCACAGAATTGGCCCACTAAATTTTTTTATTTTCTAAACTAAATGATGACTAATATAAAAATTAGGCCATTTAATGCACAAAGCTTAGTCTAAAAATATTTTTAGTCATATTTAAATTTGGGTCAACAAATTAAATTGTATTCAAGAACTACGTAAGGACTCGATGCCTAAAAAGGGCTACGTAGGTAACTTGATGCAAATTTTTATCGAGTACAGTTGCACCTCTAAATCAAACTAAAATTTCAAAATCCAAAAGACGCACTAAAAAGTTGTGCACGCCAAATGCGAAGGACTAGATCACCCTTCCTAGAAGGTGGGTTTAGTGTTATTCGCGTCATGCAAATGATAGTTGGAGTGTTCTAGGCAACCCTTCCTAGAAGGTGGGTCTATTCTCGTTCCTATGATGCATGAAAAATTACACACAAAAAAATCGAATAAAAAACCAAAACACTTTGAACTACAAAAGGCTTGAATCTCTTTAAAGAGATACGTAGGCAACCCGTCAAAACTCGGGTGCAACCCTATTCTTAAAACAAACCAAATCCTTTGTACATGTATGACTTTTAATCAAAAGGGTAAAAAGGAAAGGGTCGAACTCAATTTTAAAAATCAAATAAAATATGTTTTGCAAATATTTTCATATTTTTGTTCAACACGAGCATTAGAGGCTTGCAAGACCATAACGTTATGTTGGTCTCGTACTTATCCCGTTACTATCGTCGGAGAAGATCTAGGCATTTCGAGCCTAGATCCGCCCCTCGTGACCTAAAGACGAGTAGGGTCACATCGATTGGTATCAAAGTGAAGGTGGTTCAAATGGCTCTTTTTCGACCCCTAACGTTCCAGGATTCAAGCCCCGACACAATCCCGTTGTCGTAGTGTGCCAGGATCCGAGTCCAGCACTAAAACGACGTTGCAGCATCGCGCCAGACTGATTCTCAAGAGCCGTCGTTGTGTCTTCGGCGTAGACCCGATCCGAGTCCATGTTCTAGGCCATCTCGGGATGGTAGGGACCGAGTCCGAGTCTAAGTAGGGTCGCATCATCCTCCGTCCCTTAGATTCGAAGCGTCCTCGCTTCGACGTGGTGTGGGCTAGGGAAGATGTTGTTGGTCTCAGCTTACACTTTAGAAACTAATCATACGAAATTAATAAGGTTGGAGATAGTGGAAAAATAAAAATAAAAAAGGCAAACTGAAAATCAAAAAAGAGGGTGAAAATTACAATTATTAAAGGTATAATTTAGTGAAGGTTGATTTATCTAGTAGCATAGATATGAATTCAAGCTTAATCAATTTAAATATATCAATATCAAAAAAGAGGTGAAGATGGGAGGGGAAAATCATGATATAAAATTTATGCATAGAAAGGAAGTGAATTATTAATATTAAACGGCATGCAATTTTATGTTATTAAGAAGTGTAATGTTCTTAAAAAAAGTATTGGTTTGCATAGGATGAAAAGGGATATGTTAATGTCATTTTCGTAAAAGTATTGGTTTGCATAAGATGAAAAGGAATATGGAACGTAAATTTATTTAAAGGGCCCCGTAAAAGTATTGGTTTGCATAGGATGTAAAGAGATATGAAAATGGCATTTCCGTAAATTTATTTAAAGGGACATAGTTTTTTTTGAATTGACACTATGTTTTACTCCCTTCGTCCCATAATGTTTGTCCACTTTCCTTTTCCGACGTCCCAAAATGTTTGTCCTCCACCCCTTTCTTTCCTTTTATATCCATACTTCTTTTACAATTTTACCCATCCAATATCAAATTATACCCATTTTATCCATCTCTTTCATCTACTTTATCTCTCTCCACCTTAAAATCTCCATTAAATTTACCTTGAAGAACCATTTTTCACAAACCTAATTTTTTTTAATCCACGATTTTTTATTTTGCCTAAAATTAAAACAACTTTTTTTGGGTTGTTTGGTGCCTTTGAGGATTGTGTGGACCTCCATTGTGGATTTCCATTTTGGACCTCGTTGATCTCCATTGTTGGACCTCCATTTTTGGGCTCAACCGATCCAATAAAATCCCCTTTTAACCTCTCCGAAACCCTAGCTCCTCATTACATTTCTTGCCTCTTCTTCAATTCTATGAAACGCTCTCTAGCAGTTCATGTGAACGAGCTTCAAAACCCTAGATTTTGTGGCGGAGGATCTTGTTTTCTTCCTCCAATCTCACTATATCTCCCTCGATTCCTCACAAAACTCTCCATTTTGCACTCGATCTCTCATCTACTGCGTCTCTCTCGCTCTTGCACATTCGATCTCTCTGGAAATCTTTGGAAAGCTGTCCAAATCACTCGATCTCGCTAACAAGCGTTCAAACGCTCAAGAAATCGTCCCATTTGAGGCAGGTATCTCTCGATCTCTCTCGGTATTTCTCGATCTCTCTCGATCTTTGTCTATCTCTCTCGATCTCTTTCTATCTCTCTTGATCTCTGTCTATCTCTCTCGATCTCTCTCGACATCTGTCTATCTCTCTTGATCTCTCTTTATCTCTCTCTAACTCTCTCTATTTTGGCCCTTTTTCTTCAGATGGCTTCGGAGTCCGACGTCTTTGGACTTGAATATCCCCTGGAATCGGTGATATCCTCTTCACTCGCATGCTCTGATGATCCTAATTGTGAGTGGGGCCCAATGTGTGATGGTAATCACTCCTACAACCCTCGTCGATCTGAAGAGACTGTTGAGGGCATTTGTGGGCTCGAAGGTGAAGAACCTGTTGATCAGCCGTGTCCTGTTGAGGCTGTTGCGAGTCCAATGATGGCTGATAATGGTGAAGCTGAGGATGTGCACGATTTGGATGGATGTGTCGTCCCGGATTCTGATCCTGATGAGTAGCTAAGTCCCTTTGGCCTTGCATTTTACTTGTTGTGGAATTTATGCTTTGATTAGCTATTGATGTCCCCTAGTCTTGCCTCTTCTCGATCTCTGTTGTGAACTTTATGTTGATATGCCATGTGTCTGTGTCACTCCTTGCCTATGCTTCATGTGTTTGTGTCCCCAATGTTGTGCATTGTTGTTGTGCCCTTTTTTGAGCTCATCAGCTCATTAAGGTGTCTTGTGTGGCTCATTTTGGATGTTGTGTGTTTCCTGTTGTGATGATGTTGTCAGTGGGGTGGCTTGAGTTGTGTGATCATGTGATAACTAAATGCATGTTCCAACCTGTCCCAATATGTTTGTCCATAAAATATGGTTCCAAAACTGAATGAATGTTCCCAAACTGAATGATCTATTTTTTCATTATATGTATGTTCCAAAACTGAATCAATTATGAGTCTAAGAAATGAGATGCAAATTAGTTCCATCCACTTTTCTTGACATAGATTAGGCCACCAACCATTATTTTGGTTGAAGGAGGCCTTTTTCTTGTTAAGGTTTGTGGTCCTTTTTATGTCAATGATATTTAAGGACATCTGAGATGAATGTTTTTTTCTTTGAATCAGTGATGAGTCTGTTACAAAATGAGATGCAAATTATTCCTAACCACTTTTTTGACATGGATCAGGCCACCCACCATAATTTTGGTTGAAGGAAGCCCGTTTCTTGTTAAGGAATGTGGATTGATTTATGTCAATGATTTCAGGGGACATCTGAGATTACATTTTTGCATTGTGCTTGAACACAAATTCCCAAAAGTGATGTACTTTTCATTTATATATAAAGGTCCTCAAAAGTGATAGATAAAATATGGTCTTACAATTATGAACTCTTAATTTGTTCTTACCCACATGTGGGCAAGAACAGATTAAGAGTTTGCTTAAGTCCCCTAAATGTATTGATTGTCTTCTAATGGATCCTCTTGACTGTCTTCATTTACAAGGCTTTCTTGAGTCCCTTGAGTTGCTTCTGTGTCATGTGCATCCATATGAATTTTGTTCCATGCTTCAAAAACTGCCCACACTGGTGCTTGTACTTGATCTGGCAGATTCCCTTGAGCTCTTAACCTGTCATTTCCAACATGTGGGACATCATAGTCATTGCTTCCTTTGACCTTGAGAATTTCATTCATAACATATTGTAATTTCATCCATACATTTGCTAATGTTCTTGGTTGTAGCTCATAGAATGCTTGATTGACTGCCTCTAATATATGGTCTATATCTTTGGGCATTTTCTTGTGCATTAATGACTGAATGCTTCTGAAAAACCCTAAATCAAGTATGTTAAGATCAAGACTGTTTGGTGGTTGCTGGATTAAAATGAATGTGAAACCTTCCTGTTGATAAACCTGCTGCCATTCTGCATCTTCATGAGTAACGTGGGCCTTTGCATTATCTTGTTGGATGAAAATTACTTTGTGACCTGGATCTTGTGGCCATTTTGCCTTTATTGCTGGAACAATCTAGTCTATAAGCATCCTCCTTGTCACTGTTTTGTTGAATGATTCAACCAGTTTTGTAACAATAGTCCCCTTCTTGTTTTTGACTTTCTCTTTGCTGCCTCTTGATAAGTGAAAGGCAATATGCCTATTTTGCCATCAAAAGTACAATGTCCCTCTGAATTGAATCTTGGTCTTGCTTCAGCTGCTGTGAATATTACTTTTGGTATGAATTTGCTTGAACTAGTTGCTCTGTACTTTCCCCTTTCATGTTGTGCTAGATAGACCCTTTGAGATTTTTTGCTCAAATGAAACCACTTTTCATCAATGTTATCAAAATCAAACATGGTATAGTATTGTCTCTTACTCTCTGGAGTGCTCCCTTGTAGAAGATCCAATATCCATTGCAATCTTGTTTTCGTGTTTGCTTCCTTGAGTCCCAGATGGAGTGGATTAGTATGTTGTCTTATAACTTTTCTCTTGACCATTCTGTGTGTTGCGCTCTTTGATATGTTGAGCTTGCTTTCTAAATCCCTTATGCAAGATTTGTCCCCCATATTGATTGATGTGATTGCATCATTTTGAATTGCAATCCTCTTCCTACCACAATTATGGTAGTTTGTACTAATACTTGGCACTTGCATTACATTTAGTTGTTCCCTGGATGTCTTCCATAATCTGGCTATTGTCCTTGTTGACAGATTGAATTCTTGTGCAACAACTTTGTATGTATTCTTTGGAAGTTGTCCCCCGGCCCCGTTCTATTTGAACAAGCTTCATCCATATCTGCATTTTTTTATCACTACTGAGCCTGGTTTGAAATGGTTGATGATGTGTTGGCTGTGTTGTTTGATTCCCTTGTTGATGGTGAGTTGGTTGTCCTTGTTGTGCTTGGTCATGATTTTCCCAAGCTGGCTCATTTAGATCGAAAGCATGTTGCCCCTACTCATCACCATTTAAAGGGAACGTTGGCTCGTTGAGATCAAATATATGTCCCTGCTCATCGTCATTAATTGCTCCATCTTGAGGGATGTCATTGAGATTTAAAGCTGAGGCCATTAATGCCAGACAGTGATGCAGAAATGAAGAAGTAAATGCTCTGTTTTTCCCCTTAAGTTGTCCCCGAATTTCTATTTTGAGTAAATGCTCTGTTTTTTTTTTGGAACTGTGAGGAAGATGTAAATTCTCTGGACATTCTCTTTGCTTTCTGTCTTAAGAAGAAGACAGGGATTGTGAAAATGGCTTCATCCGTGTATGCTTTATTCTGAGTTCCTATTGGTTGAAAATTTTTTAAGGTTGCTTCTCATTGGTTGAATTTAGAGTGTGGGGATTACACTATTCATGAGCTGATTGTTCTTCCTTTTCAATATGCAATGTATACTTTTCATTCTTTCTTTTTCCATTCCTTAAAAATTATGCAAAGTTACTTTATGGACAAACAATATGGGACAGAGGGAATAAAACTTGGCTCTCTTTGTTAGGCATGTGTTGCCGTTTTGAGGCATGCGTGGCTGTTTTATTTTTACGGATATGATAAATTGTATTAATAGAATATGGTTCTAAATAATTGTATGTGTTTTGTCTTTGTTAGGCTATGATAAATTGTATTAATAAAATATATTTCTACGACTATGATAAATTTTATCAATAAAATGTAGTTCTAAATAATTGTATGTGTTTTGTCTTCGTTAGGCTTATGCAACCCCTTTTTTAAAGGTTGTTCTGTTACACTTTAAAGGCTACGAAACACTTTAGTTTTGTTTTTGTTAGGCATGTGCAACCCTTTTTTTTTTAATTTTAAGCAGCCTTTACATTTTTTTTCCAGAAGCCTAAAAAATGATCAACGACATGGAAAACTACTTATTATTTCATATAGCATTTGGATGAACAAGACCACAACCTTACTTTGTATACACTTAGAATTTCTTTGTCATTTGGGTGTTCCAATTTATATCTATTGTTAATTAATATAACTTGTTAGAAACTAATCATACGAAATCAATAAGGTTGGAGATGGTGGAAACCGAAAAAAAAAAGGCAAATTGAAAATAAAAAAAGAGGGTGAAAATTACAATTATTAAAGGTATAATTTATTAAAGGTGGATTTATCTAGTAACATAGATATGACATTTTCGTAAATTTATTTAAAGGAACCCATAAAAGTATAGGTTTGCATAGAACGAAAAGATATGTGAAAATGATATTTTCGTAAATTTATTTAAACGAGCATGATTTTTTTGAATTTACACTATGTTTTATAAAACTCGAATCTCTTTTATAATAATAGAAAAGATATAGAAATAGATATAAGCTCTTTTCTTTGCTTTTTGGGTGAGCCCATTTTGAATGCAATTTACAAAGAGAGCTTCGTCTCTTTTTATGGATTGTCTGTGATTATGTTCAATTCCCCATCTTCAGACACTCTACACAAGAACGCTTAACATATGTATATAATTTCATGTCCTGTAAACAATTGAACCAAGACCCAGCCAAATTCTATTTTCTTCGGACTCGACATTTCAATCAAAGGAGGCGACTGGCTTACCGCTGGACACAACACTCCGACGACGTTGAGCTTGACTGGTTCTTTGCCGTCGACTGCAAATCCTGCGACAGAAAGAAGTCGAAGAATAGGGAATAACCAAGGCGGCGTATTAATCCCAAGCAAGAAAAAAACGAGATTTAACAGAGGCTGGGGAAGAATAAAGAAATTCGGGGATTACCGACGTCGATGAGTCGATCGGAAGCAGCGAGGACACGCGAGAGTCTGTAGGGACACAACGTCCGATGGCTCTCGCGGATGACTCTCGGCGGAGAAGAACAGGGACGATGGTGGTTGGTGGCGAATACTGTGCAGCAGCAGTCGAAACATTGAAAATAAGAGGAGGTTACGAGCGATCTTACCGGTGGCACAATGATGGACGAGGATAAGGAGGTTTACGAGCAAGATCGGCGTTCGTAGCAGGCTCGGGAGGGAGAAGTGGAGAACATGATAATTGATAAGCAGTTAAAAAGGTTGATGACACGCAGTCTACCCTAATACATTATAAAGCAGGAGTTAGGATCAAATGAGATTAATGCTTAAGGTGTAAAATGAGAACAAATATTGGTCGTTAGATGTGGGAAATTAATGGTCTACATGAGACACACTCCTTTTAAGTGATTTTTAATACTCAGGGGTATTTTTGTACTTGCACACATAAAATAAAATAAAAGATGCAACTCACATATTTCATCTTTATGGAACGCTCCATTGCTCCATTGCTCTCCGTTAGATTTGGGAACGCTCCATTGTATTTTTGTGGGGACTTCAAATCTCTTTCGATCGATCTCTTCGATCTCCATTGCTCTTCATCTCCTTGTGCTTTTTTATCAAAATTCTCTTTCAATCCCCTATTTATTAATGGATTTAGGTATGATTTTCGTTGATTTATGTTTTTCAATCTATGTTTATGGATTTTCAGCTAGTTCTCATGGATTTATGTATGATTTTTCATCTTTGTTCATGGATTTGGTGAAGAGAGTCATAGAATTGATAGAGATTGCAAAATAAAGATTTCTTTGAATTGCAATTTGAAGGATTTGATTATAAATAGAGGTTGATTTTGTATGCTTGCTTGATTGCCCACCAAGTGTTTGATAAAATGCCTAAACCTTTTTTCCCCTAAAAACCCAAACTCTTGTTTGATTGCTTGATTGCTTGAATGTTGGATGGACTTATGGCTATTAGTTATTTGTTGCACATTTATGAGTCGGATTTTGTTGATAAACTGTACCCTTTAGTGAATTCCCTTTTTGTTTTTTACATGAACTGCATTGTGATTTTCAATGAACATTATAGTATAATATCATGAACCATAATAACAACACTTGTGAACCAAAAGAAAAAAGTTTTTTTTTCACATTTTTATTGTCCATTATGTGTTCCATGTTGCTTATAAATTAGCTTACTTTTTTCATTTTCTTATTGTAGGTTGTTCATCAAGTTCCGATCATCCTAACTTGTCTCAATCGGATAATAATGCTAGTATTAATGGAGTTTCATTGAAGGATCTTGATAATGATGAGAATGTTGATGAAGTTCCATTGGATGATCATCATTAAGCTAGTGATTCCTACATTCTTCACTTATCATAAGATTGTTCTTATTTCATTCCCAAGATTAAACATTGAAGTTCTAGTTCTCTATTTTACTTTTTAATATGTGTTTTGGGGATTAAGTTGTCTGTTTTTATGTTACTTTATGTTTGACAAAACACTTTGCTACATTGAAATTGCTTTTAAGGTTCTTTTAGACTTCACGTCGAACCCAATAAGCTGAATGCCTTCTTTATAAAATTTATGCATTTTCTGTTAATGAACTGATTATTTAAAATTCATGCACCTTCTTGTTGAAGAGTATGAACCTTCATGTTGAACACTATGAACCTTCATGTTGAACACTATGAACTGCGTAATTGATACTCGTAAAACATATTTCAAAGTCTAAAATGTTCTTACCCATCTGTGTAAAATACACAATTTAAGTTAACGTGGCATATTATGTCATTTATATCAACGAAAGATCAACATCGAGCAAAAACCATTAGATATTCATTTTATTTATCAATGAAATGAGATATGAAACGCCGGCATATGTAATGTCATTGAAAAAACGTTTAATCCATTGAGCAAAATGAGTCTATGCATAATGCACCATATACAACAAGCAATCAAGGATCAATCTCTTTCATTTTTTTTCTCAAAATGGACACTTTCCATTGCGTAGCACCTGTAGTGATTTCCATTGCTTCTAGTTAACTATTGTAATAACAATATAATTTAAAATCCTAGTTAGTATTCAACCAACCTACAAGTATAAATTCAAATAACAAGTACACTTAAAAACGTATGAACCAAACTGTAATGTACTATGAACCAAAAGAACAAATGTCATGAACCGAAATTACAACTAGTATGTATGACTTAGACATGAACTGTAAGATGAACTATTATGAACCAAACTTTAATGTACTATGAACCAAAAGAACAAATGTCATGAACCAAAATTACAACTAGTATGACTTAAAAGACATGAACTGTAAGATGAACTATTATGAACCCGAGCTTACAAAATCATGAATCGAAAGAAGAGTTATAATGAACCAAAATATATAAAGCGTTTATAAAGTTAGCCTATGTGAGAATTGAACCCACATCTATGTGCACATGCACATTGCTCTACCATTTGAGCTAATAGGCTAACAAATGTGCATAATTAATGGCCAAGGGTGTAGCCCTGGTGATATTTTCTTAACAATCTCAAGGAACAAATGAATTCAACAATTCCATTTCTCCGCTTAATAATAAATACTATGAACTTACAAAAAACTACTTCATTAATCTTTGTCTTGAGCATTCTTACTTCGAATTTCTCTCTCTTGTACTGTACCTAAACAAACACATTAATATCAATATCAGATGCTATTTTGACCAAATAACGAGGTGCAAGTCTAATAATACCTTATTATTCAATAACATGAACCGTATTATACAATAGCATGAACCTTATTAATCAATAGCATGAACCTTGTTAAATTGCATAAATATTCACTTTGAATTGATCATTCATATTGCGTTGAATAAAGTTGATAACTAACCAAATCAAAGTTATAACGCAAGATCAGTTTCAATCTCAAAGTCACTGAAAAATTCATTACCTTGCCACATATTGGACAATTCTCACTTCTTTCCATCCACTCATATATGGTGGAAATGATGCAGGCATTTTGTCATTATCTTTGGGTTCTCTGGAGTGTATTTTGAAACAACAAAAAATAAATATAAATATATGAGATCAGTTCCATGATAGACTCAGCAGAAATATAACAAATCAGAATAAAATACCCTCAAGACAAGTTGGGCAGACATCTTCAACTTCTGATGAGGAATAAGCATATGCAATATCACTTGCAGATTTCCTAGAAGATAGTTTTAATGAAAAGGACTTATGGTGATCTTTTGAACCATCTTCATATGTGCTCCACTTATCTCCAGCAATTAAAGATTTTGAGTTCATACATCAAAGTCACATAACTAGTACCTAGCTTTTAAGGCCACAACTGTAAGAACCCAAAAAATAAACAAAACCCGGTACATAAGGCTAGCATAAGAATAATTCAATCCAACTAGGTGATGGGGCAATCAGATCCAACGGTAAAGATTGGAGCAGGAGGTCTTCCAATTTGAAGCTAGGTTGGGTTAGTTAATATCTGTTAAGCTAGCTTTTTGAACAATCAGACTCCACAATCTATACACTAAGAAATGTTCAAGGTACAAACGGAAGTAATAGTGGCAGAAGTAGGTGGGGGCGCGGTCGGACACACAGGCGACCGAGAGTTCTCAGCTAGTCGGCGGCGGCACAAAACAAGTGAAAATGGTTCTCAATTGAGAAGTAAGAACCACGGTTGACATAAGGACATTAAGGAACAAAAATCAATTGAGAAGGACAAGTTCAAACCGATCAATTTTGGAGACGAATTTGTAGACTTTGACGAGGTAGAGAAGATGATGTTGGTGACTTGGCGGTGAAGAATTCTTTCTCCCTGAGTCCGTCGTTCCTCCCTAACTCTGATTCTCTTTCTAGGTTTGCCTGACGCGTTTGAGGACAAAATGGCCCTCTAAATTAAAATATTATCAAATTTACGAGGCCTGCCACGCATCCTCCAATTTTAATATCTCACCACATTAATTTTTTTAATCTCGGTCGTACATTCTTCAAATCTAACGGCTCTCTCATGTTCTCATTTCTCACTTTAAGTCAATGTCTCATCAGAACCCTACTCTATAAAGCAGAACCCAAGTCTGTTGTAAAATTTGCGCCACATGGCATTTTTGAATAAATTAATGTGAAATTATATTTCAATAAATTTTGTAACAACTTATAGTATTCTTGTTATATATACTAAATAGATAACATGTTTATATAATTTTTTTATGTATATAATTTTCTATATATGGATTATGTATTAGTTTACTACAATAGATAACATATTTATATAATTTTTATATAACATAAATTCCTATGAGATGATATTTTCCATATTAATTTAATATTTTTATCTCTTAACAAGATTTAGGTTCTTAATATATTTTTTTTATCTCTTAACAAGGCTTGAGCTCCAAGTATAAAGTTTATATCTATATAATGATATAATTTTAAATAATAAATTTTGTTATGTTGATATATTTTTATTTTGAGAAAAACATATAATTTTATGTTGAAGACTAAGATTATACGTAAATGTCAAAAAAAATTCGAATTTTAATTTAAATTAATAAAATTAGATTTTCTTTATCTTTTTATGCATTTATATTAAAGATTTTTTATTAAATCAAAGTTTGATAAAAAAAATAGAAAAATTTACAAATATTGATGAATACTTGCTTAAATTGAATTTTGATAAAAATTAAGATTACATTTTTCTTAATTTCCTTTATATTTTATTCATGTAAATATAGAGTTTTTCTTTCTAGCCCCACCTTACATTTAAATTTTGTTATCTCTATGTTTTTTTTGTAATTTAATATGAATTATAGGTTGATTAATACATTGAATTTTGTAAATTTTCATATACATTAATTTCCTTTATATTTTATTTATTCGTTATGTAAATTTAGTATGGAAAACAACTTTATAGATGGATTGAATTTTGCAAAATAATACATAGATAATTTTCTCTATATTTTATCTCTTAAATCAAGGACAATGTTCTCTTCTATACTAATCTTTATATTGTATTTTTCATATTTACAAATATTCTTATTATTATAGAGTAAAAGATAAGAACCCTAATATATAATTTTAGTAAATTAACTTAAAAAAAATATCATACATATTAGTGTCTAAAAAAATAATTTGTTTATAGCATAATTTATTATGATATTATATAAATATATTTAGTATTTTAAATTAATATCGTAGAATTATATTTTTTTTTTAGTAAAATTATCCCGTGAATATCACGGAACTTCAACTAGTTAGGGAAAAAAAAGAAAAATGGAAAAATAAAAAAAAAATAAAGAGGAGAGAGGTTTTGGGCCTCCTCTTATTGGGCCAAATTGAGAAAGAATTGGGCTGAATGATAAAAATAAATAAATAAGTTTGATAGACAACAAAGGTAAGAAGAAATATAATTTTGGAGGTCGGAAATTGCTAATATTACCACTATAAAAAAATCGGGTATTATAGCTCACATATATTATAGGTGCGTTAACATATTAGTATTGTGTGTTTGATTATATTATTATACAAAAATTAAAACGTTTAAAAAAGTAAATGAAAAATAAATGTCTTTTTGCTATGTTTGCCAAAAACATAACGCTTTCCATTTTACATTATGCTAGGGACGGACGCAAGATTTAATATTAGGGTGGGCTAATTGTCACAAAAAAATTTTGGGTGGGCTAAATTGCCTTAATTTAACTAATTTATCACTAAATTTACCTTATTTTTTTATTTTTTATTTATTAATTTTACCCTATTATTATTATTTTTTATTTTTTAGGGCGGGTTGGAGCGTACCCCAGCCCGCCGCTAGGTCCGTCCCTGCATTATGCTTACATATTTCATGCACATGTTCACATTATTACAAAACATGTTAAAATATAACCACCTTAAATGTTCATAGATTTTATTATACGTTCACATATAATATTAATATGTTCACATATTAGTGTTGCATGTTCATGTTTTATGGTCATATTTTCGTACTCGATTTATATCATTCTACATACGTTAAAAGGCTTTAAAAAGTTCAAAAAGGTAATTTTTTAAATTGGTTGATCGAGATTCGTTTCTAGTTTTTAGGGCAATGCTTGTTTTCATTTGAAACAAAATCTTATTATTATGATATAAAAATTGTAAATACTAAAAATAACAAAGGGTAGAGAGATAATAAAAAATAGATAAATTTATATGATATAACTAAAACGACGATACATAAAAAAAGGAATCTGACTTTAATTATAATATATTGATAGCGCATATTTTACATATTTTAGTAGAAGTGAATATGTTTATACGTAAAATTGCAATAGTTAGCCTCACTTTCACTAAAAATAATTCAAAATTGTTTAAAACTCTAAATTTTCATCTCTTTAGATGCTCTCACTAAATTACAAATTGTATTAAAAAGAATTGTCAACTTGATTGATGGCAACGAAAAGTGTATATATGATTAGATGTGCATTTAAGAAGAGCAAAAAGTGTATGTATGTCGATTGAAGAAGCGCAAAAGTGTGCCCACAAAGCGTGAAAATCACGTGAATTTTGCAAGAAAGACATTATACATTCCAAATGGGACACCCATGTTGGCTTAGGCCCAACAAGCTCGTCATTAACTAATAAAAATTACTCCACTTAACCACTTCAAATTTTAATTATTTGTCTAACATAATTTGGTTATGAATTTTGATTGAAACTTATGCTATCTTTTGGGTCTAGAATCTTATTGGCCCAAAAGGATTATATGACAATCATTCGGTCCAGGCAGAGGAAATCTGAAAGAGAAGGTTAATGGGTCGAGCATAGTATTTTGGATAATCCAGTTATAATATCGGTTAAAGAAGATAAGAATATTGTCAAAGAAGATAGAAGGAAATTTGAAAGATTATGACAAGATCTTTCTATTGAATATGGAAATTATGTGTTGTCCAAGTCATCATTATGAAGATAACTTCATCTTTAAAATTTTCTAATGTTACTAAGTTTTTTTAAGAGAGATATATTCCCTATATAAACGATGTATATGTAATCAAAAGGGCCGATAATAAAAATCAATAAAAATCACCTACTTTCACATGAACTCTTTAAAGCAAACTATTTTTTAGTTGTGATTCTCAATTGTGACCTCCTTAAAGAGACGCGAAGGTGATTCCATCACTTTTCGTCCAAAAGAATTTGGCTCCCACCGTGGGGAATAGTCGACAAAGTTGCGATCTTTCTTTGAAAAATTCGCACCATGTCCGAAGAAGGAAATAAAAACCGGAGTTGGGAAGGAATCGACGACCTAAACATCTGTAATCGACAGGAAAACCTTCCTACAACCAATCACTAGGCGGAATTGGCGGCTTTCGCTCAAAAGCTCCAAAACTTGGAGAAACAGCTTTCCGAGCAAAGGGCGAGTAATGAAACCTACCAAAAGCATGTCGATGGCCTCACCAACGAGAGCAATGACTTTGAGTCATAGCTGCACTCGCCAATGTCCGTTAGGCACTTAGGGACCCCGCCTAAACGACAAGGGACATCGACGATCTTGTCACCAGACTCAATTTGAATGGATTGGTAGGCACTTCTATTCCACCAACAAGCCAAGATGCCCGAGTTTCTACCGAGCACTTCTGTTCCCACGACATTCCGACTGTATCTGATTTTTTATACTACTATGAGATCTTTCACAAACTGAAGATCTCTTACAAGGAAGAAATAATTTAAACTATCCTAGAATAACAAATAAAATAGAGGATCTTTTATAAACAAGATCCTATTCAAAAGGAAATAAAATAAAAATAAAATCAAAACACGTAAAAAAAGATATCTTGCCATAAAATTCGGAACCAACTAGGAAAGGAACTTGAGTGGCCTAAGGCTCCGGATTTAGCATGGGTAGGCAGCAAGTGAGCGCGTGATGTGGTATTTTCGCAGTCATTATACCTATCAAAGAACCTAACTTAACCAAATTTAGTAGAATGGTAAGTAAGGGTCGATCCCACAGAGACTCGTGTACTTGTGTTCTTACTTGCGTGCCAAGTAATGGAAATAAGGGGGTTTTAAGATGTTGAATGATTATCTAACTCTAGAATGCAAGTCATGGGTTAGAATCCATAACTTATTTTTTTATTACGTAAGAATTAGGGTGCGCTCCTTACGGAGGGCGCCCTAGAGCATCCTTGCAGATGAGAACTAGAAGTTCTGGATGAGTCTTAATAAACTCAACAGGGAGACTGTGGCCCAACTTAGCAACTTTATCAGCCACAGCGTTACAATCCCTAAAGACATGATTAATCGCAATGTCCTGGTATCCATGTATGGAGACAAGGACATCGGCGATTATAAGCTCGATCTCCCACGGGCAATAGTTTTTCTTTTTGATTGCATTAACAACTTGGAGATTATCACCCTCAATTTCTACTCGATCAAGATTTTTATCTCTTATCTGTCTAATAGCTTCCCTGAGAGCTAGCGCTTCAGCTTTTACAACCGATACTTTTCCAAAATCATTCGTCATAATATCTATTACTTGTCCCAAATGATCTCTAAAAACTAGACCCCCAACCGCATTGCCGTTGGAAAGTCTTGAGGCATCAAAATTGACTTTAATATATCCATGTCTAGGCTTTCTCCATTTCTTCGGATTTGTTCTCTTCCTCTTTCTATTCCTCATTTGGGTTGTTAATAAGGCTTCCTCATCTTCCATCCATCTTGTTGCTTTTTCCCAATTTGTAATTTGATTCCTAATATAAGTTGTCAAGTCCGCAATTCCATCACCATAATCTTGTTGAAAAATCAGCTTGTTGCGTTGGTGCCAAATACTCCACCAAACCACCGCTAGGCATAGGGCTGGGCATAGGTCCAAAACCGGACCGGACCGAACCGGACCGGGACCGAAATCCTCCAAATCTTTGGACCTAGGATCGGACCGAAATTTCTCGGTCCGGTCCGGTCCAGTTTTGGACCGGTTTGGACATGGATATTATTTTTTTAAAAAAAATTAATATTTTTCAAAGAAAAAATTATGTTTTTAGTAAAAAAAATTACATATTATTTATAAAAAATATAATGTTACGAAGTATATACATAAAAGTGAAACTTAAATAATAAAAATTAAATTTTTTAACATAAGAAATATTATTTATATATAAATTTATAATTTTATTTATATTTTAAAAAAGTCGGTCCGAACCGGACCGGACCTGGACCGGACCGGGACCGAAAGTTCTAAAATTCATGGACCGAGGACCAGACCGGTTAACCCTCGATCCGGTCTCGGTCCGGTCGGTCCGGTCCGGACCTAAATTTGCACAACCCTAGCTAGACATGTGAAGTCTTTTTTCCCTAAGAGTTGATATATTTCGCTTAGGATCATTCTAGGCACTTTGTTCCTGGAGTCATATGCTCTTATAGTATTAGCAATGTGTGTGTTTACTTTGTTCATTATATAGAGAGTGTATGAACAGTTTATGAGTAGGTGATTAGTGTCCTCATTGGTACAATGACATAAAGCACATCCTCCAGGTGTAATAACTTGTTTTTCTATAGGTGTTGCTTTTGTATGGAGTCCATTATTATCTACTTTCCAGAGGAAGTTTTTAACTTTTGGGTATGTGTCTAATTTCCATAGCCAATTATTTATACTCAATGTTTGGCTTTGTAATTTTGTAATTAATTCTACCGTAGACGATGTAGAAAACCAACCATTTTTACTAGGTGCCCAATAGAGTTTATCTTGGATGTGGTTGTCCAGGATCGGGGTATTTTGGATTTGCTCAACAATAATGTCAGGCAGAATCCGTTTTAGTTCATCCACTTTCCACCTACGATCACTATCGATCCATTTATCAATTGTTATTGTTTCATCAACACTCGCAGGATCCTTTGCATGTTGGTGGAGTGGGCCTCCAAGCTGGCAATTGTCTATCCAAAATTTCACCGTTTGTCCGTCCCCAATTTGCCATATAAGACCTTTATAGAATTCATCTCTTAGGTCTATGAGTTTTTTCCATTGTCGTGAAGTATTTGTTTTTAATTTGTATGTAAACAAGTTGCCATTCCTTAAATATTTTTGTTAAATTATCCTAACCCATATATTATTTGGTTTTGCAATAATTTTCCAAAGTAGTTTCATCTGCAAAGCTTTGTTCATATGTTCTGTTTTCCTAAGTCCTAATCCCCCACTGTCTTTTGGTTTGCAAATTTTGTCCCAGCCAACCAGGGGCTTATAATTTCTATCCTTGTTCCAGAAAAACCCTCTATTAATCCTGTCCATTTCTGAATGTGCATAGGAAGGTAGCATAAAGTTCTGCATTACATAGTTAGGTTTTGTAGCTAAGTTGGATCGAATCAAGGTCGTTTTTCCTTCTTGTGACAGCGAATTAGCTTTCCATTTGGTGAGTTGTTTTTGTGCATTTCCAATGGAGTCCTTAAACGTTTCTCTATTGACTTTACCATTAATAATTGGGCAACCTAGGTATTTTTCCAGCTTTGTCATTGTTGCAATTCCGAGAGTTTGTTGAGCGATGTTTTTTTGTTGATTAGTCATATTTTTAGACGTTTGGATAGCTGATTTGTTATAGTTTACTTTTTGCCCCGAAATCTTGCAAAATTCATCTATAATGGTTTTAACTTTGTTACACGATCCTTGAGATGCTTTTGCAAAGATGATTATGTCATCTGCAAAGGATAGAATGGGAGTTCGAATTCCTCCTCGAGCAATTGGGAAGCCAATTGAGTTTTTATCTAACTCACTAGTTAATTGTAATTTTCTTGAGAGGATTTCTGATCCAATGACAAAAAGGAAAGGTGATAATGGATCACCCTGCCTAAGTACTCGTTCAGGTTTAAAGGGCTCTGTTGGTCCATTGTTTACAAGTACAGATAATGACACAGAGCATATGCATTCACGAATCCATCCAATGAATTGCGGATGAAAGCCAAATCTCTGCATCACATCTAATAAAAATTTCCAATCAACTCGATCGTAAGCCTTTTCCATATCTAGCTTAATTGCAATCCACCCTTCTTTGTTTTTGGTATTCCTAAAGGAGTGAAAGATTTCGTGTGCTATAAGTATGTTGTCCTGTATTGCTCGATTTGCTATGAACGCCCCTTGAAGGGGATGGATAATTTTGTTGATTACTTTTTTAATCCTTTCCGTTATGATTTTAGAAATGATCTTATATATCGTTGAGCATAAGCTTATTGGTCTATAATGGTTTGTTGACTTGGGGTTCTCTATCTTAGGTATGAGAGTTATAAACGTATGGTTTATTTGTTGTAGCATCTTACCTGAATGGAAGAAACTTTTGACTGCCTTGATTATTGTTGGTCCCACAATATCCCAATATCTCTTGTAAAATTCTGCAGTCATCCCATCCGGTCCCGGTGATTTATCAGAGCCCAGACTCATTACTGTCATTTTGATTTCTTCATTAGTGATGGCACTTGTTAACATAGTGTTTTCTTCGTTCGTTATTTCGTTAGCTATCAGGTCAAGATAATCATTCGCATTGTGTAGATATGTTGTTTGTTTAGTAAACCTTTTTCTAAAGTCATTTCTTATTTCATCCCTAATATTATCTGTTCCTAGTATTTGTGTGCCTTCGCTTGTGGTAATTTCCTTTATTACTTTCCGGTTACGTTTACCACTTGCAATTTTGTGGAAGTACCATGTGTTTGCGTCGGACAGTTTAATGTGCTTTGTTTTAGCTCTTTGTTTCCAATATATTTTATGGAATTTTAGATAACATTCTTTTTTGTTCAGTAATTTAATTGTTTTTGGATAGCACTTGGTTAGGGAGAAATAAGGATATCTCTTTGGAGTTCGACCAATTGTTCTTCTATTTCTTTAAGTTGTTCGAAAATGTCGCCCAAGGTATGCTTGTTCCATCGTTTAGCATGTTGTTTAAATAATTGTGTTTTCTTCACCAATTGAAACATGTTCGACCCCTGAAATTGAACTCTCCAGGCTTGCCTAACTACATTTCTAAAATATTTTCTATACATCCACATCTTTTCTACCTTAAACGGTTGTGCTTTAAAAGTTTCCTCATTACTAACTACTAAGTTCAACTGTCACTTTGCAGTGATCAGAGGTTGTAAAGGCATGGTTCTTGGTACTAATGTTTGGAAATTCTTGGATAACGCTACTACTGACAAGGACTCTATCTAGTTTTTCGTAAATATTGTCAATTTCCGTTTTGTTTTTCCTCCAGGTGAAAGTGTTGCCACAAGTAGGAATATCTTCTAGCAGGCAATCGTTTTTAAAGTTTAATAACCTTTCAAATCGTCCGGGTTCAGGATATACTCCTCCTTTTTTCTCACATGCGTCTTGTATTTCATTAAGATCCCCAATCATAAGGATGGGTAGATTTAGGTTTTGTAAAGTTTCAGTTAATTTTTTCCAAAATTCTTCCTTATCACCGACATTAGGAGGGGCATAGACAAAACAAATTGCCACAAAATTTTTTGTGACCAAGTGATAGTATTTTAGAATAACATACCTTGGTTCTTGTACAAGCACTGTAATCTCCTCATTGATGAATTGGTATGCTTTCCAGAAGATCGCAATTCCTCCTGCTCTACCAGAAGCTGGAGACCATACAACATTGTCAAATCCCGCTTGTCTCTAAACATGATCACTTGGTAAAGTTTCTGTTTTTGTTTCCGCTATTCCCATAATTTGTATTCGTTGAATTTTTCAAAAAGAGTCGATTTTCGGCCAAAACGATTTTCTCCCTATCCCCCTACAATTCCAAAAACCTATCTTCATGATAATATACTTTTGTATAACCCTCCCCTTTTCCAGGTTTTAACCCGTTGTGGATGTATTTCTTTCTGTATTATCATTCTGCCATAAATATTCCATTTAGTCCAATTATTTACTTTCTTTGCTTTGTTAACAAAACATTTCTTCTCCTTAGAGTTTTGATGGCAATTCTTTAATTGATTTTTCATAGTGTTCAACTCCTGTGTTCCTGCATTGTTTTTAGAGATTTCATTAAGCAACACACCACTGCTTACATAAAGTCGTGTGCGCCATTCTTTTTTAAGATTAATATGGTTCCTTGTTTCTACTGTGATTTGGCTATCCCGAGTCATATTCTTGTAATTATGATTCCAAGGATACAGACGCCTATCTATCCAGTTCATCATGAAAGCACAAGAGGTGTTCAACCTCACCTGTTTATAATTACATTTATTTTATAGAAATGATCCAATACATTGCCTTATTTATAAAGTCCTGTTTACATATGCAATTGTTCAATCTTTGCTTAACTTTCTGCTTTTTACATCTATTCGCACCAGCAACATCAAACGGTTTAAACAAAACCATTGATGTGCAACAAATCATCTTGTATTTGAGATCTTTTCTATGTGCTTGAATTTCACTCTTCTTTAAAAGAATTTGTGACTTATATTCAGCATTGTAGAATATCCAAATACCATTTTCTTGGCTTCTTTCTTGGGGTTCTCTTGTCTTTTTCTCATGTTTGCAGTTCTTTCTTTTTCTCTTGAGGTTTTGATATTTTGTTCTGCTTCCCAGTAGTGGTCTTGGTTCTCTTTTTACCTGATGTTTCCTGCATGTATCAATCCAGCATTTCACATGTACTTCAACAAGTTTGATAAGATTAATCCAAGGATGATAGTATATGTGCTTTCTATTGAATGCCATGTCTTTTATTATATAACAAGTAAGGGGAATACACTTAGAGTGATAACTTTGAGCTAAATTCCTTTTCTTTTTACTAGTTCTAAAATCAGAGCCGTGTAACATTTTATTATTCAGTTCCAAACAAGCACCATTATTAACTAGGTTGGTCATGTTCCAATCTACTAAAGGCTAAGAATATGAGGGAATGCTATAAATCCAAAACATCACACCAGAAGCAAAAACTTTCAGCAGGTAAACATAAATACTTCCATAGATTAAAGGCATAATATCTTCATCACTACAATTCGGGTTCTCAAAAAATTCCCACCATAGAGAAATTATGAACACACCACCTTCATACTTGATTCTAGGAGTCAAAGCATAACAAGGGTGGTACATTCATCAATTTTGTCTTCCTCTTACTACCCATACACCAGACTTTCTTAATACTCCTAATATCACAGCTCCAACTACTGATACAATTAGCACAAGTTAAGGCAACATAGGAAACATAGCAAAATTGGCCCTCAGCAGGCACATCACAGTAAAAGGTAGGTTGTAGTTGCATCATAGGGTTACTTTTTGAACTTCGTGAGTTCTCCTCTCTTATCCCAGAAAGTTGGTTCAGAAATTCAAACATTTCAAGCTTGGGTTTACCCCAACGTTTTCCTTTCTTGGTCCCCGAAGGGCCGGCCTCAACAGGCTGATCATTGGCCCTACCCTTTAAGGTCTTATCGACCATGGTAGGTGGAGTTCTGGGCTGTACATAAGAATGCACACCCTCCTCCTGTTGTTTAGAGTAATTCTTATAAGAGCATAATACTTTCTTAAATAAATTCTTGTTCTTCTCCATGAAGTTGAATTGATTTTCCTTTTGAAAACACACCAGTAGAGGCCTCCAAAGAGGAAAGTTTGTTTCAAGAATATTTTGGGATAGGAAAATTGAGAGTAATTGGGGGAGCTTGGGGGATAGAACACCCCAACGGCTCCATATGAAGCCATCATCGACATTCAGAAAAATAACATAATAGCTAAACAGTTCTTCATAACTAGTCAAGGAGAGAGACAACCTGATGAGGGATTCGAATATGTGCTCTTCGTGGATCGTCCAGAGAGGGGAGATAGCCATCTCCCTAAGTTCTTCCAATTGCCCCCGAAACCCGGAATTGCACTGCATCCTCCTTCTCTCACCGGCCTCTGGCATTCTTCGAAGGAACCGGGCCGAATAGTAACGTAGCCTCACCAGCCCTAATCTCCAATTTCCCCTTGATGCCATGGTTAAGCATCCTTTTCCTGTCACACGCCGTCTTTGCAGAACAGGCAGGGTCTTCTTGAGAGATTTACGAACCACTAATTCGCCGAAATGAGCCTAGAAGTATTGTATCTTGACGCTCTAGAAAGGGGCCAAAACGGGATTTGTGGCCAAACTCCATCGAAATTCAGCCCAAGAGATGAATTTATCATCATTTTGAATGTTAATCACAAGGAAAAGGGCAAAAATTCCACCGGAAAACACTGGTCTTAGCGATCTAGGGTTTCTGATAGCACGACGACACTGTTTGAAGAGGGGGAGTCGGGGGAGAGGGGTTGAGGGTTTCATTTCTTTTTATCCATACTTAACTTATAAAAACAAGAGGTCATACACAATGGGGAAATAAGAACTTGAAATGTAATATTTTTTTTGATTTTTTGAATTTATTTTTTTTCTTCAAATTTTCAAGATTTTTAATCAATGCAAAACAAAAAACAAACATTTCTAAGCTAATGCAACTATATGAATGCAAAAACAAATAAGTAATCCATTCCCCCATGCTTAAAATTTACATTGTCCCAATGTAAAATAAAAGTACGAGAGAAAAGGAAAACTCACAAGTTCATCTTGGGTTGCCTCCCAATAAGCTCTTTGTCTAACGTTGATGGCTCGACCCTTAGCATGAATTCACAAGATTAGATATTGTCAATGCCCTTAACAACATGTCAAAAGCTTGTGAACACGTCTCACAAGAACATAAGTAGCACAATGATAAATTAAAAGTGAATGATATACCATTCAAAAAACGGTTCAACTAATCAAACATGTGTGCCCATTTTTCAAGAGATGTCATGTGCTCGAACTAATTTTTCTCAAGCGGTAATGTCTCAAAATACTTTGGGTGTGAGTCCAAACATTCATCCGCATTACCACTTTTATAAAAAATGAACTCCGAATATTTTTCATTTTCTACCTTGTGTTTTAGACTTGGTTCCTCACCTTGCAATTCCATAAGCTCTGTATGTGAGAAAGTGGGGAAATTGAATCATGGGATTTCAAGGCCTAACATAGGGTATACCAAGATAGAGGGGACCTTAACAGAAGTATCAGGTTGATTTTCTCCCTCATGTTTGTCTATTTCATCAGCAAAGAAGTCATCATGGTCAACAAAATAATCTTCTTCCAAACCCACAGAACGCTCAAACTCATGAATCCACATGGAAAAAGATTATTCAGTCTCCCTAGGCTCTGTAAGTATCTCTATGCCAACACAAACTTCATTTGGCTATGTGATGATCTGCTCAACTTGACTTATAGGTGCAAATTCATATTGGGCATCAAATTCATCTACATAACCCACATCAAGTGTCTTAGATATGAGAGGCTCCTCAAATTCATATGGTCTCGTGGGCCTCTAATGCTCGCGTCGGTGAGGGTGGGGCGAGGCTAGATATGAGAGGCATCCGATCCAAGGGAGGATCAAACAAGAGGGAAAGGGGTTTGGAAGAGGTGTTTGACGTCTCCAAGGGAGGAGGAAACTCTCTACTCAATACTTAACTTGGATTAAACTTAGACGTAAGAAATACAATGAGAGTCATGCCTCTTATATAGAAGAAGGCTCATGAAACCCTAGACTACTATGGGAGGTGGACTAGGGTTAACAACATAGTAACTACTAAAAGGGACAGGTGCAACTAAACCCTTATGGCCTAATGGGTCTTATGCTAGCTTAATGCACATGTCTATTAAGCATAAGAGAGCACACACCTAAAATAGTAAAGATGGAATAGAAATGATTGAAATAGAAATGATAATATAATAAATACATATTAGAGACGATGTCCTATGCCAAGGGGGTCTCCATGGTCTAAGCCGTCTCGGGATGGTAGGGACTGGGTTCGAGCCTAGGCAGGGTTACATCAATGTGCTCCTTGATAGTCATCGATTAGCCCCTTTCAATCGAGATAGGTCGTCGCTTTCGGGGCCACCGTCTCTGATTGCCCTCCATCATGAGCTGATGGTTTGAGTGAAATTCTGATTCAATAGTTTATCTCCTCTGTGGACGTACACTCGATCTAATCTATGGACCCTCGACTGAATAATGATGACAGGATTTTGACCCTTCGTTTCTCCTTTTCTGTGTTTTTTGAACACCTTTGGCCTCATCATTGGGGTCTTCGTTGTTGTGCGTTGATGTTGAGAGATCTCTACCTTGTTTCCGAACAAACATGTCGAACTGATTTGGCCTTTGATATTTACGATCGACTTTAGTGTGCTAGGCCTTCATTTTGTGTGGTCTCCGATCACTTTGCTCGGTTTGAGTTGTGGTTGGTGGACCACAAGAACACTTGAAGCCCATTATAAGGCCCATTCTTTTGGACTTAAATATTTCGAATTTTATCACTAGTTTGGTATAATTGTATTAAGACTTTTAATCTCTTTTTTTGGACTTTTCTTTTCAAGCTTTTGTTACTTTCTGAATATGTTGGCTTGTGTGTAGTTTGATTGGTGTTCTTGGTTTGCAGGTTTGGTCTAGTTGCCCGATCGAGTGTGTTAGTACTTTTCCAAAGAGTTGGACTTGAGTTTTTTTTGGTTTCGGACCGAGTCATTGGGGCCATGTCGTTTTTGTGCTTTGTAACTTTGAAGACCCCCCCCCCCCATCTCGGTGGAGGGAATCTCAAATGTCCTTTTCGCACATCCCGGGTTAGGTTGACTGTTTTCCGGACGCTTTTTGTAGTGCTTTACTCACCCCGAGCCTGAACTTGTTATAGGTCTTTCCCTTTTGGTTGTTTGTACTTCCTGCTTGCTCTCTTTTAGCTTTTTTTACTCCTTGTCTCTACCTAGCCATTTCTCGACTGCCACCTTGTGCGACCTCTCGGTTTATCAAGCTTGCCTGGTTACTGAATTCTTACCTTTATCAAAAAAAAATTAAAATCGCTAAGAAATGGAGCCACCAATTGCGTCACATCAACTTTTGTCACATGACGATCCTACAATTAGCCCTGTGGGAGCTTTTCGAGCAAAGGGCGAGTAACGAAACCTACCAAACGCATGTCGATCGCCTCACCAATGAGAGTAATGACTTTGAGTCATAGCTGCAATCGACAATGTCCGTTAGGCACCCTGCCAAAACGACGAGGGACACCGACTATCTTGTCACTAGACTCAATTTGAATGGACGCGTAGGCACTTCTGTTCCACCAACAAGTCAAGACGCCCGAGTTGCTACAGAGTACGCTACTCCTGTCTCCATCGTTTCTTGGGCACCCACGACGTTGTGATCGTAAGGATGGGACACCAAATAGAATACAACACCCCAGTCACCCTCCAATCTGCTGGTACCCTCCCTTCGGCTCTCTCGATAGATCTCTAGACTGGAGAGGATGATAGTCATGAGAGAAGGAGGCCACGTGATCTAGAAGAAATCGTCCGCATGAACGTCTGCGAGCACATCAAGGCATTCGTCGAGCAGATTGCCAAGATTCCAGGGGTCCGCCTAGTGTTTTTTAGAACATTTTCCTCGACCTATCGAAAAAGAAGCGGTGGATGGCTACGATGAGTCACCCTTCGTCGCTTCCATCGCACAAGTGGAAATCCCCAAGAAATCCGCGATTCCATATACGCCCACTTACGACGAAACTAGTGACCCTAATGAGCACATCGTTGTCTTCAAATAGAAGATGATGACTAATGTTATCCCTCACCACTCCTAAGAGGCCCTAATGTGCAAAGAATTCGGAGCGGCGCTGGCATTGCCACTCTCATGCGGTTCGTAAACCTTCCAAGAGGGAGCGTTCATTGTTTTGCTGATTTGATGGACTCTTCCAGATTCACTTCACAACAATCATGAGTTTGAGAAACAATCCAACGACCTCTACCAAATCGCTCAAAAACCTAACAAGTTAACACGAGATTATTTGAACAATCCATTAGAGAGAAGATCTTGATCTTGCAATGCGATGTACTGATTGCCGTCGAAGCCTTTTGACGTGGAGTGATCTAGGGAAACGACCTCTACAAAGAATTGACTAAGCACCCCTACATCAGCTTCAAAGACGTTCAAACTAAAGCGCTCGTCCAAATCTTCCTAGAGGAAGATTAGGAGCATGTGAAGCTAATGACTGTTTGGATCCAGTCGAGAGGAGAGCCACCCCAAAACATCATCGACAACAGCGAAATCAACCCTACCATCGGCCTCGACCACAAACATGTCAAGTAAATGTTGCTAGCACAAGGTTCGCCGAAGATAGAACCAATAGACCACCCCCACCTAAGCTCAAAGAGTACAAACTTGGCATAACACCAACAGAGCTAGTCAAGAACCTTGTGAGCTTGAAAATATGGTCAGGTGGCCCAAAAATAGTGAGAACCCTAACCCTAAAAGAGATATGACTAAGTGGTGCGATTTCCATGACGATCAAAATCACTTGTCCAATGAATTTATGGCCTTAAGGAGAGAGATAACATATCTCTTGTCAAGGGGGATGTTGATGGAAGTTGCTCTAGATTCCAAAATACCATGACAGATCGTAAAAAGATCAGCCTACAGGGAAACCACCATCTCCGCCACCAAGCATGATGTCAAAGAAGGTGCCTTTGAATGGCCAATGTCCCCTAGTCACCAAGGAAGATCCTCGGACGCTCCTTCCATTACCTTCGACGATTCTAACACTGAGAATCTAGTGGGACCCCACCGTGACAGTGTGGTGATCTTACTCTCCATAGGAAACGTGTTGGTAAGAAGGGTGTTGGTCGACACAAGAATCTTGACAAATTTGATGATGCTTGATGCCTTGAAGGAGATGAGATTAAGCAAAGGAGACATCGAAAAACAACCAGTCCAACTCATAGGGTTTAGTTGTAAGGTGAAACACACCGTCGGTGAGATACTATTAGCTACCTATACTAGGTGCATCAACATCCAAGTAAGATTCTCCGTGATGGACTGCCTTCCTACTACAACATAATCATGGCACGACTATGTATCCATTATATGAAAGTTGTACCTTCCATGTGTCATTAGAAAATCAAGTCCCCCATGCCTTGGGGAATTCAAGAAATAAGAGAAGACCAAAGATTGGCTCGAGAATGCTAGAAATCAGCCTTGAAATCGGTCGCTAGTCAAAAGTCGACATAACCATTACAGATTTTCACGGAACCTACTGCGCCTAGAAGGTCAGAAGTTGAAGATGTGGGGGAAGTGGTGTTAGAGTAATTTGAACCGCATCAAACGGTTAGGGTCGACTCCGATTTAGAGTCCGAGACCAGAACTAAACTGCTCAAATTGCTTGTTCACATGAAGATATGACAAGGATAGACCAGAGATCATCACACATAAGCTCAACATTGTTCCCACCTACCCTTCGGTAAAACAAAAATATAGGAAGTTCACCCCCAAAAGGAATAAGGCAGTGGATGACGAGGTGAAGAAGCCGATGGAAACCGGGAAGATCAGGGAAGTAAAATATCCCGACTGGCTAGCAAACGTTGTGATGGTGCCAAAAAGTACATAAAGTGAAGAGTCTGCATCAAATTCACTGATCTTAATAAGGCGTCCCCCAAGGATTCTTTCCCTCTACCTCACATAGATGCCATGATGGATGCAATGGCTGGTCACAAGCTCTTGACCTTCATGAACGCCTTCAGTGGCTACGATTAGATACAAATGCTTCCAGGAGATTAGGAAAAGACAACCTTCATCACCAACCAGAGGGGATGTACTACTACAAGGTAACACCTTTCGGCCTAAAAAATGTTGGTGCCACTTATCAATGGTTGGTGAATAGAATGTTCCATAAGCAGATCGGAAGCACAATTGAAGTTTACATTAACGACATGCTCGTTAAGTCTAATAAAGTCAAGAGTCACATTATGCATTTGAAACAAGCATTCGAGATTCTTCGAAAATACAACATGAAGCTGAACCCTTCCAAGTGCATGTTCGGTGTCAAGTCCGACAAGTTCCTGTGGTACAACTCAAACGGGGATAGAATCTAAACCCAACCAAATTCAAGCTAAAGCCTCTCTAAGATCCCCCAAGTGCGTGAAAGAGGTTAAAAAGTTGATGATGATGGATGAATAAAACCGTGCACAAATAGACAAAATAGTTGACTATCACTTATGGGTGATGACGAAAAAACACTCAACGAGTCCTAGAAGAAGAAGGTTCTCGAAGAATATTCGGAGAAGGCGTTCCCAAAGAGGTTTCTCGCCCCCAACAAAAAACACATACGGATGCCACCTTGCCTTCACCATCAATGCACACACTATACATGAGAAAGTAAAGAAAACCAATCCCAGATCCTAGAAAAAAGGGCAAACAATGCGCTCATTTGAAGAGAGGTGTAGACAGTGTGACCTTAGTGAAAATGCGGTGATCCACCTCACATCGGAAGCGATTCGACAAATGACCACTAGAAATCTAAGAAAGGTTGAAAATGATGGAGATAATCTCCAAGTCATTAATGTTGTTAAAGGAAACAATCAGTGCCCTTTGGAGATTGAACTCATAATCGCTTCTCGATTAACCATACCGTTAGGGATTGTAACGTTGTGACCGATAAAATTGCGAAGCTGGGCCACAGTCTCCCTATCGAGTGTATTAAGACTCACCCAGAACTTCTTGTTCTCATTCTCAAGGACGCTCTAGGGCGCCCTCCTTGAAAGAGTGCACCCTAAACCTTACCTGATAAAAAAAAGTTATATAAATTACCCACCTATCACCCTCTCTAACCATTGGAATTCTAGAACAAGTACATGTATATAACCATTAATTACTTTTGTAAACTATAAGGCGCCCTACAAATTTTGGAGTTTACAATTCCACCATTTCAAGAAATTTTGATTGTGTCTTCATCTTTAGTTTCTTTGGAATCAATTGAGTATTTTGGTCGTTATCTAATACTATATAAAACAATGATATTGGAAGTATTGTTATTTTATTTTATTTTTACTAACTTGCTCATCACTAGGGGTGTTCATAATCGGATATCCGATCCGATCCGGCTAATCGGATCGGATATCCGCAATAAAATTTTCTCTAAAACCATATCCGTATCCGATCCGGGTATATCCGGATATCCGATCCGTATAGCTCGGATCGGATCGGATATTTGTGGCGGATATCCGAATATCCGAATATTCATATTTTTTATATTTTTGTATTTAAGTTCCAAATAATTTATTCAGTTATCCGCATAAAAAAGAGAAAAATAATTTAAAATAAAATAAAAATGGGGTGTTAAATATAGATTTAGGTTTTATTTAACGTTAATTTTATTTATGGGGTGAAATATATTAAAAATAATTAAAAAACAAACAAAAAAGGGGTAGTACTAGGAAGTCGAAGCACATAAAACTACTTGGGACTATTAAATTTTTTGTTGTTGCACATAATATATATGTATAGTATTATACCCTCGGATATCCGGGAGTTTGACGACCCGATCCGTATCCGATCCGGTGATCCGGCTAATTTTCTCGGATCGGATCGGATTCGGATAATTTTCCAATGGATTCGGATTTTCGCGGATCGGATCGTCGGATCAACGGATCGGATTGACCGGATCGGATATTTTTGAACACCCCTACTCATCACATCCTCAAAAGGTTGTGTTTTTTTTTTCTAATTTATTCATATAATTTTAGTTTATCAAATGTTGTAATCGTCCAAATTGTAACATTTGCCATATTACTTGATGTCTATTGATGCCAAATATTGGTAGTAGGACCTAGAAATTGACCCCTTTCAAACTTGTACGATTTGTTAGACGAATCCTACACAAATGCATACATGACATATATTATGTGTCAACATTTTCTTACAATTCCCAAACATCACTAGACCTCTTGGAAAATGATGCAAGTTCAATTAAGCATCTCATATATAATATCCCAAGGTCCAAGATATATATGTGGCTCTTCCAACACCTCTTGAAAAAAAACTTGCACACATTTTCCGGATCCATTTTCATTCATCCAAGTCCCATCAATATTAATTTTTACAGGGCAACACCATATTCAGTGTTGATTTATGTTTTCAAAAAATATATGAATTTTGTGTTGCTTTTGTCCATCTCGCCACACATATAAATATGAACATTGATAGCTCGACCCAACCACGTATCTATAGTAGCTAAGTATTGATCGAGATCTATAGCTTTCTCAATACGTGCGTCGTTCTCATGGCGACCAAAGAAATCCCATGCAGGCCTACGACTTTCCTACTCGTCGTCTTCATAGTTCTCTTGGTCTTTTCTTCACTTGCAAGTAAGATAATTAAATCTCTATTGCTTTGATGATCTTCGTAAATGATTGATTGCTAGCTTGATCCCTAATTCAATCCGGTATGCTTTGCTAGATGATGTAGCTGCGAGGAGGATGAAGACGGAACATGTTGATGTAGAAGAGTATGGCAAGAAGACGAACGCTCATGAAAGCAAAGGAATGGTGTTGCATTTGGATGGAGGGCTTTCTGAGATGGACTATGCACCAGTTGGGAAGAAGACTCCAATTCATAACCACAACTGAAGTTATTTTAACCGGAGAGTTAATTAAGAATAAGGCGTTTAAGTTGCATTAAATCATGGATTTTATTTAATTTAATGCAACTTAATGTATTAAATTGTACGATGTAATGTGTTTTTTGCTTGGAAACTCAAGCCTTGAGATTGTATACTGTTTGAATCAATCCATGAGAAAACTCTATCGTATTGTTCAAAAAATCAAGCGAATTCAATCGTACACACTCCCGAATCTCAAATCTTATATTGACAAACAAATGACAGTCTTCTGGGATCTGATCAACAAGCTAACGGAAACCCAATTTCATACAAACAAAGCTTTAGTACATGTATGGCTAAATCGATATTTTTGTGAAAGAAAAAGATATATGCACATAGATTTTGGATAAGTATAAAAAGTTTATAGAAATTACTATTAATCAATCCATGAGAAACCTCTATCTTATTGTTCAAATCAAGCGAATTCAATCGTACACACTCCCGAATCTCAGATCTTATATTGACAAACAAATGACAGCCTTCTGAGATCTGATCAACAAGCTAATGGAAACCCAATTTCACACAAACAAAGCTTTTAGTACATGTATGGCTATACCAAAAATTAAAGTCTTTAGGAACGTTTGGTAGACAAGTGGTAGTTTCCAGAATTCAGTAGCATTTCAAACAATACTATCTAAAAGCTACTCTCAACCGCTTTACACCCCAAACATGCCATATTATCTTAATTCACATCATGAAAATGAGCATAAACAAATTCAGCAAGAACAGAAGGCAAAATAGGAACCTGTTAATTCCGAGCCAGCCATCATAAATCTGCAAACTGAGGATCATTTTTGGATAATTCAGGCTTCCATGGTCCTCTCTCATAGAAGAGCAAGGTGGCATCAGCAGCAAGAACTTGCTCCTCGGAAGCTGGATGCACCATGGAGTCCGAAACACTGAACCACTGCAGAGGAGAATCGGTTGACCCGTTAGCATCTTGATCCGTGCCTTGGTTGACCCTTGCTTCTCTATATACGGTGTAATGCCCGATCCCTGATCTTCCAAAGTGTTCCACAACCGAAACGAGATGATACGTGTGGTTATTATCTGAAACTTTCGAATGACTTGGCACCTGGAAATACGTGGGAGAAAATATCTAAGAAGTTGGTTAGGGTCCGTTTGGATTAAACGTGGTAATGCATTTCTTGCATTATAATGCATTATTGAGTGTAATCCAAATGCACCCTTAAGCCCAAAGCAATGAGGAAATGGCAAAATCATGGGTTTTGCTTTTTTTAATCACTTATGTAAGTGGGATGAAATGAAATTACTTTTCTCACTTTCAAGATGCTTAACCCAGCAAACAAAATTTAAGTCCAAACCTTCTCATCAGACTTGTCATTGAGATTCACATCAGAACGTCCTTCTAATCTGTGGCCATCCACGGTTTTGAAGAGCTTATTTTCTCCGGCTAGACCTGAGATCATGTTTAATATCCTTCCTGTTTGCATTTCATTGAAGTTGAAGATAGACTGATCACATTGTTGCATTATTGGCCCCGGCAAATCATCTAGAACCTTTCTTATGCCAACTCCAACATTCACAAATGGTGATAGGTCCAAGATTATGGGGAAGGAAATATGGCCCTGCGTTCAATGAATAGTATATGTACAAGGAGAGAACAGGCAATTAGAATTGAAGTTATTTATGTTCGCCAAATAGGCAACCAAATAATCATTTGACAAAAGAAAAAAGAATGGGAAGATAAGGAATACAAGAACATTGCTTTAAGAAAACTCAATGAAAACCAGAGAAGCATCATAAGAAGTACCTGGTTTTTTATGAGCTCCCCGAATATATTCACTGAAGACCGTTGTATTTGAAGACACAAAATCTGTTGAGTACATGATCAGACTGGGTTTGCATGGAGAGCAAACTACATTCAGCATTCTCGTCAGAGAAATAATTCAATGAATGTGCTAGAAAAAAAAGAACCCCGATGAATCACAAGTTCACAACCAACTAGCATTGTCATTGGAGGTTTATAGGGTAACATGTCCATTTATGAAACACAGAAACTTAGAATCCATAAAAATTACCATCAAGTGCCCTCATACTTACTTTTATAAAGAAGACTCAACTCAAGTAGTTAAATGAAAAACTTTTGTCCACTCATACAATTCTAAAAATAGAGGAACTGAAAACTAAAGTCAACTTATGTTACAAGAAGAAAGCATCAAAATCATGCATGGTTCTATGGCTAATCCTGACCTCCCATCATATGACCAGAGAAATTTTTTTATGGGACCAGAGATTAATAACAATGAATATAATAACTTTCTTATTTTCCATAAAGCTGTGAAGGATGGTTCAAACTTCAAACATATATCAAAAGAAGCCCTGTGAAAAAGATAATTAAAGGCAGAAAGAGCAGCTTCATACAAGTATAACATATGTACACAGTACACTGTACAGATGGGAAATATAAGTTCTAAGGACCTGAATGATCTGCCAAAGTACATTAAACTACAGACTTCGCCAAGTAGAAGTTGAAATGGTTGAAAATGTTGACACAAAGTGAAATAAAATCCCCAAGAAATACAATTCAGAGCACATTTGCACTACTTATGTGTCTTTTAGAGTAGTCATATGAATACATCTCTGACTTAACCAAAATCTAGATATAATAGAGAAATTTACAATGCATCAAACCAATAGTATAACTCGGAAAGTAGCTACATTCTTTATGTAAGAGAATGATTCATTTAAGACAGATAGAAAGATTACTGGTTTATAATAATGTATGTACTTCAACCTTTGTTTGATTTTTATATTGATAGGTTTAAATTCATCAAACACACAACAACAAACAGAAAAATTGACCAAGTGAGGTTTCGCTACAGCGGAATCTGGGGAGTCAAGATGGGGTACCCCTGCCCAAGGGAAGGGGATACGCCCGATAGACCCAAGAAAAACTGAAATTCAGCTATGTGACAATAATAACTGAATTTAGTTAGAATGCACCAAAATTAAAATAGGGACTAAATCCATCTCAAAGGCAGTGTATAAAAGCCAATGAGCATGAGGATGCGCCCCAAACTAGGAAACACAAACAAGGAAATTACATTACCTTTGGACAACGTACAATACTAAGTTGCTTAACAGTGCGTGAAAAGCGATCTGACCACTTTAGTCCTTGAAGAGATGGTAGCCTTCTGCAATTGCAGGAATCTTGCTCACTGCAGCGTCTCAACTTTCTCATTTCTTCCTGCACCCACATTCCAACAAAGAAAAAAGAAAAAGAGAAAAAAAGAGAGAAGATTCAGAAATAAGTAAATTATGATATAATTGAAAGGCATGACAAGTTAGTAATAGGAAGCTTAACCTCATATCCTTCTGACAAAGATAAAAACTTCATTGCAGCAAGATGCCAACAGTGAGTGCAGTGATAGTTTTCAACTCTCTCAGCAGACATGAATCTCTTCAAGCAATCCTCTAGAGTGCATTTATCAACCTAGAATCATATTCAGACTTCTAGATATGAAATAAAATGAGTAGAAATAGAGAGTTTTTGCAGCAACAAATGTATTGCTTTAGAAAAAGAAAACTATTCTATCCTTCTGCCATTGGTATTACTGTATTCAGCTTAATTCTTTACATTTTTTTGTTAAAAACAGTTTCCGTTCATGCAACATTGTCAAATAGTTTTGTTGGGTTGATCAGGGAGAGGTTTTGAAAGGAAGGTACTTTGTGAAGTGAGGTATGTGCAGATGAGGTGAAGATGAGATGTTGGAAGCTTGCATGAAAACGGAAACTCAGTCTTTAACAAAAACAAAGTAAATAATTAAGCTAAATAAAGTAATACCAGCGACAGAAAGATAGAATGAATAGTTTCTTTTTCTAAAGCAATACATTTCTTTTTCTAAGCTCTGCATTTTAATTAATCTTCAAGCAATGCCACGTACAATGGAAGCACAGGCATCAACAACTGGTGAAAGAGACAAGGTATGGAAGGAATTATAATCCAGCAAAATCTGCAACACAAACATAGAATAAGGCAAACAAACATTAATGTATTAAAATCATTATTAAAATATCATAAAGCTAGTAATATAAAGCACTTAACTATAAAGCTTTTTAAGATGAATATAATAAATATGCAAGACAATAATATAAAGCACTCAACCTCAGAAGAACAACTTTGACAGATGAGGAAACTGCTAAGAATCCCATCAAAAGGGCCAATAAATCTTTGCTTCCACTTCTTCGGTTCACTTACATCCTCTATCCTTTCCCGAGTAACAATCCTGCTACTAGCAGAAGCTATGTTCCTCAAATCTGCTAAGGAACCATGATTGGGAATGTAAGATTCTGAAAACTCTTCTCTTAAACAGGATAGAAGATGAAGAAATGCTTCTGCTGCATCCTACATATGCCAACATTCATCAGGCTTTCACATTGCAGAAAATTCATCATTTTGACATCATTATCACATCCTATGAAACGTAACAAAGGCCAATTCAACATATGCATATATATAGATTGCACCTGTTGATCCAACAGCTGGAATTGTGGCATATAAAGATACATTGCTGACATCACACTCCGTGGATTCAATAGTGTCCTTTTATCTTGAGGCACACATAGCTCTATATAAAAGATGTATGCTAATCAGTAAATTACCAATTCAATGGATAGTGGACTGCATTTATCATAAACCAAAATAATAACACATTCCAGCAAAATCATCCTACTTGGAATTTAGAACAGCAAAACAATGAAATTCAGATAATAACATGAGAAATTCAAGAAATCAATAAAGTAGAAACTATTCCTTACAAATTAATTATATTCACACTGAGAGTGATTATGAAACAACACATCATTAGTTATCAAACTAAGTAAACATGTTCACTGTACCTTCAAACAAAGAAATCAAAGCAGCTGAAAGAGGAAGCCGTTCACTTTCTTCATCATTCAATAAAGATTCTGAATCCAATTCCTCCAAATTTTCCTCCAGGAACAGACGGAAGCTTGCACAGCTAGCAAGGGCCTGAAGTAAAATACCACAAATATTAAAACCACTTGGCCAGCATTACACAAGCTAAAAAAAAAGCAGCTTGTAGAAATTGATAATTTTACCTGCAAAATCACATTTAGGAAACAATTATTGCCCAGATTTCGCAAACCGGGCACAAACAATATCTTGTTCGAGGAATCGCCACCCTCAGAAGACCATGGCAAGCTATGAGAACCACCCATTCGAACACCTCTCACATTCAGAATTAAGCTACAAGCAAAACACAATGCACCAACAACTGACACGTGTAACGCGGAGGGTGTAACCCAACCAATTCGCTGGATTCTCTGAAACCCGCCTCTGAATTGGGCAAATAATGTGCAAATGCTCACTTCTTTGCTAATCTTCATAAGTGTTCAGGGTAATCAAGCCTCCCTAATTGTGTACCTGCATCGGACATTTTAGGGTTTGACTTGGGAACTTACGGGATGTCGTAACAGAAATTCTGAAAGTGAAGGTTGAATTGCAAATTGTTCGCAATCAGAATTAAAACAAACGTTAGCGATTTAGAGAGGAGCAGAGAAGTTGGATTTTGAGAAAGGTAATTGCTTTATTTGTTGGAAAGGACACCTCGGAGAAGAAACAGAGGAGTAGCAGGATTCTGTAGATTCGCGGTCTCGCCGCAAACTGAATTATCGTTTGGTCCTAATTTTTAGTTGGTTTTTTTAAACAATTTTTTTTTAGTTTTTCTCATACCTTCAAGTTTAAATTATTCTACTAAATGTTTACTCCCTCCGCCCCCATTTGTTCGTCCTAAAAGACGGTTTTTGTGATTATTAAGAAAAGGTGTAAAGTAGTATTGGTAATTGGAAAAATGCGTAAAAAGTGAGATTAAGAGATAAAAGGTGTAAAGTAGTATTGATATTTGAGAAAGTGGGTAAAAGATGATATTAGGTAGGAGTAATATCGTAAGAAAAATATAGATATAAAAGGAAAGTGGACAAACAAAAAGAATGCTCGAAAAGGAAACTGGACAAACAAATGGGAACAGAGGGAGTATTATTCTAGTAAATGTTTATTATTCTACTAAATAATTACAAAGTTAGTTGTAAGAAATACATAAATTTATCCAATCAATATAGATATTTTTTAAACCTAAATCATTTAAGTAGGGTTGTCAATGAGTTGGGTTATGGGTGGGTGGAGCACTTCCACCACCCGACCCGCAAGTATACATGCTCCACCCGACCCACTCGTCACCCGTAAAATGTTATACCCGTCATCCAAACCACCCGTCACCCACGGGTTATTTGGGTAATCCGTTCACCCATCAAACCAATATAATTTTTCCACCAATCACCCACGGGTTATTTCAGTGACACACTCGACGATGTCCGATGCGCCGTTGAACGACGACGACGAAGACTATCGTAGTAGAGGAGATTAGTAATTCAATATGACAATGAACACTAAAAAGGCCGCCCAACGACGACGATGACAGGAGAGACCGAGAGTCTAGGGTTAGGGCAATAGTGGCGGGTGAGTGGTGATTCAGAGGAGAGGTCGAGCGCCCGAGCGGACTGACCAAGTGTGCAAAGAGAAAGGTCTAGGGTTAGATCTTTGGTGAGTGGGAGACGGAGGCAAACAATTAGGCTTAGTTATCTAAGGCTCAAATTGTAAAATTGTTGAGGGTGGTTAAAAAGCCCATTAAGCCCACACACATATTGAAAATTAAGGACTTAAACGGGTTATACGGGTGGTTTGGGTGAAATGGGTGATGGGTCGGTTTATGGGTCGGGTGAAATGGGTGATAAACTCTTACTCGTATCCGACCCATAACCCATTTCGCCCGTCACCCGCCCATCACCCGTTTTGTTTGGGTTTTCGCTCATTTATTTCGGTCGGGTGAAACGGGTGGGTCGGTCACCCATGGGTAATTGACAGCTCTACATTTAAGAACAATATTCATAATTAGTTTAGGCTGATGCCTTGTGCACAGGAATTTTTATCCTGGCGCACAAGGAAAGCTGCGCTTCATGAAGTGCAGCGGCGAAACGGCAAATGGCCGGATACCCGCAAACTTTGCGCGACGCTTCATGATGCGTAGGGTTTGCGGCGGTTAGAACCGCGCGATCCTTTATTCAGTCGCACACGAAAAACAAACCTAATTCGGTCGACGATAATCAATCGCGTAAAGCGAGAATTTTTCTATCCACAAAACCTAATTTTTTTGATTAACAAACTCGATATTGAACAATGTCATCCGAAACGGAATTTTCGGATTCATCGTATGAAGCCGAAGACGAATCTCACTCCTTGGAAGAAGAATCAGAGTCATCAATGAGTGTTGAAGAAGAAGGGGAAGTTGAGTCTGAAAACGAGATGGTCGAATCAGAGGTAATTTACGATTTAGTTGAAGCAATAATATATTTTTCAAGATAATACATGATTTCGGTTGTTGTGTAAAAAAAATTATTGAAATTTATAATGTGTTACTATTATTGCATAATATACATGTTCGATGTATTAAGATAAGTTGTGATATTATATACGTAGGTACCTAGGAAGGATTTTTCTGTTGATTTTGAGAATGATACTGTGTGAGATAATAGAGAAGACATGCTAAATTGGGCTAGGCAGGTCGGTCGTGAAAGAATGATGATGTTGACAATAAAAACATCAAACCAAACAATGGTCAGGCTTGCATGTCATAGGCATGGCAAATATAGATCTGGAAAGAAGGGTGAAGTACTCCCAATTGTTAGACCACCAAGTGTACGGACACTTCAGAGCAAGTGCAACTGTAAGTTTGAGTTGGTTGGGGTTCGAAGCAAGTCAACGGGAAAATGGGCATTAACTGTTGGGTGCGGAATTCACAACTATGACCTCCCAAGTAGTTTACTTGGTTATTCATTTGTGGGACGAATGACGGAAGCTCAGAAGGAGTTGGTTAGGAATTTGAGCTACATATATGTGCCTCCAAGGAGAATAGTCGAGGAATTGAGGGCGCTATATCCAGGTAATATGACATCGACGAAACAAGTTTCAAATATGAGGGCAAAGTTTCTAATCGATGACCGTGGAAATATGACGGTAACCCAATATGCGCTACATTTCTTGCAACGAAACGAATATCGTTTCTTTCCGAAGAGGATGGATAATTCAGATCATATAGAGATCTTGTTCTTCGTCCACCCGATCTCGTTGCATCTACTGAGATTGTTTCCATATGTTGTCATTATGGACAACATATATAAGACAAATAGGTACACTTTTCTAAACTTTGAATATGTTATTTAATCCTTTTGTTTTGTTTTCACAGTTGTATTAACATGTCATACTTGGACAGGTACGACATGGCATTACTAGAGATGGTTGGATTCACGTGCACTAACAAATCATTCAACATCGGTTTTGCATTTATCTCTAAGGAAGACACCGAGAGTTATACATGGGTGTTGAAACAGTTGAAGCGTTTGTTTGCAGAATTGGGGACAATGCCAAATGTGATTGTTACAGATCGAGAGAAGGCGATCATGAATGCAAAGGACGTTGTATTTGGGGACGAAGTAAAACATCTACTGTGTTGGGTGCACGTGAAGATGAACATTAAAGCGTATGCTCTTTGTATTCTAAACGACCTCAAGGCTGCAAAAAGATTTGCCCATAGGTGTTGGGGCATATTTATGTCATCAACTGAGGCAAAATATGAGGAGAGGTTTCTCAAAGTGAAACAGCGTTGGCCAAAGCTCATGCCATATGTTGAGAAGTCATGGCTTGGGCCTTACAAGCAATTGATAGTAAGAGCATGGACGGAGCATTGTCTTCACTTTCAGACGAGAACAACGAATCAGTAAGTTTAGGCCTATATATGTACCTTGATTTATTAATTTATATTTAAGAAAAATAAGTGAAATTATGTTTATTACAGGGTGGAGGGCATGCACCATGTGCTTAAAAAGATACTTGACAGTTCTCGAGGAGGCTTTAACACGGTGATTGGAAAGATTCACCATCAGATTGTGTCCCAAGTTGGTGGTTTGCGGGGAGATCTTGAGATGGCACGTACGAAGCTACCAACAGAGTTGGAGGGTGTCCCTAAGGAAGTGAGGGCGATATTTGTTCGTCTATTTTATAGAGTGTCAACACACTGCATTAAGATGTTGTTGAATATGTTCTACAACCTACACAAAAAGATGATTGAGGGAAAGATGGAGACTGAGTGTGATGATTATTGGTGGAGAGAGCGTATGGGTCTTCCTTTTCCTCATAGGATTGCTCATGCCATCGTCAACAAGCAGCCCATAATGCCAAGTGAGATACACTCGTTTTGGCATCAAGTGGTATGGGATGGCATCGATCCACAACGCATGCCCATAAAGGAGAATGTATCCCTCTCAATTGACCAAGTTAGAATGGAGTTGATGATTGAGATGTATAAGAGAGGAGAATTGTCAGAGGATCAGGTGCACGGTATATCTAAGTCATTTGTAGACATGGTCATACCCCAAGATTCTTCGTTGCTTGAGCCGATACATTCAATGCTTGTTTCATGGCGAAAGGGAAGGCCAAAGGGGTCTACAAAGGGCTCAACCAAGAGGAGTAGTACTCTTCTTGAGCATAGGATGAGTGAGTATGAGCAGGAGAAGAAAGACAATGATTTGAAGGAGAGATAAGAGAAGGAAAAGGAGAGCAATAAAGAAATCCTGTCGACGGCAAAGAAGCATGGGAGGCCAAAGGGCTCAACCAACAAGGCCAAAAAGAAAATTATGGTAGATACAAATCCACAAGTTCAAAATAAAGAAGTGGTGTGGTTGGGGGTGAACTTTGGTGTTGAAAATGTTAACCCTTTCATGTTTCCTTACATTGTGAGAGCTAGGGATGTAGCGGCGGATGGTCATTGTGGTTATAGATCCTTTGCAAAGGTTTTGGGATATGGAGAGGGATAATACCATAGAGTTCGAAAGGCTCTATCTGTTGAATTGAGGCAGAACAGAGTCATATATGAGCGTGCAGGGAACAGGCCAACTATCGATGAGCTTTTGCAGAGTATTTCGTATGTGGACAGCCCGTGCATGCGACAACATTGGCTCGAGATGCCCATTGGTGGTTTGATATTTGCCACATTACACCAAGTTGCTCTTGTGATGTTGTCGTGGAATGTATCACACACATGCTTACCTATGATGGGTGTAGGGGGCCCTCCGACAAATATTTATTCCATAGCTCTTGTGGGACAAAGAAACCACTTTATACCAGTAAGTATAATTAATGATGACTTAATTATGTTTATTTGAAGTGTAATTGTTGATATTTATGGTTAGATATTGTTTTTTGTAGGTGTGGTTGAAGGATGACGCGCCGCTTCCTCCTCCTCCGATGGATTGGACAAGGAATCATGACCCTAGTGTGAAGGGGTGGGACCATCCGTTTACACAACGGATGGAAACATGGCGTAAACTTCGTGTTTCTAATGGTTTAAGCCCAAATGTAGGATGTTAGAGTTATTAATGTTGGATACATATTGTTATGAATGTTTTGATGTTATGCATTGTAGACACTTATTTTTACATGGAACTAAAGTTAAACAAGTTTCAATAACGTGTAGTGAATTGATATAGCTTCGAAAAAACATACAATTGAGAATTTCACAAGTTCACAAATAGCATGAATTTGACAAGTTCACCTTGTAGACTTGCAGCCATTTGAAGCTAGAATGGTTGGTAATTATTGCGCTTCATGACGTGCAAAAAGACGCTTCATGAAGCGCAATTTTACGCTTCATGATGCGCTAAATTCCATGTGAAAAAAAGGGTGGCTTTCGCTCGTCCCCCGTTTCGAACCGTAGACTTATTCCTCAAACGCGTGTACCTGGACCGAGTGTGCCGCATTGGCTATCAATATATATAGACAAGGATTTTTATTTGACCTAATGCATTTTCGACTCGGTTTGGTTGGGAATTATAATAAACATTCCGGTTCACCTATTTTTAGGGTTCAAAAAATAAAATTATAACCGGTTCCTAACATATTGTAATTTAAATAATTTTCTGGATATATAATATATGATTTCATGTATATTTGAATATGTGAACCCTTGGTATTCCTATTAAACCTTTTATATAATCGAACCGGGCTCAAATTAAAATGGAAAAATAAAAAAGGTACCGGTTCTTGAAATTTCATTTCATATGGGTTAGTACCATAAATTTTGATAAGGTTACGTTTAAGGTTTAGGGTTTAGGGTAGGGTTAGGGTATGATTAGGGTATAGTTAGTGTAGGGTTTAGGGTAGGGTTATGGTTTAGGTAGGGTAGGGTTTAGGGTTTATGGATATTGTTTAGGGTAGGGTTTAGGGTTTATGGATATTATTTAGGGTAGGGTAGGGTTATGGTATAGTTAGGGTAGATTTTAGGGTTTAGGGTTTAGGGTTTAGGGTATTTAGGGTGAATGCTTAAGGTTAGGGTTTAAGAGTGTTGCCTAAAAGGTTCTTGAAATTTCATTTCATATGGGTTAGTACCATAAATTTTGATAAGGATACGTTTAAGGTTTAGGGTTTAGGGTAGGATTAGGGTATAGTTAGTGTAGGGTTTAGGGTAGGGTTATGGTTTAGGTAGGGTAGGGTTTAGGGTTTATGGATATTGTTTAGGGTAGGGTTTAGGGTTTATGGATATTGTTTAGGGTAGGGTAGGGTTATGGTATAGTTAGAGTAGAGTTTAGGGTTGAGGGTTGAGGGTTTAGGGTTTAGGGTATTTAGGGTGAATGCTTAAGGTTAGGGTTTAGGGTTTAATAACCTTTTAGGGACTATATTGTCATCCTTACAAGTATTTTATTAGGTTTAGGGTTTAGGGTTTAGGGTTAGTGATATGGTACTTTAGACCATAACTACTAAAGCCCAAACTTCTACCATAACTGCCCTACATCCTTTCAAGTAATTCCTAATTTTTGATAAGGTTATGTTTTATGGTTTGTTTTAGGGTTTAGGGTTTAAGTAAGCCTAATAATAATCGCTAACCTAATTTGCATGGAATGATCAAAACCTCAAAGTAATAACCATATCATATATACAACCAAAATAACTACCATCCTAAATCTTGACCTTAAACAATATCAACCTTAACTAACAACGAAATGACAAAACCCTAAATTGAAGTGAAAAAACCCTAAAACCTATGCAATAAATGTAACATTTGTTAACCCTAACTAATAATGGCAATCGTAATTTGAAGTTAAAGATCAAAAGGTCACACTAACCCTACCATTTAAATAAGCTAAAAATGGAAATAAAACATTATCATTTAACACTAAGTTCCATGTAGAGACCCCCTATACCCTAACCCTACCAATACCCTAAACCCTATTTATTCGCGTCGTGAAGCGCTATGCTTCATTAAGCATAGCGCTTCATGAAGCGCTGAAATGTGCAAGCCAAAACCCCGAAGGGGGATCCATTAAAAAAGAACGCTCCATGCAAAGTAACGCTTTATGAAGCGTAAAGTTGCGCTTCATGAAGCGCAAAATCTAGAACAGAAATAACCGCCAAGCTGCCATATCTCCATCCATATCTTACTACGCAGGATATGGAAGTTGTGAGATTCGATCCACGATTACTTTCGGGAAACTAATTATATGGAGGGAAAATATAATGCCAATGTTGAACTCCCTCTCTATTTATGCCTCAACCAGATTAACTCTTCTTTCATTATCAACACATTCAAAGGCGTTAAAAAAAACAGCAGCCATGGTTTCAAGGGAGCATTCGAGGGATTTGCAAGAGGTTCGCCTATTTATGCGCGAACTGATGCAAAGCAATGAAATTGGGATCAAGAAGGTTGGCAGGCATCTTGGACGCTTGGGTTATTTCAAGATGCTCGAGCGAATTTTTGCTGAGGAGATTAATGGTAATCCGACTCAACCTGATTTCCGCTTAGTCGGGAGGGAGCCAGTGGAGAACGAAGATGAAGGTGCTAGCGAGAAGAATCCAATTATAATTGAATAGATCATTTGATGTTTTAGTTTTAGAGTGTTTATGTTCTTTTACATTAGGGTTTATGTTATTTTAGCATATATAGTTTTCCTTGTTTTTTTTCATTATCAAACTAGTGTGTTTGTTTAGTTGCACTTCAGTTGTTTTTACCCTTAATGAGAGTAGCTTCGTGTTGCAATTAAGTTGTTTTGTTGCAATTCATTCTTCACAATGGGATCATCTGGTAATACATTATTTTCTGAAATCAAGTACTCCAATACCTGACTCAAGACACTCTTTGACACAATAGCTCTCTTGCGTGCTACAAAACTTGCTATGAACTCAATTACATGACACAATAGCTCTCTTGCGTGCTACAAAACAGGAGAGGTAAGACAGAATTGAACAAAAAGTCAATGGTGGGTTGATTTTATTGTTAAGAAAAAAGAGAAGAAAAGATCTTGAGTGTCTGTTGTGATACTTGTGATGATCTGGCGGTTTGGAAATTATGGGGTTTTCTTGATTTGGTTGTTGAGTTCTCAACAAAGTGTCGGGTAACCCTTGTGGTGCTACTTTCAGTTATGAGGTAAGGTTGAGCAGCGAAGTATAAGGCGCTCCATGATTGTTGTCAGTCAAGCCATTTCTCGGTAATGTCCCAACAAGTTCTCCAGTGGACGATAGTGGCTGCGGAAGAATCATTTCCAAGGACTCTGTGGATGGGTAAAAGCTACTCAATCGTCTTGGCTCCATTGCAGTTGAATTTCCATGAAGCAAATAACTCTGCTTATTGGACTTATTGAGCTGTCGAAGGTGCTGCAATTCCGAAAACCTTGATATAGAGGACTCGAAACCAAAAGCGTTTGCTTGGTGAAGTGGCAATAAATCTCAAGCGAACTCGTTGCAACCATCCTTTGCAATTATAATGCTCCACAAGTGCTTGCATAATCTTAATAGATAAAAACAGAATCAACAAGGCTATAGTTACTGTGTTACCTCAGGCGGTAATGATCCAAGCATGTCTTTCAATATGTATGGCTCCAGAAGCTCCAGAAATGTATCTTTAAGGGAGCATTCAAACAATAGAAATTTTGCTTATTTACAATTCAGTCACTTGGTAATTTATAAGCACATCCAATACACATAGAACAGTATCATACCATTTAAAAGAGAATAAAAAACTTCCTTATCCTTATGAGGAATGTGGTCAGTGTCAATATGAGGAATACCAAGGTTAGATTGCATCTATCCCACAAGTGTCTTGAACAAAAGAATGTGTTCACCGTTAAAAAATTGTAGCCTTAGGCCATTACCCTTGAGCCTCTATCCCAAAAGTTAGCAAAGTCATACCACTTCTTATTAATGTCATATTTCAGTGAATTAGAAAAAAATAAGCATGGCACATGTTTAACTTGATCAGCATATTGAAACTAAAATGACATGTACGTGAAACATATAAAGATAAACACGAATTCATTACTCAGGTGTAGTTCAAAAGGCCATAAATGATATAAGGCCATCATCAATTTCTAGAGGTCACTAAATAGGTGACAAACCAGGGCTATGTGCACCAGGAAGTATTTCATGACAGCAATTTTGCACATTTTCAATTCAGAAATAAGACAAAAAAACAGAAAGAAAAACAAAGAAATGTTAAAACCAATACAAGGGTAGGAACATTTACCTCAAATGGTAGTTTGGTTATTGGATCAACTTCTCCTCTTGATATGGCTTTAACAAGATGTTGTGATATCAATGTGCTGCTAGTTAAGGTAACTTTCCAATATTTTATGTTTTAAAAGGATAGAACATTTAATTTTTATCTATAGAACCAACAGAATGAATAGATTTTGCAATTAGGATATGGGCCCAAAAACTCCAAATCCCCAATAATGTTATCAGAAACTTCAGATAGGTGCACAATATCATCGACATTTGGATCATACACTCTCTGATACTTGAAAGTCCATATAGCTTGTTTGAATGAATCTTCATAGAAAGGAGGAACTGCCGCAGTGTTGTATCTCAGGTGCTTAATTACCTAAAGTAGTACAGATATGTTGTATCGGCCTCAATTAGAACTGAGCAAGTAATCGTACTTTTTAAATAGTGTAGTATCTCAAAGATGGAACAGTGTTGCTTCAGAAACAAATGTGGTATGACAAACAACAGCGAGGGTATATAAGTTTCTGGAAAGTAAGCAGTGTGGAAACACCGAGTAGAATCTTACCTTGTCAAAAGATTTGAACTTTCTAACAAGGGCATGTGCTTTTTTCAGGCCCATCCCTGGTAGTGACTGTAAATAATCACAGCCACTGAGAACACACAATTCAAGAACCATCTGCTTTGTAAATCCTGCAAAATTGATCTCCCTATTGTTCTGTAGTGTGGAATATTGGAACTCAACACCCTGTCCATACTTGTCCATCTTGAAGATAATCTGAAGTGAAATGTAAGGAGAAGACAATCAGTATATAACCATCACCTCCATATTTGAACAACCAAAAATGAAATATCCCTCATACCAAATCATAAAAGATATTGTTGAAAGTAGAAACTAAATCCAAAGAATTAACATGTAACCGATTATATTTCCATCTTTTCAGAATCTAGTGTTCAATAACTTTATTGACCTAAACCCAGATTAAGAGACCAAAGTCATTACAAACAGTTTGCAGAACAAAAAGCATCACACCTTATGTCTTATATTCATACCAAATCTGACTCTCAGCTTATGACATACAAAAAAAGAAAGAAAAAAAAAACTTCGAGCTCAGCAAATGCAACAGTGTGATTTAAAGCACATGGTACCACGCACCCGGGGACAACCAACCTGCCTGCCTGTCTGTCACCAACCTGGCATTTTTTCTGTCAAGCCAAGGGAAAGGCAGAGCTCAGTAGCCTTCCTGTCACCACGAACTAGTGCAAGAACAAGCTTGCAGAGTTCGTCCTGATCAAACTCAGACCCGATCCTAAAAGTTGCAACAAGCCTCAAGAATCCATCTATTTCCAGTGAATTTTCATTTCCACTAGCAGCATCATTGCCTTCAACAACACCTAATTTAGCCATCCACTCATCAACAATTCCCTTAGCTTCTCCTTTGATTTCAAGATTCAAATAATTATTATCCACACATGAGCCAGCCTTTGCCAACACAGTAGCCAAGGCCTCTATGATTACCAAACAAGATCGACGTATACTACTATTGGCCGAAGAGAAGAATCTCTTCAGCAAGTCCAGCACCAAACGGGCTGGTTCAGTTGCACTAGATAGTGCAACAGAGAGTTGACTCTGGACAGCAGAAAGGTCTTTTCAATGAATCAAAGGCATGTTTGCCACAACATATGCATTTATCAGCAAACTTGACACAGGGAAAAGAAGTAATCAAAATATGTGTATGAACACTGCAACAGTGCCATCAATTCAGCACATACTAGAAAGAAAAACACAGTTGGAGTATATTAATAGTATTACTTGGTGAACAACAGTGCCATCAATCACCAAGTTGCTTCAGATTTTCTTTTGCAAGCCTTTTCAATTCCCATTTGCCCATATTCATGACCATACACTGAGATTCCCACTGATCATCTAACAAATTCATCTAGTCTCAGTAGGATAAACATTAATAAAAATTAAAAAGAAGTTATATCTCATCAAGTCATTACACACACACACTTATGCAGCATTCAACTAAAAAGAAGTTATATCTAGTCTCATGTTTGTCAGTAAATTAGCCTAATCACCATGTCAGCCAGGGTATGCTACAGAATTATGCTACAAAATTCAGCAATAACACCAACATCCATATCAAATTCAAGTGGATAAACTTGACCAGAATCACTTCTCACCTTCCTTGATTTCTTCAAGAAGTACCAATATGCACAAACCCTATGATCACAGAACATGAAAGCTCAAATGCCATCAATGAACTTGCAAGCATTACTCACACAGAACTTGCAAACAACATTAATCTGGCACTACAACAGCACAAGTGGCATCAATGAACTTGCAAGCATTAAAAACTCACACGGAAGCAAAGAGATGAAGCCCTACCGAGAAAGTGACAGCAAAATAATCTAAAGATCACAGAAACAGAAGCAAAACTCCACATAAACTGTCAATTTTTCAAAGCTACACCATTGATTTCAGGTGTATGTTTCTGGTGTCTCTTATATGGTATGTCTAAATGGTTTTTACATGGCCAACTACAACTTCACTTGTGTGAAAGTGCAAGCACAAACAAGTCAGATCCTTGTTTAAGTAGAGCACACTAGTAATTCAAACAAGTCAGATCCTTGTTTCAGTAGAACTCATAATAAGTCAGATCCTTGTTTCAGTAGGCTACTCTATCAATTGAAAATATAATCTAAGACTAATATGAGCAATTGAAAATATAATCTAAGACTACTATGAGCAATTGACTCACCACAACTCTTAGATGTGTTAAATGTGTGCCACTTTTTGAGTTAAAATGACCACTTAATTATCAATAATAGCTCCCCACTCCATGTGCTCTTTGTTATGCTCCTCAATATGGTCACCTTGCTGCAGATTTTAAGCAACTCCAAGCATTAGGACTAGAAAATTTGATAAGAAAGATACAAATGACAAAGTCATATGCAAATTTCTTACCTTTTTCATCTCCTCAAGTTTTGCAATATACATAGGTGTTTCATCTTCCCATTTTCCCACATTCATGACGACACACAGAGGATGCAGACAACAACATTTAATTATAAGGCTAACATTCAAGATTGTTGTTGATCATGAAAGCTTTAAGCATGAAAATGAAGAGCCTCAAAAAATTGACACATATAAAAATTGACCATAAGCACCATAAGTTATAATTCAATTAATTTGCATTCAAAATAATGCCATCTATATCAAAAAACTAATATAAACATGATTTCTATTATCATGATGATAATGACACATACAAAACATACTTCAATCCCTAATAAACTACGACTCCCCGTCCCCTCCATCACCATCAGTAGGCCCGGTGTCCTGACCTCCAACATCATCCCTAACCTCGGTTCCCTCACCTCCATCACCATCCCTAGACGCGGTACCGTCAGCAGTACCCCCGGTCCTACTATCTTCAACCCCAACACCCCCTGTACTACTACCCTCCCCAGCACGACGAAGTCCGTTGCCTTGTCCGGGACAGTACTGAGAATCCCTGAACGGCCTACTCACGGGTGGAGGTAGGGGCGGAACACCATCCGCTAAAATGCTCAACATCTCCTCCAAGTACGCCCTAGCCACATGATCCGTGGGCATTCCCTGTAAAGCCTCAAGTGCGTATCCAACTGCATGTTGCGCCCGCTGCACAATTTATTTAACTCATTAAATACAACACCAGTACAAACGAATATAATTGCATACAAAACTTTGTATTACAAATTAGCATGCATCCTCCCAATCCCGCTGACCCCTGGCGAGATGCAATGCCCAAATGGCGGTATAAGCACGCCAATGTCGCAGCACCCCATGCGAATCTACTGGTAACACCATGATCCATCAAACACTGTAAATAGATCATCCTCACCTTGTTGGTGCTCTTGTCACAGAACAAAGTCTGGCTAAGCAACCACAGAATGTATGCAGACGCTATGTGTTGTGGGTCCCGCCTATCCGCAATCATCTGAAGTATGATAGCCTGGAGATCATTAGTCGGTATGGAGGTCTTATATTTGCGGTACTGCTAAGGAGTGAGCCCTAATATCTCCATCACACGAGTCTGGAAATCCCCGGCCCTCTCAATCTGTCTCACCACAGCGTCTCCATTAATCTGTATCCCCAATATCCGATGTACATCGTGGAGGGTGATCGTGATCTCGCCCCATGGGAAGTGGAAGCTGTTGGTCTCAGGATGCCAATGCTCCACAAAAGCTGTAACGATCGCGTGATCCGATCCTCCGTTTGTCAAGGTCGCTAGACGTCCCAGACCGGTCTGCTGTACAATACTCCACCACGTACCCGGCTCCTCAATCATATGCGGCTTAATAGCCGTCCACTCTACCGGTCGTAAGTGGGCCCTAATGATATTGCACCACTAAAACAGAAAATTCAAATTCTCAATAACGTTATTCAATCATATGAAATTTTAACCTAAAATAAACCGGTATAAAAGACACTTACCAAACTATCCTCTATAACAACACCCTCTCGGCCCTCCAACGACGCAAGTGTCCACCTCCATATCGACTCTGCTACATGAGTCGGGTACGACCGAAGGAGGTCTGGTACTCGCGGCCCTCCAGGCTGCCACATCTCGTCAGCCGGAGCAGGAGCGACCGGAACCTCTTCTACTGGGGGCGGTACGTGCTGGACCACAGGAACGGGGTCCGTCCTCGGATCAGATGGCGGAGGCGGTGTCGGACTACCGGTAGCGCGAGGAGGAGCAGGACTATCTGTAGCGCGAGGAGATGGCACAGTAAAATCAATGTCCCTCAATATGTCCTCATCATCGTGCATATCAGTATCTAAACCAGGCGGATCTCTCAATGCAGGGTCGCTCGAAGGGACAACGTTGTCGGTATGAGCAACCATCTCAACCCGAGGGGTCGTATCAACATCCCTCGTAATATCCTCAATCGTGCCCAATGGAGACTGTGAAACACGCGGAGGGGTAAGTGTCTGCTCATCTGAAGGGTCAACAGCATCGGTCGCCGGAATCTGATCTGTCTGCGGCGTCATATCGACATCCATAGGAGCGGATGGCCCTATATCCTGAGATGTCTGCATATCACCAATATGATGCTCTGTCTCCTCGCGCTGCAGCTCTGAAATCAATGTATCTACTATTGTCCCCGTCCTAGCCTTCTTTAGCCGAGGCTCGACCTGAGCACGCTGCTCCACTAATATGCCCCGTGACCTCGCATGTCGTGTGTTCTTCTTTTTCGGCTGAGGAGGCGGCATCGAGACGGGCGTAGAAAAAGACGCGCATCTCTCCTGAAATGCCTGTTGAAATTGTTTCTTTCATTATATTTTGATATTCACTTAAATGTCATTGTTTGTCATTTAAGTGATAAAACAATCCTAGTATCAAATAACATGTTAAAAACAACACCACTCATGAACATAGATCACCAACCAACAAAGCAGAGAAGGCCACTGTATTCCACTTGACTAAACAACATAAAGAAGCTTCTTTATTTCATTAGATTTCTGATAATTTAAATCAGTGGTAACATTCAATAACATAAACTATTACCACATGGACCCTTCAATGACTAAATTCAAGCATAACCTGAAACTACTAATATGATGTGCATTAATTTCAGAATATCAATGAATCATATCAGCATAGAAGCAAGGTAAAGACATCAGATCGATTTAGAAAAATGTTGTGGAAAGACCAGGGGGAAATTGCCATACAACACCAGGAAAAGAAAAGACTCAACATAAATAATCAACCAACACTTCCCTAAATGATATTGCAAAGGTGAACTGAATAAATAAGCAAGAAAACAATTCCTGGAACAAGAGAGCCAATCATAAAGCACAGATGCACGTACTGATATACCCGTCTTGCCCCACCAATCTTTTCCAAAATCCTTTCCCGTCTCAATCGGAGTGGATTTCCCGCTCAAATCGCCAACCATAACACTAGCCGGTGGGATAGTAGGACCCACCGACGCTCCAGCGCCATCCGGCTCCACTCCTACATCCGGACCTTCACCACCCTCCGAATCCAAATCTGATCCATGGACATTCGGCTGTCTACCAACACTAGCGCGAGCTCCAACATCTCCCTCGTTACCACCGACGGCTCGATCTACACCACCACCATCTTGACCTACAAACACATTACAATATGTCAATATTCTTTTCCTTTTGTAGTCTAAACATGATTGTTCAATGCTCTTAGGAGCTCAACTTTGCTAAGACATTTTAACAAAAAATGATATACAAATCCAATTCGCACTATTGATTACTATATTCAATATCAGACACATTAAATTATATTAACAGATCACCAGTATTAAAAGGCACCAATAACATAGTATAAGAAAAATCAAGCAAACACCTAACATGTTAGATTGGTGTTTAATACTTTACATGAAAAAAGTATTTACAATTAACAAAAAAATAACAAAAATACTAAGCCCTTTCCTACTGTTGCCAAATCAAAGCATGAATCCCAAATGTAATAGAATACCAATAATAGGCTTTGATCATGCCACTAGGCATTTGATCTATCCCATTTAGTTTCTAAAGCTTATCATAAAGGGTGTGTTTGTTAAGACATGCTGATATAGTACATGTGCTGATTAAGCTTTCTTATGACTGTATCATCATTCTTTTTTATCTTTTTGGGTGTGACTGAAATGGCAATATTATTCTTAGTTGTTGGCACAGATTAACTAGTGTACTATTTCTTGTTTCTGAATAATGACCCTAAATTCTCCATAGCTCATTGCAAATGCTGACATCAGTAAGCAAAGAAAAAGTGCCTAAACTCTTCATCTTGCAGTATTTATGTTTCCATATATGAACCTAAAACCTAAGAATGAGGTCATTTCTCTTGTTGCCACATTTGTTGGTCAGTAAGAAGTGTTAATTCAGAAATCAGGAATATGAGTAAATTATCAACTGCGTAAGTTTTCATTTGTACCACATTCATTTATGATGATGGAAGTTGTCATCAGCTGTCATAGTAGTTATCATCTTTAGCAATTGCTGAGCTGAGCATCAAATATCTAAGATTGGCTACTTTGCAGTGTGCACAACACATATTCAATGGCATAAAAAAACTGACATTCTAATGTTCACTACAACCAATACAAAGAAGCTATTTACATACAATTCCAATGTGTTTTCGTTCCATATAGCCATTAAGCTGAAGCTCCTGCAACTCAAACGTAATTGAGGATCCATAAATTCATTTCAATCTCATACACATTCAATTCAATCTCATATTGTTTCAATATATGTTCCTATTCTAATCTTTCCCTACTATTAGGGTTTCGGTAAATACTACTTACTTGACTGTGCCGCCGTCACCGAAGAACCGCCATCACTGTCACCCTGTTGGGCAGTAGAAGAGGCGGGTTTTTGCGCCGAAGCAACTGGAGTAGAACCACCTACGGGTTTATCACCAGCTTCTTTGGTCATTTTTTAGGAGCTTAACGATCAGAATTGGGGGTTTTCGCCGGCGAATTTCTGTCTTCCGACTTTGGTTACAGAGAAGAATGAGGAAGGGGGAGAACTTTTACAACTCGCTTCTTGTTGCGGATTTTTACGCTTCATTAAGCGTAACTATTTGTGAAGAGTACCGCTTTGTGAAGCAACAAACGTTAAACCGGATCACTTCTTCTTTTTGGGTATCCATTTGCGTAGCTCTTCATGAAGCGCGACGCTTTATGATGCGCAACATTTCTTGTGCGCTCGGAAAAAAACTTTGTGCATAAAGATTTGTCGTTAGTTTAATATCTGACAATCATATTTTTTTAGTAACGAGGTACCCACCTTTTGTAAATCGGTCAGTGAACTAGCCGGCAAAGCGCACAAATCAAGTAAACTGGTTTGCACCGATTGGCTCGATCTAGTGGTAGGGAGAATGGTGAGACTTAGTTTTTCACCCAAGTGAAGGGGCGGATGCAAGGATCGAACTTGGGACCTTCCAACATCCCCCATGTCTCTTACCACTAGGTCACCTTATGTGGGGCTCGACCATCATATTTTTATTATAGCTTTTTTTATTTTAATTTGTTATTCATAAATACGTTATTTTTTTATATAACATGGACTATATTTTTTATATTATTTTTTTATCCATAATTATGATAATATCACGCGCTTTGGAATCCCTTTTGTTCTCATCTCTGACAACGGGACATAGTTCAACAACAAGAAGTTTAGAGAGTATTGCAAAGGGATGGGCATAAAAAATGTCTACTCTTCTGTTGGCTACCCACAAACAAACGGGAAAACCAAGGCAACAAATAAAGTAATCGTTGAAGGGTTAAAGAAGCGCCTTAAAAGAGCTAAGGGAAGATGGACTGAAGAGCTACCAGCCGTGCTATGGCAGGATTTAGTTCCAGTGGAGTTGTGAAAAAACTCTATCGATAGATTTGAGCAGATCCTGATCGTTAAATAACAATTCAACGTCTAAGATTGGATTCTTCTCTCTCCATATCAACTTATAATTTTTTTTCCGACGGGTTCATTAATTTTCTATAGGGTTTTAGTAACTTCACTCATAGAGTTACTTAATAACTCCACCGGAACAACACCGGCTATGGCCCTATCACACTACCCGGCCCGCGTAGATCAACGGGGAGTCGCCCTTCGCTTTAGCATATGGCATGAAAGCGGTAATCCCGCTAGAAGTTGGCTTTCCAACCTTGAGAACGGCGTTGTTTGACCCCGAAGAGTATATTCGCACTCTTCCCGACCACCCCGACTTCGCCGAGGAACGCCAAGATATTCCAGCCATGTGTCTTGCGGCCTACCAAAGGGCAGACGAACAGGTCATAGCCCCCTGACGCGTAAGATATCGTACTTTTCAAGTCGGTGACCTTGTAGTTCGATGGTTCATGGGAAGTGCACACGATCCCGTAGATGGAAAGTTTGGCCCAAATTGAGAGGGTCCGTATCAGGTAACTACAGCATATGATCGGGGAGCTTACTTGCTGAAGAGTCTTGACGGGAAGGTCGTCCCTTGGACTTGGAATGTCGCCCACTTGAAGAAATTTTCCCCGTAGAGCAAGCCGCGGATTATCGCCACGACCGCGAGTCTGTCAACCATGACAGCGGGTCGCGTGACCGCGGTCACGGATCGCCGACAATGAGTTCTTCGGGAAGCCCCTCGCATGGATGTTGGTTTTAAGAATGACTAATGGAACAAGGTCGTTGATTTTTACAGTATATTTTTTGTTTTCTTATATAAAAATCCTGGCCATGAACCTTTTTATTTTCTTTCAATCTTTTGTCCTCCCTTTTCTGTTTTGCTTGTTCCAATGAGCATATCTTAATTCTCGGCAAATGAAATGCTTAAGGGAGAGTAGGGAGCCCATGATATTCGCTCATGGATGTACGAATATACGAATATATGAATATACGAATATATGAATATACGAATATACGAATATACGAATATACGAATATACGAATGTGCTAAGGGGAACCTGTCGACTAATCTGCATGGCTACTTCGAATAGGTCATAGAGTACTTGAATTTTAGTTGCGTTCTAACGTAACTAACATTCAAGTGGGGCATTTGTGAGCGGGTAAATATTAAAAAAATATTTTCTGTAAGTATTTCTTAAACTTTATTTATTATTTTCCTTATTAAATTACCGCTTTTATTATCCTTATGGTGGAGGAATCTATCTTAATTAAAAGATAGAATTTCCGCATGGATTGGGGGCAAGATATCACTTACTTGGGTGTCAAGGCATCTCGGCCGACCCTAGAGAGAATTTTTGGCATTCTCTCTCCCTTTTATCCACTATAAATACATTGGATCGCCATGAATGGTAAGCATACTCATATTCACTGAGCTTGCAAGCAACTCTTACCTTGACCTCGACGTTCAATCGACAAACTGTTCTTTTGACTTAGGCATCAAAGGTGGATTAGGAGGACCCCGCCCCTTGTGTCCATTGTTTCGTAGGTTCTAGGTTGAAGAAAAAACTTGGAACGGAAGGTGAAGAGACGAATCAAGAGGAGCATTTAATCAGTGCATTAAAGACGAATTTTTGTACACTAACAATATGGTTTCTCTTTATGTAGTTTTTTTTTGAGAAGTTAAGAATTAGGAGCCACTCCCATTCAAGGAGAGAGTCCTAGAACATCCTTGCGGATGAGAACAAGCAGTTATGAAGTGTTTCGAATACAATGTATAGGATGGTTGTGGCTCATTTTAGCAATTTTATTAGCCACAACATTACCACCGCTATTAACATGAGAAATTCTTACTGTTCAAATCCTTGCATGGAGACAAGAATGTCCGAGATAATAGTTTCAATTTCCCAAGGACAATTCCTATTACCCTGGGCAGAGATTGTTTTTCCTTGCTTCTCTTATGGCGTCTCTTAGTGCTAAAGCTTCTGCTTTCAAAGTAGAAACAAGCCCATATTTCCTCTTTACCATATCCACTACCTTTTCCATTGTGATCCCTAACTATTAACCCTCATGTAGCATCACACAAAGATAGGGAAGATCCATCGAAATTAATCTTAAAACTTCCATATTGTGGTTTTTTCCATTGGTTATGGAGTTTATTTTTGGATCCCTATAATTTGATGTTTGAGATTTAGAGAAAACTTAAAGAAAACTTTTTAAAGACTTTGTTCAAATAGAAGATTGTTCTATTTATTTGTTCTATTTAAGTTAAAGTTTGTATAAGACCTTTTACTTGTTTTTTTCGTTGTAATATTTAACTTAATTTTGTTAGGTTTTAAATGGTTTCTTATACCTTGTTCTAGTATGTTCTATCAGGTTAAAGCCTTAGGTAGCTCTAGTTTAGTCCTAATCGGGGTTACTGGCGGTAATACCTCCAGGGTAAGTAAGGGGGTGTTACAAAAGTGGTATCAGAACTAAAGGTTCCTAAGTCTTGCTTAAGACTTTCATCTTTTATATAGAATTACGGAAAATTCTATATGGGTGTTATCATAGAACCATTATGGAAAATGGTTAAGTTGCAAGGGTAAACTGGAGAAGAGATAGAAAGAGAAAGAGGAATAAGTTGCTAATAACTTTTGAGAAAAAGGTCTTGTGATGGACGTTTGAGACCTTGGAAATGAGAGTGGATTCTGAGAAGGATCCATAGTAAGAGCATGTGAAGTTTTTCTTGGTTGAACCGGTTCTAGATCAAGTTCTCAACAGATTCATTTCTTTCTCTCAAGAGTTTAAAGTGCATGTACCCTTGTCGTTCTTTTCTTGTTGACAAGAAAAATTTTGTGAGTTTGGAAAACCAAATAGTATATTTCTTAAAGACTTCCTATTTAAAAGTTTTTACTTTAGCTCGTAGAATGAAGGATTATAATCTAAGAATTTATTTTCTTGAAAAAGGTCATGGTTTAAAGCTATGTGAAAGGAATTGGTAGTTTCCTTGGTTGAAATGCGTATGTTAATGCTTTGTCTGTGAAAAGGAAATTTTAAAGTCAAGTTTCTTTGAGACTGAAATTATATGATTATGAATTTTTACAAAAATACTTTCGTAAAAACTCAAGGTTTTGGAGTTGAGTTTCAAGGGAAATAGAAGTTGGAATCTCAACTTTTGGACTTAAGATTGGAAGGTCTTGGCAAGGTTGGAGTGTTTATGAAAGTTCAATGTGGATGATGAGGTGATATAAGAATATTGAAAAGAAAAGGATTATCTTTGGAAACTTTCTTCAACAGATTGTGTTGGTAAGACTATAGTATAGAATCTTGGATATTTTATATTTTAAATTGTTTGGAAGTGAGAGTACGAGCTTTGAAGTGCTCCAGTGTTTGATCAATTAATTTGATAATTTAATGGAAATGCAACTCAATTTTAATCCAATTCAAACTCGGATTCCTATATGTGTTGTATCCTTTAAGTAAAAAGGGATTGAGAATCCGAAACGACATGGGAATCTTTTGCGACCATGGTAAGGAAGAAAGGAGGGATGTTGGTATAGTAAAAGCTGTGTATAAGTGGTTAATCATCAAGGTGGTGATGGATAAGGTGGATTGGGTAAAATGGATTAAACAAGTAGAAGTTCATCGGTAATGTGTTTATATTCAATTAACCACTTAATGCAAGTGTTGATTGATTAGGATGAATTATTGGTACTCAAGTGTTTAACCCAAAAGGCTATTCTGTTGGAATTTTGTAGCATTATGTCAGTTCAGGGTAAGGATATGAGGCTTGAGATGGTTAATCAAGTAGTAAGGGAATCAATGCTAAAGACATTTCTAAGTTGTCAATGGTATGGGTTTATGTTTCTTCAAGGATAAAAACAATGAAGTTCAGGATTTAAAGAATTATTCATAGAATGATTTTGGTATAACTATCTGTGTTCTGTAAACAGTTGAGAAGAAGATCTCAATAATTCAATGTTATGATCAATAAGGTTTAGACCATAACCCTGGGAAATAATTTTAGTTGTGGTTGGGTTCTAAAGATTATATATTAGTCAAATCCAATGCCTAAGGTGGTACAGTTGAAATTGTTAAGTGTTAGGTGATCTCCTAACAATAAGTTCTTCCCTTGCAAAGTAAGTTGAAAGTAAGATAATAAAAAGGAATATTTCATCTCTACACAGCTATATGAGAAGAGAAGACAATAATGGAAGCTTTTGATTTGTTTAACCAAGGTAGAATTTAGAAGGATCTCAAAAGGTTATGTGGAACCATGTGCTTTCATATGTGATAAGGAATTGGAAATTGGAAGAATTTCCTTATGTAAGGATAAAAGGGTAGTAAATACCTTGGGACTTGTTACAGGGTAAGTTTGTTTACCTTTGAATATAGAAGTTGAGATGACAAGTAGGCTCCAAAAGATTTATGGTTTTGGAGAATAGATGAACTCAAGTTTTGATTTCTAATGGGGAATCATTAATACTTCATCTTAAAGCAATGTGTGGCTAGTATAGGTTTCCATTAATTGTTTATGCTTCTTAAAGGAACCACAAGTTGTGGTGTTCTCCCTCTTGATTATGAAAGTCTCCTTCTTATTCTCTATAAGACTGCTAACTGTTGGATCATAATCCGAGTCTATTCGGATTTTGATGCCAATATGTTTAGTTACAACCATAAGAACCAAGTTAGCTTCTCTACTTGCTTAGTCTTTCATTAGTGACTCGGCTAAAGTCGTTGTTGCCAAGATCAAAAATAAATTACCCTAAATTACAAACTAGTATAGCATGCAAGTAAGGGATCGAACCCAAGAGAATCAGTATTCTGAACAATCAGAAAAGACAAAACAGGAGGTTTTGAGAGTTTAAGCAAACAAATAATATTAAGCATCAAATCAATTAAGGAAAAGCAGAGTTCATTCAACCAATTCCACCTTTTTAATCATTCGATCATCAATTCATCCACTTTTCTATTAATTCCCAGGTTAATTCCAATCCTTATACAAGATTTCCGCTTGTCCACGGTCCAAGCGAAAAGATGATATGAACAAGAACGCTTAATTCAAATCATGCAAAGTATTAAGGATAGAAGGATATCAAATCATGCAATCAAGCTACGAGTCTCATGTATAAAACAACAATCAAACACGCTTTCTCAATTCTAGTCCACGGTCCTAGAAAAGAGTTGTTTCAAGGATAAATAAGATTGCACAGACAACAATCAAACTAATCCAAACAGTAGAATATCAATCGAATTCAACAAATTGCGCACCAAGAGAAATCAATTGATAATCATAAAATTTAGCACAAGAGTTTTGATATTAACCAAGGGATAGAAAAGTTACCAGAATCTCACGAATTACATAAAAAGGCTTCTATCAAACAAACTCCAAGGGAAATTAGTTCTCCATAATAAAACTGAAAAAAAAACTAAAAAGTAAAAGTATGCTAGATAATGTATGTTAACCAAGTCTCCTGCGAAACTAAGGTTAAATAGTAGAAAAAATAACCGAAACTTAAAGATATAAAAATAGATAAAAGATAGAATAAAAACAAAGTCGGCGCTTCGGAATATCCGCCACCCGCGAGCACGGTTTACATCCTCGAGCGCGGGTCAAGTGTTCTCCCCTCGGCCGCGGATCCTCGACGAACCGCGAGCGCGGCCATGTCCCGCGAGCGTGGGTCCAGCGATCTTCAACTTCTCTCGAATCTTCCTTCACCGCGGGCTCGGGTCCAATCCCGAGTGCGCGGGTCTTGTTTCCGTAAACTCTTCAGCTCGAACTTAGGACTTTTGTCTTCAAAATCTTCAACTGTAGGCTCTTCTGATATTACAGATAAACATCCTAATCTAGCCTAAAATACTCAGAAATCCTAATAAAAATACAGAATTACGTTGTACTAAAACCAGCGTATCAAATTCCCCCATACTTAGATCTTGCTCGTTCTCGAGTAAGCTCAAAATAAATCTAACAATAAATCCTATCAAAGATCCACAGGAAGTAATAAGGGAATATGAAAAATCTAACTCTCAGCTCACAACCCGAACCCATGTAGAGAAATAATGAGCAAAGACATGAAAGCTCAAATCACACACCTCACAAAATACAGAATATAACACTCAAGCTCTAAAAAGTGTAGAGCAACCTAGGATCTAACCAAAATTAAAAATGTAATCCCCAGACCCCAAAGTAGAATATGAACCTAAACACTCTGATTTTACCACTCATTCTACTTAGGCGCCCTTTCGGGTTTTCACCTAATCACTCTTTTCATTTTTCTTAGGTGTGCTCACATATACTCACATCTCTCATAAACCTCTTATTACCCCAGCCTAATGCTGGTCCGGGTTACCTGCTTATTACCTGAGCCGCCCTTTCGGGTTTTCAACTCATCCCAGGATTTTATATGCCTTTTTCTGATTTTTTTTATGGTTTTTTTCTTCTTCTTTTTTTCAAACTTTTCTCTATACAAAACACGGAACAAAAATCCCATAAAAATAACGAAAAATAAATTGAAAAACAACTATCTATGATAAGCGTACCCGCGCCCACGGGTCTGCCCTGACGGAATCCAGTTTCTGTTTTTCGGAGAAAAATTTTAAAAAATTTTAAAAAATAAAAAAAAATAAAAGGTTTTTGGGTGAAACCCCCGAAATAAAAGGCTTTCGGATGAAACCCCCGAAATAAATCAGAGAGAAAGAAAAAAGAAGAAGAAAAAAAAAGAGTGTTCTTCCATATTCTACCATCCTCCACCACTCCATTTTTCTATATCTTTCCATGTCTAGTTCCTTGGAATTTTTTGTTACTATTATCAGGTCCCGTCCCATTGTGGTTTAGTATGCGTCTACACCATCTTTGCGGTATAGTTCAAGTATGGGGGTGCTACCGTCGTTAGAGTTTTTATTATTTTGAGGAGTCCATTTCATTCTCATTGGAGACGTCCTATGGTGTGGATCTGGTTGCTGAGTTGTGAAGATGACGCTCGTGGTTTGTTCCCAGAAAGATCAGTTTGTTCCTGAGTTTGGTGCATTACAATTCCGGGAGTTCATATCTTCTTTCGTATGTGAGTCTTCTGATTTTCCTCTTCTATGCTTAATTCCTTTCTCTTTACTTCATTGAGGACAATGAAGGATTTAAGTAAATTACCCTAAACTACAAACTAGTATAGCATGCAAGTAAGGGATCGAACCCAAGAGAATCGGTATTATGAACAATCAGCAAAGACAAAACAGGGGTTTTTTGAGAGTTTAAGCAAGAAAATAATATTAAGTATCAAATCAATTAAGGAAAAGCAGAGTTCATTCAATCAATTCCACCTTTTTAATCATTCGATCATCAATTCATCCACTTTTCTATTAATTCCCAGGTTAATTCCAATCCTTATAAAAGATTTCCGCTTGTCCACAGTCCAAGCGAAAAGATGATATGAACAAGAGCACTTAATTCAAATCATGCAAAGTATTAAGGATAGAAGGATATCAAATCATGCAATCAAGCTACGAGTCTCATGTATAAAACAACAATCAAACACGCTTTCTCAATTCTAGTCCACGGTCCTAGAAAAGAGTTGTTTCAAGGATAAATAAGATTGCACAGACAACAATCAAACTAATCCAAACAGTAGAATATCAATCGAATTCAACAAGTTGCGCACCAAGAGAAATCAATTGATAATCATAAAATTTAGCATAAGAGTTTTGATATTAACCAAGGGATAGAAAAGTTACCAGAATCTCACGAATTACATAAAAAGGCTTCCTTGTTCAAACAAACTCCAAGGGAAATTTGTTCTCCATAATAAAACTGAAATAAAACCTAAAAAGTAAAAGTATGCTAGATAATGTATGTTAACCAAGTCTGCTACGAAACTAAGCTTAAATAGTAGAAAAACAACCGAAACTTAAAGATATAAAAATAGATAAAAGATAGAGTAAAAACAAAGTTGGCGCTTCCGTAAGTGCAATTCTGCGGCGGATTGCATTGCTCGATCCTTCAGACATGTCTCCTCTATCCCACTTGCAGCTGACTCGTATTTGTTTATTTTCATCTGACAGGATATTTTAGGACGGCCACTAACTTATTAGTGATCACCCCCAATCTCTTTGCTTATAAAAAGAAAGTCAGACAATTGAAGAAAGTTGGGTTAATTATAATTATTTCTTTTGATAAAATTTTAATTTTCGTGGACCAATAAAAATAGTAAGATAATAAATTAGGGACACATGGCTGGAAAAGACGATTTGCACCGCCCACTAATTCTTAAATGTACATGCTAAAGATCAACAATTGATTGATACAGGTGGGGAGCCATGGATCACCAACCATCTCCATCAATCATCATTAATTGATACGAGAAAAAATCACTATATATGCTCCCACTCTCCATCATTAGTTGACCGATCACCATCTCCATCACTACACTCATTTCGATCTCTCTGACTCTGAGTCTCCTTCCCAGCTCCGACGGCGTGGTACGTCCCTTGGTTTGTCATGTGTATATTGTAGTTGTACGATATCGAGTTGTTCGATACTAAACTAAATTCGTTCAGGGAAACCAAAAGGCGGCAATTAAGATGGATTTATCTAAAGTTCAGCACATGAAGGAAGGCCATGGACAACACAGTTACGCCAAAAACTCAAAGATGCAGGTATTCCTCATCACCGTGCTTGGAATTCTCATCCATTAATCTCTTCGATCGTTTTTAATTAATTGAAATCCCCTCTCAGGTTTTCTTGTGCTTTTGATTTTTGAATATATATACCAGAGATTTCAATTTTCATATTCCAATCACGACCCAATTCAATTCAATAACCCTTTACTTTTAGTTTTAGACCATTACAATTTCGTTTAAATAGGAAGAACTAACTATTTGAATAAACCCAACAAATACGGAGGGCTAATAGCTTCCTTCCCAATTCAATAGTTAGTGCTTGTTTGGTTGTTTGGTTGTACGTAGTGAGAAATCTAGCTCTGACTTGAAACTGATGATGACGGGGCAAGGGAATCGTAGAAGCAGGGAGTAATTTGCTATATATAATTACTTCAATTTATATCTTTTACTGCATCTTTTGTTTTTTAAGATAAAAGTGAGCAGATCTCAATATCACAAAGTTAGCAGCGTTGTAATTCAACCGAGTCGAGTCGAGTTTTGAGTTGCTCAAGTTCGGTTAGATAAAAAATAGGTGAGCTCGAGTTTGAACGTAAGTGTGTTAAAATTTTATTTGGCCTTGGTTCATTTAAATGCTTATCAAGTTTGATTTAGGTCGTGAGTCTCTCATTTAGTTTTTTTTCCTAAAACAAATCTGTAAATAACTTATTTATTTGATCTATTATACAAGCAAATGAAATAAAAAATTTAATTACGTAGTTTGATAGAGACCATCAAAACTATGTAATTTAACATAAAGTATATATTGTATATAATATATAGTAGATCTTATTCGTATTTATGGATAATCTAGTTTTTTACGAGCGTATAATCGATCAAGCTTGCTCATGAGCGTATAATCGAGCTTGCTCATGAGGGTTATCAACGAAATATAATCTAAGTTTAGATTAAAAGTTTATTTAATACGTAGTTTATTTAAAGAATATGATTTTAATTTAATATAAAACATAAAAATAACTTATTTATTAGAAAAAGTTTATATGAAATTTATTTTTACAGTTGCTATAATGTGAGATGAAGTCAAAGTCATTAAGATGAGTCTAATATGATTTTGATGGCTTAATAATAATTTATCTATGAAAAAATAAATAAAATTATTTTAATCAGAATCATTAAATTTTAAAAATCTTTTACAAAATTAAATAAAAAGGTAAAAATAATGTAAATTCTTATATTTTGTAATCAAGTTCAATTCCTTAAAAATCAATGAAATAATATTTTAAACAGATAATTAATAAGAAAAGATGAAAAAATATGAATAAAATTGAATTTTTAAAGATAAAAAATCTTCTATATTTACATGAATAAGTTAAAAGAAAAATTAAGGAAAAGATAATGTAATTTTTTTATCAAAATTTTATTTAGGAAAGTAATTATCTAGATAATGAAATTTTTATTTTTATTTTATCAAAATTTGATTTAAGATAAATCTTTTACATAAATAGATAAAAAGATCAAGATAAAATAATTTTCGGTATTTTCAAGTTCTTTTAATGTGTTACTGCAAATTTTCAGTATGTATACATTTAAGGAAAAATGAATTCTAATAATATGAAGTATCTACTTTGAACAAATAATAATACGAACTTTAAAAACCACCATCAGTAATACAAACTATTACCATATTAACCTAAAATAATACGAAGTTGAAAAATGACTTGTAATAATACCAAGTATCTGCTTTAAACCAATAATAATATTAAATGTTACCAAGTATCCATTTTTTTAGTAGCCATGAGTGAATTGAAGCATGTCGAAAGTTAATGACGTGTTGCAGGAGGCAGTGGATGAACTTAGGTTACACTTAGGAGGCGCGCGAGGATGGAGAGGGGGACGAAGTTGCCGGTGTGGTGCACGATGTTGTAACTCTCAAAGAATTCGGTTTCAAGAGAAAAGAGATGAGAGAGAGAGAATAGAGCTCACGAAGACGACATGTGAAGAGAAGTTGGATAGGATGATGGTTGGGAGGAAAGAGCTGATACGTGTAAATTGAAGTGTTAATTAAATGAGGTGTTAATGAATTTGATGTCATGTCATAATTTCAAGTACCACACCATAGGTTTCACCAAAAACTAATTGGCGTATTGTTGTAGGTTAATATCTTGATAGTTCGTATTATTATTGGTTCAAAGCGGATACTTGGTATTATTACGAGTCACTTTTCAAGTTCGTATTATTTTTGGTTAATATCGTAATAATTCTTATTGTTGTTGTTGGTTTTTAAAGTTCGTATTATTATTGGTTTAAAGTTAATACTTTATATTATTATAAGTTATTTTTCCTACTTTTAACTCAATTCTAGATACTCGCTACTGTATGTATACTTTTAACTCAATTCTAACTATTAATTATTACATATCTAATAATATGCATTGGTGTCTGAATAATGTATATATATATATATTAATTAGAGAATCGCGTTAAGCCTTGCAAATCCAAGTAAGGAAACAGCGATGAGGAGACTATGCAAGTCGGTACAAGGAATTAGGCGAGTAGGCATAGCGGACTTCGGGTGTTCGACGGGACCAAATGCGCTGCTAGCGTGGCAGGGGCTGGTGTTGATGTTGGAGAGGGTTCGCATGGACCACGGGCACCATGACTGGGTACCGGAGTACCAGGTGTACCTCAACGACCTGCCCTCCAACGACTTCAACTCCATCTTCAAGGCATTGCAATCCCAAGGTTTTGAGCAAGAGCTTTCTTCAAGATGCTTTGTCAATGCAGTCCCCGGCTCCTTTTACAACCGTCTCTTTCCTTCACAGACCCTGCACTTTGTTCATTCCTCTTTTAGTCTTCATTGGCTCTCACAAGTACCTACCTACCTACAACCTAGCTACATATAACTAAATTCATCAAGATCGATGAGGTTCACTAATCGTTCAAATTAAATGTTTGGCTTTTGATGATCGAATAGGTGCCCAAGGGCGTGGAAAAGTGCAACAGAAAAAGCGCCATAAGTGTGGAAGAGGCATACTATCAACAATTTCAAACCGACTTTACCACATTCCTCAAGTGTCGCTCTGAGGAGCTGGTCACGGGTGGATGCATGGTTTTGACAATGTTGGGCAGAAACAATGATGATCTTGATCGGAGTCTTCTTAATTGCTTTCCTTACCTGACATCCTTGCTAAAAGTACTTGCGCAAATGGCCTCTGAGGTATGCACATAATATATAAATGTATACTTATATGTACTAAGAGTGCAAATACATGCACAAACACATACTTGTATAAAAATACACACACAATATATTAAAGTATATGTTTAACATGTTCAAGTACATGGTTAAAATGCTAATGTTAGCATGTTGTTTTATCCTTAAGAGAAAATATATTTTAAATTTTATTTTAATTAAAAATTTATATTATTTACAATTTTACCACTTTATTTTTCATTTTTCTCTTTTGATCTCACCACTTCATAAATCTAAATATCTAATGGCTCTTCTTTCTCCTTACTTTAATTTACATCCTAAAAATGATATGTACTTAAAACACACTCAATGTACCATTACAAATAAGTAAGCAACTTTTTACATACTTGCATAGTACCTAGACTCGTTAAACGGGTCAGTCAGGTTGGGTTCAGGTCCGGTCATTTAGGGTTCGAGTTGAGTCGGGTTTGGGTCGAAACGGGTCACAAGTCAAATTGGGTCTCATGTTGGAGTTTCAAGTTTCACTAGTAGATATGAAATGGGTAATTAAAATAAGAATATAATAAGGTTTTTTTTCTTTTGTAAATACAATAAAAATAGAAGGGAAAACTGAATCTTTTAATGGTATATAACATAGGGTTAACAACATTTGGCAAAAAGGGTAAGTAAATTAAAAAAAAAATTAGATATACAAAGGATGGTTTTTTGCATAAAAAACAGAAGAAATGGTTAAATATGAAGTTTAAAATAAGAGGTGGTTAAATGTAATTTTCTCCTATTGGTTAGATGGTACGTAGGTTTCACAAGGTTAGATTATTTTCAAGGTATATTAATTTGCACATATAACTTAAGTGAACCTACCTACACGTCTATCCGGTTCTTACATTTATATATGATGAGCTAATTAAACACAAGTTCTGCTCATTTATTTATTTTGATTAAAGGGGTTAATTGAAGAAGAGAAGATGGAGACATTTAATTGGCCTCTATATGCACCATCTATCGCTGAGTTAGAAAGTGTGGTTAAGAAGGAAGGCTCATTTTCGATCATTCACTCTCAAAATATTATTATGGGAAGCAACGAGGATATCATCAATCCGGGAGTTGAAGAAGAAGTACGAAAAGCACATGAAATGGTTCCATCAATAGTAGGAGGTACAAGGTCGATATCCTATCCTTTAATCCGTAACCACTTCGGTGAAGAATTGTCGATAGATGAAGTCTTCCACAGATTCGAAGCCATGGTTCGGAATGGCATGGACATACGGGCAATCCGACCATCAGTCATGGTTTCTATCTCATTGACGAAGTATTAAATAATACAGTTTCTTTTGGGTGTGAAATAACACACTAAATAAATAATAGTGAAGGGTGATGAACTAGCTACATGGAAAAAAGATCACTTGATTTGTAATGTGTGATTTAAAACCGAGTGAATTGAGTAAAAGAGATAATAAGTGAATTTTATTGATATAGAATTCTGAGTCGCATCCTCTTGCTTATTGATTGTTTTATATATATACATATAATAAGGTTTAGATCCACCATATTGCACCACGTCAGATTTGTACAAATGTCACGCCCATATTATACCTTGTATGTTTTTTGTATTTATCATTTACCACGTCATATTTCAATTTCAAATTCTAATCCACCTTAAAATTCGTACCATGTTGAATTTTACGTTTTAATTTCATTAAACTCATTTACCTCTACTCCTATAAAATAGAACATCCAAGCCGTGCAACTAAAGCAATAATGGCATGCTGAACGAGCTATTTGAGTTCTCGATGCACTCTAAGATCTTTCATATTCATGTGACGAAAAACGTCATCTCGCATGCCACTAGGGCTCTCCTTCCTAGGACCTCTTTGATGTTGAAAGTTGACTTGTTCCAAGCTAGGACCTCTTTGATGTTAAGGCCCCCTTCCTCAAAGGGCCTTGTTACCTTCTCCCATGCCACTAGGGCTCTCCTTCCTCCTACCTTCCCATTCCAAAGGAAGGATCTACAAAGCCCTTCAATGCGTTTTATGACTTCATTGGGTATGATAGTTGCTTTGACCCAAAAGGTGAGGACTCCTTCAATCATGGAACGAATCTCTTGTGCTCTCCCCTCATAAGAGAGCGTACGGGTACCACACCTATTGATAACATTGGTAACTTTCTCAAGAAGGGGCCGGTAGTCCATGACTTGAGTTTTTCGGTGTGGATTGGCATTCCAAGGTAGCGAATCGGGAAGGAGCCAATTTCGAAGCCCAAAATAGTGGCTAGGCTTATTTTCTCCTCCTCCGAGTGGTCTCCTCCAAAGAACATTCGGCTTTTGTGGGTGTTGGCTAAGAGCCCCGAGGCTCTCCCATAATCAAGAAGGCAAAGTTTGATGGTTTGTAGGGTAGTTTGGTGTGGTTTGCAAAAAATGAGGAGGTCATCGAAAAAGGCTATATTTGTGAGCTTGGGGCATCGACATTTTGGGTGGAAGTGGAACCCTTTTGTGGCACTTGTTCTTTCTAGGCTACGATTGAAGACTTCCATGATGAGAACAAAGATGAAGGGTGAAAGAGGGTCACCTTGTCGGAGGCCTCTCTTGCCGGCAAAGAAGCCTTTTGCCTCGCCATTTATGAGGATGGAGTAGCGGGGTGTTTGGACATTTTGGAGGATGAGTTGTTTGAGCCAAGAGGAAAACCCGAAGTAATGCATGGCTCTCTCTAGGAACGTCCAATCAACACTATCAAAATCCTTATGGGGATCAACGCTGACCAAGGGCACTTCCTTGTTGCGAAGCTTCTTTACCCGACGTTCCATGATCTTCACTGGTAGTTTCTCGTATGTGCCAATTGATTGAATTTTCGCGTCATCATAATTCAGCACGTGGGATTCGTCACGTACATATTGTTGTGCGAGTGACACGTGAAAGACGTTGTGGACTGGATGGCGACAACGTGAGACGATAGGCTAGCTTGCCTACCCTCTCTAGTATCTCGAAAGATCCCACATAACGAGGATTGAGCTTTCTTTGTTTTGCAAAACGGAACACGCATTTTGAGGGAGATACTTTGACGAAGACTTGTCCCGACATGGAACTCAATGTCTCTCCGTTTCAAGTCGGCGTAAGATTTCTGTCTACTTTGAGCAGTCAACATTCTCTATCAGATTAGGGCAATGTCAACGGTGGTCCTTTCGAATGGCTCAGGGCCTAGAAAGATCTTGTCAGCATTGTCGTCCCAACATATCGACGAACAACATTTACGACCATAAAGAGCTTCAAAAGGAGCCATCTTTATTGTTGAGTGCCAACTATTGTTATAAGTGAACTCTATCAAACTCAAGCTAACATCCCAACTTGTTGTGTGGTCCAACACACATGCTCGGAGTATATCCTTGACGGTTTGAATAGTCCTTTCGAACTGACCATCATTTTGAGGATGAAAAGCGGTAATGAATTTCAATTCGGTACTCATAGCTATGTGCAAATCCTTCCAGAAGTTTGACATGAAACGGTCGCCCCTATTAGAGATGATAGTCTTCGGAGTACCGTGGAGACAAACTACTTCATGGACGAACATTTCCGCTAGCTTCTGGACTCCCCATTTTTTCTTGATCGGTATAAAGTGGGCACTCTTGGTGAGTCCATCAACAATGACCCATATAACATCTTTCTGCCCTTGAGTCTTTGACAGTCCGGTGACGAAATCCATAGCAATGTCTTCCCACTTCCATTCTGGCACGGGTAGAGATTGCAGCATCCCTCCTGACTTTTTATGCTCAATCTTTACCTTCTGACAAACCAAACATCTTGAAATGAACTCTGCTACTTCTTGCTTCATGTTTGCCGGTGAGGCCAGTGGCCTATGTCATGGGGAAGAGGAACATAGAGGTGATAGAAAGGAGAGGATGAAATGACCATTTAGCGGTTCAGAAGACCTCCGAAGATCCATCGGATATGGGTGACCGGTGGTTCAAGGGGGAAATCCAAGGAGAGAAGGGTTTAAAGTTAAATTGCTTCCCTTATGAAGCAAATAAAGCTCTTGGCATGGTGGTATATATAAGGGGGAGTGTGAGAGGGGTTGGGGGCGAGAGGTCTCGGGTTTGATCCTGACCTCTTGTACTTTCCCTATATATTTTTGCTCTTGCCCAAATCTCCTCTTTTTTTTCCAAATTCTATTTAAGCATTTAATTTAGAAATTGTTAATTTTATTGAATAAAATTATTCTTATACAATTATTTTATTTTTAGGCTAAGTTTTTAGGAATATGAGTATAAAAGAAGAAAATTATTATTTATAGCAAAAATGCTTAATTTCATAATTTCTTAAATAAAAATAGCGGTTATTACATGCATGCTATGTGATTCCATTCACCAAAAATATCTCTCAAAATCGGTATTATAATTTTTCAAAGTTTATGTGTTACTTTTTAGCTTTCATTTCATCTATCATTCTTGAATCATTCATTTTTTTATGCAGGCTATCTAGTTATATCAAAGACATTACCTCAATTAGGGGCAAGTATAAGATAAATGTTCGTGTCATTCGGCTATGAATGGTTCCAAAAAAGGATGATTACATTACACAAGTTACGACAAATTTAATTTTAATGGATGAGAATGTTTGTGGAGTACCTAATTAAGTTTTATCAAATTTAACCATTTACTATTATACCTGCCAAACGGGTCAGGTTGGGCCGGGTTGAATCGGGTTCGAGCCATCATAAGTCACGGGTCATGTTGTGTCGGATCATTTCAGGTTTTCGGACAGGTCGGGTTAACAAGCGGGTGAATTACATTGATTTTTTTGAGATTATATCTTTCGACTAAGATAGAATCCCCCATCTTAACGAATAACCGCCATATTTAATTTTATAATTAAATAATTAAAGATAGAAAAGCATAATAAATAAAAATACCTTTATGGCGGATAATAGCGAAATTAATTATGGCGATTAATTTACCTGCTCACAGTATACCATTTTTTTCCTTCTTTTCTAATTGCTTATTATTTTTTTTAGGATAGGAAAAAATTAGGTTGACAGAATCAACCTATAACATCCTTGCTCATGAGGATCTAAAGTTCTGAGTATGTCTGAATTTGATAATTGCTTATTGTAATAACAAGTGAGATCTATAAATATAGACGAGGAGTTAGTTGTATGTATATCTATATAACATATAAAGAAGAAAAATTTGATCAATTTATGACTAACCATCTAATGAAAATTAAATGCTTGATTATAAGATGTTGTCATTTGGTTGTCTCTTCAACTTCTCAAAATTTAGATTTGAAATGTAAAAACTTAAATCAAAAAAAATAATTATGAATTTATCCATACACAAATACAAAAATGTAACTTGCTATTTTGCCTCTTCAACTTACTAACTTTTCACCTTCACCTTTAAATGCACACACTAATTATGAGCACATAGTAAAAATAGTTTTAACCTTCTACCTTGCTCTTTACTTTTACCCATATCATGTCATCTTCACCTTTAAATTTGATTTCTAAAGAATAATTTATGACTAGCCATCTAATGAAAATTAAATGTTTGATTATAAGAGGTTGTCATTTGGTTGTCTCTTCAACTTCTCAAAATTTAGATTTGAAATGTAAAAACTTAAATAAAAAAATAATTGTGAATTTATCCATGTACAAATACAAAAAAATTAACTTGCATATGCTATTTTGCCTCTTCAACTTACTAACTTTTCACCTTCACCTTTAAATACACACACTAATTATGAGCGCATAGTAAAAAATAGTTTTAACTTTCTACCTTACTCTTTACTTTTACCCATATCATGTCATCTTCACCTTTAAATTTGATTTCTAAAGAATGGAAAACCCAATGGCTTCACTAGAAAAATGATTATAAGAGCATTATACCACGTCATTTTCCTTCATGTTGTATAGATTCGCTAAAATCTATGGTGGATTGTGCCTACAAGGACGAGGAGAAGAGGGGAAACATCGAAAGACCCTAAAGGTAGAAAAACCAAAGAAATATGGTGGTGAAAGGATGAGATTATATATTCATATGGAAGGATCAAAGATATTAATTATCAAGGTAAATCATTATTTTTTTAATTTTAGATTATAAAAATAATTACTTTTCATATTATAAATTTTTATTTCTATATTTATTTTTACATATAATTAGGTTATGCTCTTCATCAAATGAAATGTGAAATTAGATTGAGTCTAATTGAAAATAAGGATTGAGTCTAGGTGAGATCTAAAATGTCATATATTTTATATAAATTTTATTTGTATATTTTTTAAATACCACATGAATGGCCAATGTATGAATAATTTTTTTAGCTTGCTTATTTTAGAGCTTATATGTCCAATTTAATTTTCAAAAATAATAATTGTAATTCTTAATTATACACTAATTATCTATTTGATTAATGGTTTGTTTTATAATTTCAATATTTAGAGTGATGAAAGAAAAATGGTATTTATGTAGGAAAACAAAGGAAGTTAGTTGCGTGGTGAAATGATGAGATAAAATGCTCATGTGGAATGATCAAAGATATACATTATCAAGTTACATAATTACTTTATTTTAAATAATAAAAAAAATATTCTTTTGGTGGTGTAAAATTTTATTTTTATATAGTTAAGCTATGTTTCCCATCAAATCAAAGGTGAAATTATATCAACTCCATTTGGAAATGAGGATGCGAGTCAAAGAACTTATTACGATCAACAAGGTAAGGTCTAAAATGTTATATTCTTTTATGTATTATTTAGTTGTATATTTTTTACAGAATTCTCTCATGGATAAGTAAGGGTATGCATTTTTTTTTGCCTAATTTTCTCTATAACTTATATTCAGGCTTTATTTTGCTAAAATAATAATCATAATTCTTAATGTCGCTCTAACTATCTATCTATTTAAGTGTTTATTTTGTAATATTGATCGCAAATTACTTATATGCATATTAAATACATTATTCCTAATTTATCTCTATAATCTAACCTTATTGGTGTACATATTTTAAAGGTAATGTTTCATCTGGTATGTTGGAGGAATTGGTTATGAAGAGAGAAAAGGTTTCCATTTGTTCCAAACAATCTTGATGTGGTCTCATTCAAGTAAATGAATTCAACAAATTATAAAAGGTAAGATCTAAATTTCATACTTTTTATATTAATTTTGGTTGTGTATTTCTATTTAGTTAATCATTTCAATAACATAAATTTGTATTGTTAGTTTGTTACACATCAAACTTTTAAAATTTATACCTATCATGAAAACTACCATGAAAAATTCCATGAAAAAATAATTTAAGAAAACAAAAAAAATAGTAAAATTACAAAAACAAAACACTTTTTTTCATGCGGAAAAAAAACACTACTAACAATCTCAAATGATAATATTAAATGATGAAAAGAAAAAGGTAGTGTTTGCATTAATATTAGGGAAATGAAAAGACCACTATCTTTTTTCCACATTTTCAACTCCCAATAATTAATTAGGGAAATGAAAAGACCACTACATTTTTTCATGTTTTCAACTTCGAATAATTAATTAGGAAAATGAAAAGACCGTTACTCTTTTCCATTTTTTCAACTCCCAATAATTAATTAGGGAAATTAAAAGACCATAAAAATTTGTGACACTATAAAAAGGAGTATATGGATACAAAACATCCATTATGGGTTGGATACTTGAATTAGCCATCACATATGATTTCATATCACCTTCTTCATTATATATTGGTTAGATCGATTTACTCATATGATTAGATAAGTTGTCTTTTTTCCTTTATAAATCATAATTTATAGTTTATAGTTTGATTTTTATTAGTCTCTATTTTATGAGTTGGAATTGAAATTTTTATTTGGATATTATTGTTGTTTTGATTTTTTTTTGTTCAGTGACAAGCATAATCTCCCGCACAGTCGAAAGAACTAACATTATGAGTTTGATCAACATCTTTTATGGGTTGGATTAGACATCTCATATGATTTAATTTCCTACCCTATTTTCATTATTATTTGGTTAGATTGGCTTTCTCATACGGTTAGATAAGTTAAATTAGCTATCTTTATAATTATATGAATTGTAATTTATACTTCATAGTCTTTATTTGTTTTGCTCTTCTCTATTATGAGTCGGAATGAGAATTCATATTTGTATATTTTTATTGTTTTGGTTTTTTTTATCAATAACAAGTATAATATCTACACTTAAATGAATTGGCGTTGAAAATAATGTTTGGAATGCCAAAGCATGTTTCCTCCTAGATTATTGAAGCCCATCATGTATTTGTGTTTAACCGTTATAAACACAATACAAACGTAAAATTTGATTCTTCAAATTTGTTGTGTGAAAATATTAGTCTAACTTTATGATTTACTAGACATTTATATATTTTTATATTAATTAAATTCTTTTTATCATATTTCAATGAATTATCAATATCATTAATTTTAAATATTAATAAATTAATTTTATTTCAAAAATAGATATTTCATATATAATATATAAAGTTTGTACGAAACATGCTATAGTAATATCAAAAATATAATTTCAAGTTTTACAAGGTGCACTTAAAATATATTTATAAATAAAATGAGATAAATACTCAAGCATGAAAACAATATAGAATTTAAATATTTAAATACATTAATATATCTTTATAAAAAAAATTGGCTCATGCGTATGAACGGACATAACCACTAATAATGTGAATACAAAAAAATAATTTTACTATCTAGTGCATGTAAACTGCCTAATTTGTTGAATACGAAAGCAACGTTACATAATACTTTTACATAGTTCCACTACTTGCAAGAGTGTGAAGCTGGCCACTTGTCGTAATACAGTTTTTTTTGGTAGAATAAAAAGTAATACGGTGCTCTAATACATATATTAGCGATCTTCACCAACAGTGGACTATATATACATGCATATGTTAGGCGATATTCACCTATCCTCATAAATAATGAACCGCCTAATACTATAGATAGATTCGTTGAGATTTACTCATTGATTAAGAGCCAAACTATTTCTGTTGAGAACCCCACACAAGAATGATTGCATTAAAAATGAGGAATTTTATATATTGAAACAACAAGCCTAACAATATTACACATCTCATCCCCATTTGTGGATCTCCAAAGCAATATGGACGCACTAGTGTTGTATTCTACCCTCGTCCTCCTCTTCCTACTAACTGCAAGTGCATGCCTCTTCCATACCATATTTTTGCATCGAAACAACAAGTTACCGCCGGGCTACCTCGGGCTTCCCCTTGTGGGGGAATCGATTGAGTTCTGGTCAAATCTTCGGGCCGGAATCTCAGAAAAGTTTATCTTCCACCGTATGGAGAAACATTCCATTGACGTCTTCAGGACGTCGATCATGGCGCAGCCTGTGGCGTTCGTGTGTGGTTCCGAAGGGAGCAAGTTCTTGTTCACCAACGACAACAAGTTGGTGAGGCAATGGTGGACTCTTGGGGCCAGTACTTTACTCGCCCCTAGTCGCCGCAGCCCATTTCCCCTCAAGAACATAGTTCTCACGTTCCTCGGCGGAAATTATCTCAAGAAGCAGGTTGGAATTATGGACAGATTAGCAAAGACACACTTAGAAACCAAATGGTGTGCACTTAAAGAGGTTAGTCCATATGTAAATTAAATACTATCAGAGACATCTGTCTAACAACTTCTCTCGATCGTGGGCCAACCCGTTGTATTGTCCAAGTGTCAACTGGGCCAGTTCCCTTAGTTGTACTTACGAGAGTGCGTTAGAATGTCCATCTCACATCTGAAAGTTAGGCTTAAACTGGACTAGTATATAACTTAATAGATTACTTATATTTCCAATTGGTTTTAGGATGGAACCTCGCTGAGCTAATAGTAAATACTAACAAAAGTGACAAAAGTAATGTACCTATAATTTAGCACTATACACAACAATTTGTGTATTTTGCAAGGTCACGGTACTTCCATTGGCCAAGAACTTTGCCTTCACGGTAGCCTGCAGCTTAACTTTGTCCATGGAAGATGGGGAGCCCATAGAGAAGCTACAAACTCTCATAACTACCATAATCGGAGGGTTTATGATGCCCAAGATTAATCTTCCGGGCACTGCATACAATCGCGCCCTCAAAGCCTGGAACACCGCCAGGAAGCAGCTAGCCGAGATCGTGGCAAGGAGGAGGACGACGGATTTCTTGGAAACCGCTGCTAATTCAAATTGCAACGGTTTTCGAGACTTGTTGGCAAGTTTGCTGGTAGCGGTCCGCGAATCAGGGGAGGAAATGAGTGACGTGGAAATCGCGGATAGGCTTATAGGCCTGCTCGTCGCCATCCATGACACCCCCGCCGTGACTATCACCATGATTTTCAAGTATTTAGGAAAGCACCCGGAAATTTATGATGCTGTTCTTCAAGGTACGTACATTCATCTTTTATTTTTTTCAACGAGTTTAATAATAAATTATCTTGATAAAAATTTGTGAAAGTACGGACGGAAGGAGAGTCCGTTCCTGCGCACATGCGCGACATGTCCATCATGTAAGTCCATGTGATTTCATCTTCAAACCAATTGGTGATAAGAGGAGTAATCCAAAAGGAACATATTTAAACAATTTATTACTTAATTTTCCGACGTGGGATAAAATTTATATATTAGTAAACTTAAATTTGAGTAGAAAATATGGAGGTTGCTGCAAGGAAAACAGGTGGAGAAGTGTACTTGAATTGGGAAGACATACAAAACATGAAGTACACGTGGAACGTGACTCGGGAAGTGTTGCGCTTCTACCCTCCGGTACAAGCCTTGCCAAGAGAAGCCCTTGTGGACTTCTCATATGCCGGTTTTCACATTCCTAAAGGATGGAAGGTCTTTAAATCAATAGTTTTGGTCTTGACGATTTTTATATATATATATATATATATATATATATATATATATGTTACCTTCTAACATACTCTTATATATACAATATAAAACTATATATACGTACATGTTTGTAGGTATTTCTGAGCGTAAAAGCACTGCACATGGACCCCAAATATTTCGCCGACCCACATAAGTTCGACCCAACGAGATTCGAAGGGAACGGGCCGTTGCTAAACACGTACATACCGTTCGGCGGAGGGCATAACGTGTGCCCGGGCAAGAGCTTCGCTCAGACGGCGGTGCTCGTCTTCATTCACAATGTGGTCACGAGGTTCAAATGGGAACTACTTGTCGACTCCGATGAGCAAGTGCTCGTCGATCCGATACCCAGGCCAACCAGTGGCATTCCTGTTCGTCTTCACCAGCATCCGATATATCCGTGTTAATATGTAACCCAATTAATACGTTCACCTATCGTATATGTTTGCGCGCTTAACGTTGGCTTTGGATCCCCTCTCCTGTTGTAAGTTCAAAATAAATCTAATTAAGGTTTCTAAATGAAATGTAATAATTGAAGATGCATGTCTGTGATGTTTGAGATGTGGAAATATTACGTATATGAATACCACATTAGAGTTAGAAATATTACGTATATGAGTAAGTTAATTAATTAAGGGCATGCTACTTCTAGTGTTCATTGTACTTGATCGACTGAGCCAATTCTAGTGTTCATTGTACTTGATCGACTGAGCCAATTCTAGTGTTTATTGTACTTGTATCGGCACCATGTGAGCTGCTTGTTTGTTTCAACTAGTTGACTGCGATGTTTGGGGACCTATAGCGTCCCGTCTCTTACAGTAGCTTCTTATTTTCTCTCTTATTGATGATTAACTTGTGCGACTCGGACGACTTGTTGCATGCGTTGGGCGGCGTACTGTTCCGAGTGCTTCTCAAGTTGGGTCTTGGTGCGCTCGTCTAGGCGGCACACATGGTTAGTACGGTTGGCCGCGTCGGCATGTTCGCTGGTCTTGAATGGGCGTGGCACCAAGTCCATGGGTTACACCCGTAGACAACCTCGAACAGGGTCATCTTCATCACCGAGTGATAGGAACTGTTATCCGCAAACTCAACATGGCAAAGTAAGTCCTCCCACCGGCGTAGGTTTTATCCCCGTCCTAAGAAGGGGGCCCAAGGTCCGATTGGTCACCTCAATCTAAGTGTCTAACCATCGATTTAGGAGTGGTAAGCAGTATAAATAAGGAGTCGTGTCCCTAACTTTCGCAAAGGATTTGTTTGAACCAAAAGGTGCCAAAATGAATAATATTTTTTTAGAACACCAAAAAAAATTAAAACTTGAAATGTACCAAAAGAATTTCCAGATAAAAATTGGCTACTAATCAATTTTAGTGAAAAATGGGCAAACCTCCGCCCGGGCATTCGAAACGGTGACCTCGGGATACTATCTCAAGGCTTAACCGCTAAACCAAATGCCCGAAGGCAAAAGAAAATTACCTTTGATATAATATGTTAATTTTTAGCATTATCTTTCTTTTTGAAGTTAGTCTTTGCAGGCAAAAAAAAAACATTGAGATATGGTATACAACCACACAAAAATGTGTATTGTTAGAGCATAAGTATTTGCTTTAGGGTTGCTTTCAAAAAAATGTATTGCTTTAGAGAACTAAACCATAGAGATTAAAAAATTTATATGAAATCAATCGATGCCAAATCATTGGGTGAGTGATAACATGATCATTTTAACTAATTCATATTCGTAGAGAGACAAAAACAGTAATTTCATAATCCACGAAGTGTTCGCCGAAATTAGCTAACGAAGTCGTCATAAGACGTCTAACAATTTTGAATCCGAATGCGAGAGAGCAACCCCTCTCAATGAATTTCACCCAAAAATTTTGAAAAATTCAGAGCAAGATGCCGATGATAAGTGTTATGTTCTAAGATTAAGCTAAGTACTTATTATTACTAGTGACGGAGTACTGGTATGGAACATTTTTTGTAACATGAATTGAGATAGAAAAATGTACTAAGAATGAAACCAAGATCTTACCGAGATTAATTTGTTAGCTAAATGCTATTGGGCTTCTATCTTGATCTTGGGCCTTGGCATTGATTTATTGACACGGCCCAATCACCTTGATCCACTTCTGAAGGACGCGCTTCTTGACCTAGCTATAAGTAGCTGGCTTGCTCCTCTTTGAGATCATTCTGAAACGGTGCATTTGAGAGAGCAAGAGAAAGAAAGAGAGAGAAAAGGAAGGAAAGAAAAAGAGAGAGAGAAATCCGGTGACGAGCGAGAGTCTCCGGTGGTCCGACGGTGGAGTTAGTAGAAGACGAACTTGCTTCTGTCTCTTCGTGGTCCAGATTAAAGCGAAGCTCCATCTTAGAGCTTCGTCAGCCTTAGGGGGCCGAAACCCCAGATCTTCTTCTCTATCTTTTTTGTTCTCTGTTCTTGTACCTTTGGATCTGTGGTTTCTTAGTCGTTCTTGCTCTTCTTGTTGCTTTGTGTAACCTGCTTGTAAACTTCTGAGATCTAGTGGATATTTGAGACGAGCTTCCTCTCTGAGGCTCCGCAGATGTAGGCTTTGCCGAACTGTGTCACAAATTGCTTGTGTCCTCTCGTTCTTACTTTTACTTGCTTGTTCTTTACGATTCGTTTTGGTTTCTTTGAGTTTCTGAGTTGATCAAGATTTACAAAGTGGTATCAGAGCCTTGCTCTGTATAGATTATTTCGCTTCCGCGCCTTCTTTCTTGTTTTTTAACTCAGATCTTGTTGGTTTTTTTGTTGAAGTCAAGCCTTAAGCAAGGTTTCTTGTAAATTGGAGTAACGGATTGTTCCGGTGTAACTCCTTGCAGGCCCTACAGTAGAAGCGTCTAGATCTATGGTTTTCTAGGGTTTCTTTTGTGTTGTCTCGAGTGCTTGTGTGCTTTGTGTGGTCTTTGTCACTGCGTTCCAAGCTGAGGGCTCACTTGGACAAAGCAGGAGAACCTTGATAGATTGGGTTTCGAATTGTGTCGTTTACTTCCCTCTGTCGGGTCCTACAATAGTGTCTAGGGTTTTATCTCTTGACCTGTGTTTTGATCTTGCTTAAAAGCAAAGATCCAGTTTCTTGTTTGTGTTTCTTTAAGAGAGTTACTAACTTTTTGTTGTTTCAGGTACAATTATGGGGGACGCTTACAGGATCAAGCCCTATGATGGGCATGTTGATTATGTTATGTGGAAGGTGAAGATGAAAGCTATCCTCACCAAAGAAAAATTGTGGCACACTGTCACTGACACTTGTGATGCTAATACTACTGACTTTCAAAAGAAGCAGGCCCAAGATCTTGCTCATGCAGAGATTATGCATAGACTATCCGATGAGGTAGCTAGGCAGGTTGTAAGTATTACTGAACCTAAATCACTTTGGGATGCTTTGGATGCTAAGTATCTTTCCAAATCTCTGCCTTGTCTTGTCTCTTTGCTGTCTAAGTTGTTCAGTTTTAAAATGGATATGAGTCACACTATTGAGGAAAACCTTGATAGATTTCTCAGGATTATTCAGGATTTAGAGAGATGTGATGACAAAATAAAAGATTCTCACCAGTTCATGCTCTTAATGAATTCTCTCCCTGCTCAGTTTGATGTTTTGAAAGATGTCTGTCAATTTGGTTGTGATGGTATGACTGCTGCTAGATTATCTGAGTTTATTATCCAGAAAAATGAATCTCTTAAAGTCTTCAAGATAAAAAATGGCAGCTCTAATAATGACAAGAAAACTGAGTCTAAAAATGAGGTTATGATGGCCAAAGGGAAAAAGAATTTCAAAAAGAATAAGAAAAAGAAGTCTGGTGAACTTAACAATGACAAGAAAGATATGCCAAATGTTAAGTGCTATTACTGTGGTGTTGTTGGTCATTATTCCACTGATTGCAACAAAAAGAAAAGGGATGATAAAAATAAATCAAAAGATAACAATGGTGTGTCAAATGTTTTTAAATCATGCTCACAATATTCTTATGAGTTGTTAATTGTCTCCAATACCTCTAATGATAATGAGTGGATCTTAGATTATGGGTGTACCATGCATGCAACCCCTAATAAGGGTTTCTTTGAATCTTTTGACTCTTTGCAATGATGGCATTATCATGTTGGGTGATCATACTGTTTTGCCTATTAAGGGTATTGGGACTGTTCCTATGAGAATGCATGATGGGAAAATAAGGGTTCTCCAAAAGGTAAGGTGGGTGCCTAACCTTAGGAGGAACTTACTCTTAGAGTCTGTCTTTGATGATCTGAATTGTCATATTATCACTCATAAGGGTATAAGGGATGTCATTAGAAATGGGACAGTCCTTATTAGGAGCATAAAAAAGGGAGGGTTATATCATGTTATTGCTACTCCTGAATTGAATGTCTATGCAAGTGTTAATAATGATAAGTTAGATTATACAAAGATGTGGCATGCTAGATTAGGTCATATAGGCAACAAGGGTCTAAAATATCTGCACAAGCATAATATGATTGATTGTGATCCTTGTGATATTGACTTTTGTGAAAATTGTGTGTTGGGAAAGAAAACTTCCCACTCATTCAGTAAATCAACCTATACTGCCTCCAATCCCCTAGAGTACATTCATTCAGATCTCTAGGGGCCTGCTCAAGTTGATACTATAGGAGGAAGGAAGTATTTCCTGTCTCTTATAGATCATTACTCGAGGAAGGTATGGGTTTATTTGCTGAAAACCAAGGATGAGGCCTTTGAAAACTTTAAGACTTGGAAACTTATGGTTGAAAGGCAAACAAGTCACAAAGTCAAGTGCCTTAAGATTGACAATGGATTTGAGTTTTGCAATAACATCTTTGATGAGTTTTGCAGGCAACAAGGTATAAAGAGGCACTTAACAGTTCCTAGAACTCCACAACAAAATGGTACAACTGAGAGGATGAACAAGATCCTGTTAGAAAAAGCTAGATGCATGCTTATAAGTGTTGGAATGAAAAATTCCTTATGGGGAGAAGCTGTCACAACATCAGCATACTTGATCAACAAATCTCCCTCTTTTGTCATTGACTTTAAAACTCTACAGGAAATGTGGATGGGTAAGAAGCCTGGCCTAGCTCACCTTAGGCTCTTTGGGTGCACAGCTTATGCCCAAGTTTCACAAGGCAAGCTACAACCCAGGGCTCATAAGTGTGTAATGCTAGGCTACCCCCCCCCCCCCCCCCCGGGGTAAAAGGCTACAAACTACTTTTAATACAACTTGGAGGCTATAAAGTTATAACCTATAGGTCTGTTACATTCAATGAAAATGAATTTTACTTTAAAGATAAATTAACTATGCCTCTTGTTGTAAGTCCAGGTATTGATGAGCATACAAGTACCACAATCTCCACACCATATCTCCCTGCAAATGGAAACTTCTTCCAAGAAAATAATGAACCACCACTGGAAGAAGAGGAGTTTGACATTGGATACTCCTCAAGTGCACAGGACTTCTCTGAACACAACAATAATGATGAGGATATTTCTGGAGCACAAAATGATGAGGGCAGCAACACAAATCAATCTGATGCAGCCTCAACAAGTACACAACCTTACCAATTGGGTGGGGGAGTAAGCAACTCAAACTCAAATTCTTTACCTCTATCTTCTAATTCTCTTCTTTATGAATGAGTTGGCTGACTACCAACTTACTAGGGATAGAGAACCTAGGATAAGAACACCTAATAAAAGATTTGAGGTAAATTTGCTTGAGTGCTTTGATAAAATTGTTGAGTTTTACTCCGAACAGTTATGAACAGGCTGTTAGTTGTAAACAGGCTAATGAACTAGTATGTATTCCCGTACCTTGTACGGGTTTTGCTTAAACAAAATATTAATAACAGTTTTTTTCAAATACATGAATTATCTAGGAACAAATAATCATGATCTTAAGGCGCAAATTAATTTTTAATTTGTATATAACTAAGATCAACTTAAAGGTTCTTTAGAATCTAAATCTCTTTTTTATTACTAATATCCCAATTTAATAATAAATCAAGTTATCTTAAATAAATTATTTTAATACAATTATCTTTAATTTTTTCTAGAATTTAGAACTTTTTATTATTATTAATATTCAAATAGAGAAAGTTTATTACTTAATGATGAGAAATAGTTTACACAAAGTTGGATGGGAGCCTAGCAACTAACTGGGCTCCGACACTCTTATTCAAAGCAAAGCACAAGCGCTGAAAAATGAAAGAACGAATATTAGCATTAGCAGAAATAATATGGGCAGCACGTGTGACCCTAGACAAAAACTCAAGGGCATCGCTCCCTAACTCTCCAAATGTAGAGAGGGCAAAAGCAATAAACCCATATCCATTGTCCGTGCACTTCACTTCATACTTCCTCTTCTTTCGGACGACAGCATTAGAAACAGCAGCTCCATGGACAAACGCACCAACTCCAGCCCCCGTGAAGGGAGAGACACAAGTGACATCTAAGCATACATTCCTCCCTCTGTCCCAAGAGTAAACCAGAAGATCCGCAGGTCGAAGGTCTCTACCTTCCTCAGACAAAAATCCAAGAGGTACCTCCTTTTGTACAACAACACCTGCCTGAGTACAAATATCACCCAACACGTCTCGGACTAGGTTATGGCGAAACTTAAGACCAATATCATTTTCACAATGGACAGCATGATCGCCAAAACAATCCATGATTTTAAGTGAACAACAAGGGCAAGTAAAACCAGCAGGATACATAGGAATAGCAAGGCGATAGCACAAAACACACCTGAATTGTTTGGGGTGCATTGTTTGTCCTAACCCTTCAATTGGGAGGGTTCTCAAGAAGTCCAAAGAGTGTGCTGACCTGTTGCTAATGAGGATAGCCTTTTCCCTAGCGCTCGGGTTGTACTGACTCTCCAAATTCTTCTCTACCAAATCAAAGTACACTGTAGCCAATTTTTTCATAAAAGGAGGGCTGGTACATCACGGCAGAGAACAAGAGGATCGAAGTTGCACAAATCTCGAAAGCTGTTCAAGGCTAAATCACAGGCAGACCCTACATCCCAGGTATTACAACGGTGAAGTAATCTGTTTTGGAGATCAAGAGACTGCAGACGTGAAGCAACAAATGCATAGATGGAAGCATCATGAGCGGTATACACCCCAAAACCACCAAGCCGAAAGGGCAAGGTGGCACACCGCCATTGCCAATCACCAAAGCCAGCACCCCCCGCCACAATGATCTCCTCAAGAACCTTTCGTAAAGCATTGTCGAAGTTAAGAGGAGCAGACCCAAGCATATGTGGGGGACAAGTCCGAAGAGAAAAGTACAAACGGCCTACACCAACACAACTGCGGAGAAGAAGCCTCAAATGAGGGTCATTAAGTCCAGCAACCGCCTCCATCAAACTAATAGTTTTGGAAACCCTGTCTCGGATCAAGCGACTGCAAAAGTCAATGTTTACTAGTCGAAAGTTGAAGCGGTTGTTTAACCCCATCCAACGGGTGAGATAAACTAGAAGGGAAAAACACAGGATCATAGCTCCTCGGATCTGGGTTCGGCCAAAAGATTTCAGATTTCTCAACATTCAGGTGCAACCCCAAAGCCGGCCCTTCCGTAGTGATCAAATGTAGGGCTTCAGACACCAATGCAGTGTCCCCAATAATGGTGCCGTCATCTAGGTACCAAGCCATGAAATCTAAGTTGCACTTATCATTGATTAGATGGACAAGAGGATGTAAGGTAAGTGCAAAAAGCAATGGCCCTAGAGGGTCACCTTGTTGAACTCCTTGAGAAGATAGCAGAATAGACTCATCATAATACAATCTCGCTCGACGCGCATAACAGAATTCAACCCAAGGAGATAGTGAAGGACACCGACATCGGACCTCTCTAAGCATCGTACTTCGATCCAAAAGGTTAAAGGCATTACTAAAATCAACCAAAAGCATAGACATGTTGTTAGCATCTCCCTTAGCCTCAATCAACCTGTTGACAGCATGAAGGATAGCCTCACTACCATTAGGAACACCCACACCGAACTGAAAATCCTCCAAATACTTACCGACCTCCTTACCAACCGTGACAGCTACAACCTTGGAGACAAGTCTCCTCCACACCGTCCCAACAACTATTGGTCGAACTCCACCCCCAGGCTTGAGTAAAGGCGTAAGCGGAGCACTAGCAATAAACTCACCCAAGGCAGCAGGACATTTACCAGCAAGTAGAAGATTAACAACGGCAGTAATAGAAGTGGCTAAATCATTAGCAACCGCAATGGCCGCCTTCCCAAGCGCATCAACAAAATGTTGAGCCCGAAAACCATCCCGCCCACAAGACGTTCCTTTAGGGAAACTTCTAATCCTGCTTAAAACAACTTCCTTAGTGACAGAAATCGCCACAACATCAGCAGAGAAGGGAGGCAGGATAGGACACGGAGCACGGGGGTGCTTCTTCTCCAACTCCTTCAGAGTCTCCTCATTCTTGGGCGCAATTCCGGACGAAGTCAAAACCCTAATAGCAGCAGAGAAGTGCCCATCACTAACCTTTCTCATACATTGTCTTCGATTCCGCTCTTCCAAACAAGCCTTCTCCTTCATAAAAATATCCTCACCATCTAAAGCACGTAAATTCCCACCACTCTCTCTGAGAACCTCTTTGACCAAGGTCTCTGGTCCACCAGGCTCTCTCCAAACACGAAGAGCACGTGCAATACCTTCAACCTGACAACAACCTTTCCTCCCCGACTTGCTATCAGTGCGAGACCAGTGAACTCTAAGAGTGCATAAAGGGAGAAGAAGCAAAAGAATCCAAGAGGCAAGGTCTTGAGGGGAAGCAACGACTTTGTCAAGAGCAGCTTTAAGGCACCGAGAAAAGCCAAGCCGATTGACTTTGGGGATACTCTTAACGGTACGACATTTACCTGCCAAAACTTCATGCAGTAACTCAACACTGACAGAAAAAGAAGAGGAGACACCACTAGACATCACCAAAAAACCACTTTCAATGCCAGGATCCCTATAGAGAGATGGACGTGGGATACCTTGAATATAAAAAAAGGGATCACTGACAACACCTTTACACTGAGGCCCAGAAACAACATAACCATCAACATGTTTGCAGCTCTTAAATAAAACATGAGTGCCAAGACAGGTTCCACACATCCAAATATTAAGCTCTTGCAAAGTGCGTTCCAAAGCAGAAAAAAGGCTAGAGCCACTGCCTAAAAGCAACTTGTACCTATTAATAGCACACCCATCAACCAAATGTACAAGCTTGAAATGTTGGACAAGAGAACTAGCCTTCAAACCACGACCCTCACCATTCCTGCACTTATCATAATCCCGAAAGGGACATGGATAAGAATCTGTCATATACAAAAATCAAAAATAAAAAATTATTTAAAAAAAAAAGAGTGATGTGGTCCAACCTAAAAATGACATGTGTCGTATATTAATTTTTTTAATCGTTCTTACTTGGACCCTGGTAAACTTCTCGTTCTTACTTACCCTCGTTCTTACTTACGGTTTTGGTTTCTTTGAGTTTCTTAGTTGATCAAGATTTACAATAAGAGACCGGTTTGGATTTGGTTGGATTTCTTTTAGAAATATTAGACAGGATTTACCCGAACCAGTGAACCACTACCCCTCGCCATCCTCCCGTTGCCAGGTTCAGAGAATGTGATCGAGGCGCGTGGTCATTTTTTATGTATCAGATTTTGAGCTTATCTTTTCCTTTTCGTCCTCAATTTCTTTTCGTTTCGACTCCAATTTGTCATCTACGGTTTCCAAAAGCATTGACGCCGCAGCATCAAAATCCTTCTTTCAAAGAAGTAAACTTAATTATGTAGACAAAACTCATGCAGTAAACCATATATTCTCAGCCGCAGAAAATGCAAAAAAAACTTAATTTATTTGAATGTCACAATATGTCTAAAAAATTTGAAATTATGGTGTGTGAAAACACGGAAGAGGCCTCAGACATCCAAGGAAGGATTGGGACAGCAAAAGCTCTCAAGCCAGGCTAAGGCGAAAGCTCTCAGGCGGCCACTGCGAATGTCTCTGAGAAACAAGCCTTATAATTCTTCATCATCAGCCTCTCTTTCAAAGAATTAAAGATTGGTTTTTGAAATTAGAAAAACAATAATTTATGCAAAAAGATAATCACAGAGATCTCAGACATCCAAGGAAGGATATAAACAGCACAAGCTCTCAAGCCTCGGCAAAGGCGAAAGCTCTTAGGCGGCAACTGCGAATGTTCTATTGAGAAACAAGCCTTTCAAATCATCATCATCGATCTCTTAACAGAAATTCAAACTCCTCAAATCAAATAAGCAGAGCATTCAAAAATGGATCTGTAGTTGAAGAAAAGTAGAAAAATCAAGAAATTACTGTCCCTAGAAATCCTTCTATCATTCAGCGAATCGCGTAGAAATCGGTTTTCAGGAACTCGTACTTCTCTCTTATTGGTAGTACGAGTTCCAATCAAATCGAAAACAGCAGTTTTTCATTGAAAATACGAGCAATTGAAACGGATTGAATTGGTTTCAGATATCCAAGGAAGGAATTAAAGCAGCATAAACTCTCAAGCCTAGGCAAAGGCGAAAGCTCTTAGGCGGCAACTGCGAATGTTTCTGAGAAACAAGCCTTTGATTCTATCATCTTCAACCATCAAACACGAAGGAAGATAAAAACGAAAGCATAAATTTTAAGAAACAAACAAAGAAGCCAGAAGGAACACCAAAGCGATAGAAAAACAGAAGACGTGGCGGAGATTATATAGAAGTGAAAGCGTCTGATTTGGGAGAGAAATCAGGGTTAGGGTTTCTAGGAATCCAACGGTCCTATTTCGTTTCTTGTACGGGCTTTATTCCGTGGGCCGAATCCAGGTAGATGGGCCGAATTTTATCTGTAATCTTCGGCCCAATACCTTGCAAATTTACAATACAAATGTTGGGAATTGTTTTCTGATATTCTTACAAAAAAAATAAATAATAATATTTCTCTTGTAAATAATAAGGGACATAATATAAGAAGCTTATAATAAATCGATGGAGATGAACAAATGGTTTAAAAATAACGGCGCGGCGGAAAGGAATAATAGAAATTGCATTATACGTCTAATGATTCTTGTGTATTGATGAGTTGTTGTATTTGATAGTAGGGTCCAAAAAAGCACACGAAAACAAACAAAGGTGAGCACATTTGCTGATCTGTAATTGACTAAGGACTAATAATTGCAGGGGTTGTGTAGGTTCTTATGACAGCATATGGGTTATGATCCATTGGCCTAGTAGCTCTTGTTCATCCAATGTGGTCCTTCAATTTTGAAAAATAAAAGGTACTTGACATTCACGCCCTCCTCTTGGACATCATAAGCCTCATTTCGTTCATCTTATGTGTCGTTGGTTTCGTTTCATAGACACACCCCCTTATGCTTCGTCTTTGTGCATATGCGCCATGAATTCATCAGTTGTGTGTTTGTTGGTTCGAATCCTTTGGATTACATTACTGTAAATTTACCAAGGCAATTGGAGAAATGAGCATATTTAATATTTTTGTCTTGAAGAAAGGGAGGGAAGAAGAATTCCCCCAAGAATGTGAGATCCCCAAATATCAGCAGCCCCAAGATACAGCATTCTTTTTTTTTTGTGTTTCAGAAATGTAGGAATTACGTCATTAAATTCAAGTGTTAGTTAACCTTTTTATATTAAGCAGTTGCGATGATATTATTATCAAATGGATGAATTAGGAAACCAACCCAAAAGAAAGTGGAAGCCATGGTACTACTCCTCTAGTATTTATTTCAAGCCCCTCTCAATTGGGTCAACCCCATTTTGGATTGTTAATTCGTTACCCTATATAAACGGTCATACAGTACCATCTAAAATAAAAATAAAGAAATTAAGGATACGGACTGTTTTTTTTAAAACAATTCAATTACAAAGGATACATTTTTAAAACCTTGTAAAAGTAACCTCATACAGACTCGATCTTTTATTTTCAGATTTATTTTTTTTAAAATGAAAATAATTCAAAACCCTAAGATTCGCTGGCAAAGGCTCCATTCAATGGGCAAACTGTCCAGTCAATACCCAGACTTAATTCCCGAAATACCCCTCGCAACGACCCATAGCTAAAGGGTAAAATGGTCAGGCGGTGCCCATTTTAGAATTCCCTGCACTTTGAATTGCTCTCTTCTTCTCTCTCCTGCTGTCAACCCAAGAACATTCTTACCTTTGATTATTTTTTTCCCCACTTTTTTCCTCCCTTTTCTGTAGATTTCGGAAAGCATATGCGCGAAGAAATTACTAGAAAATTGAATCCAGGGAACAACCAAAGCAAAGAAAAGCTCAATCACTTGCAATCGATTGATTTCGAACCCAGAAACTGCTTTACTCTCCTCCTTTTTTGCACGCGCTTCCGATTCCAAAAGGGAGAAGAGCATAAGACAGCGAGGAGGAGGAGAATGAACAGTAGCCATTACGAACTACAAGCTTCGAATCTGGACTTTTGTATTTGGTTGATTAACAGCGGTTTTCTGCACTGATCATTCATGGCGGGCGAGCGCAAACGTGTGTACCAGGCTTGGAAAGGCAGCAACGTGCGTACTTCTTACTCTTCCTGTTCAATCATTTTCTTACTATTTTTTTTTTGAATTGTCATGTACTGTTTGTTACGAGGGTTTTTGCTTTTGGGACTTTAGGGGTTTCAATACTGTGTGTAATTTTTTTTTTTTCTTTGCCAATTTTGCTCTTATCTGTTTTTGGGTTTGGATTCTTGTGGTTTGGAGGTTCGATTTGGTTTTGAATGTTTTGACATGTGCTTGTGACCTCTTCCCTACTCGAGTATGGGTTCTGTAAAATTTTCTGGATCAGTGATATTTTTAGTATGGAAATTGTGGAAATTGGGAGTATTTGATTGAATGGGTTGCTAATTGGGGGCTTTTGGTCCAGAAAATAGAAAGATATAGTTTTCTGAGTATGGGAAGAATGTGGTTCTGCACTTCTGCGTTTGTGGTTTGTTATCACTAGTGGGATTTCTTGATGATTCACACAAGTGCCACCACCATTTTTGGCGGGTGTGTGGGAAAGATTTACATTTTCATTTCTGTACATATGTTGAGAGAGGTTCTAACATGCGTGAGAGCTTGCTGGTTAGTTGTTTCTAAGCATTTGTCAGACATCTTATTGAGTTCTTGTGATGTGTATTGGTCAGTTATAGAAGAAGATGATCATCATCATCATCATCCAACTTAATAAATAACTTGTGTTTGAAAGTTGAAACTCAATCCGAGAACTTGGAACAATTGCAGAAGGTGAATCTGAAAATGGAATACTCAAATGTGGCCCACGAGAAGTTGAGAGATGCATAAGCTAATGCTCAGTAGAATTTCATTTTTGAGATGAGAACTAATGGATTATGATTGAGCTGTTTGAATTAGAAGGCTTGTTGACAAGCTGCTGCTAACCCTTGAGAAACTTGGTTATCTTTTGTTTTTGCTCTTAGCTGTTTAGCTACGGTATTTTACTTTTTAGATTATCTACAAACTGTGACCCAGATTTTCAACCACGAGAATCCTGTTTGAATTTGCCTCTTCATGATCTGCATTAAGTAGAGGTTCTGCTACTAGGCTGACCTTTAGAAAAAGAATGAACTTGAATCAGGTGCTGATGTGTTTCCTTGATGAAACTGACTGGGAAAAGAGCAGTCTTGTAACCAAACCGAGAAAGCTTTTGTCTTCATATATAGATTCTATGATTTTTCGACCGTTGACTTTATGATTATGCATACTGGCTTGCTTCTGCTAGGCCCCTCGAGTTTTGACTATCGTCGGATATCCTTGCTATAGTTGGTTTGTGATGAATTGACCTTTTGGTAATATTTAATGTATCGTTCAGTGTTTTCTTAATTGCTTTTCTTAATGTATGTCTTTGTCTTTCTCTCTCATTTTCTTGTCTGTAGGTATTCCTATGCGGTGGGAGGCTGATATTTGGACCGGATGCTAGGTCACTTTATGCAACTATATCCCTTTTAGCTGTACCTGCAATTGTCTTTTGCACATTTGTTGCAAGGAATCTTCTTCATAAATTTCCAGATTACAATGCCGGATATGCAATTCTGGTGGTAGCTATTGTCTTCACCATCTATGTTAGTCCTTACCTCTCTTTCAACTTCTAAAAGTATCATCATGCATCTCCATCTTACTTAAGGTTCACTAAGTCAATAGTTTAAAATTGGTTATTTTGAAATATCTTTTCTTGTTTTTTACTTATTGGTAATATTCTTATAATCACAGCTGCTTAAGTTTTCATTTTTCTTTAGGCTTTCATATCTCTTGAATAATAGACTTTGGTTCCGTATTGGATACCTTTTGGAAATCGGTTTATAATTACGTTAGATTTTGAATTTTCTTGCCAGTTTTTAAGTTTTTTTTCCTGCGTTATACAGGTTTTGCTGCTTCTTTTACGTACTTCAGCTCAGGATCCAGGTATCATTCCTCGTAACTCCCATCCACCAGAAGAAGAGTTCTGCTATGAGAATGCAGCAACTGGAGAGGCAGGTAGGCCTACACCAAGCTTGCAATTTCCCCGTTCTAAAGAAGTGATGGTTAATGGCATACCTGTTAAAATGAAGTACTGTGAAACGTGCATGCTGTACCGTCCACCTCGTTGTTCTCATTGTTCTATATGCAACAATTGCGTGGACAAGTTTGATCATCATTGCCCGTGGGTCGGACAGTGTATTGGAAAGGTATGCTGCCTAATTAGATAAGCTATTTCTCTTTACTAAATGAGCTTTTACTCTCTTGTTTGCTTTGCTTATGAAAATCTTCCTCTATGATGTAAGAATTTTATAGAGGAGATCAAGTTGAAATGGTATGAAAAAGATACTTTTTGTTTTCTGGTGCAGCGCAACTACCGATTCTTCTTCATGTTCATATCTTCTTCAACTCTTCTCTGCATATTTGTCTTCTCAATGTCTGCTTTGTACATTAAGTTCCTCATGGACGAGCATGGAACTGTTTGGAAGGCGATGAAAAAGTCTCCGGCATCAGTGGTGCTAATGCTGTATTGTTTCATCTCGTTGTGGTTTGTTGGCGGTTTGACTGGCTTCCATTTGTATCTCATAAGCAGAAATCAGGTCAGTTGCTTCTTATCCCTATTTTACTGCCTGGATTTTTCACCAAGAATTTTTTGTAATACACAACAAGTATTTCTTATGCTTTTCTTTACTACTTTCAGAAAAGTTAATAGTTATTTCCTACCAAAAAGAGTAAAGAAAATAGCCGATTCATATTTTACATATGGTAGGTGGTTGTTTATTGATTGCGTGCTTCCATGGCCATCAACAATAACACAAACAATAACACATCAATTTAGGGTGAGTTTGGATAACACAGGGTAATGCATGAAATCTTAAAGACGCAATACAATGCATTATCCTGTGTAAGCAGTGTAATCCAAACTCACCCTAAAATTACAATACACTTCTCACTGTTCATATTTTTTTTTTTTAATCTCCAGACAACGTACGAGAACTTCAGATCAAGAGCAAACAACATCCAAAACGCTTTTGACCGTGGTTGCTTCAACAACTTTGTAGAAGTGTTCTTCACCAAAACACAACCTTCAAAGAACAAACTCCGTGCATTCGTACAAGAAGAATCACCAAGGCCTGCCAGGAGGCAAATGCAAGACCACGTTGAAGAATCAAGTGAAGACCGCCGAACCAAAGTTGAGACTGATGATCTAGAAATGGGAGAGGATATCTTTAAACTATCTCAACGTCATAACGTCAGTGAAGCAGATGAGTATAAAAGAAGAGGGAGTGATAATTTAGCCCACTTGTCTTCGGAAGCAGACTACAATTTGGATCCTGAATTTCAAACTCACCAAGCTAGACCCAGAAGAGGTAGTAGTAGCTTTGAGGCTGCATCACCACATTTGCAGGGCTTCAATTCCGTAGTTTCGGGTCAAGAGTGACAGCAGAAACAGGTAAGTTGCAAATGAACTCTTGACTGTATTTTACAAATTCAGGAAATGAGCAAAATTTAGCAAGACTCTGCCATTCTTTCAGGTTTCTTTTTTGGAGAAGAGCCAATATATATATATATATTCGTCCCACAATTCTAGAAGATATTTTGTGTTTTCGCGTACGGCTATATGTACAACAGCTGAAGGTACTAAGAATTGATGTGCATATATTTCTTCCACATTTTATCTGGGTGCAGATATTTGAGGTCATTGATTGTTTTATATGTAATTTTAGAACTACTACTCTGTAAAAGGGAATGCTTGTTTCCTTTCTTCAAATATGGAGGTGCGCTGTAGAATGTGATTAGGGTCTGTTTGACGTGGCATATGGTAAGTTATATAGTATATTTTGACGAGTATACTAGTATTTGATTGCTGGGCAGTGTAGAAATACTAGAATGCAATCGTCGTGTTTGCCACCAATTATCTATAGCTATAGTTGCCTCCATTACTCGTTCATATTCGCCTGTTTGGTGTTTACTACTATGATATCCAATAAGAAATCTAATACCGGTAGAAGACCAGTAATTGGTACTCCGTATTATGATAACGTGTTACAGTGGCGGATCAAAGAATTCTGGAAGGGGGCGCATAATATAATATACATTATATTAAAGCTAGATAAAAATAGCCATAAAAAATCGAGTCCCTACTAAGAAAAGACTCGTATAAAAAGGGGTGCACGAAAAACCAAAAACCAGATCAGAAATTCTCTACCATTCTCCGTTCTTTCCCTCTCCCTTCTCAGGCTTGATTCACCGGCAACAAGATGCCTGGCCTTGACAGCATCTCGCTGGTGGGTCGGCCGGTCAGTTCCTACGCGAGTCTAGCTTGCATCGGAGATTGCAGCGCCGGGTAAAGGTAAGCCCAAAAATCTAAATCTGAATTCGAAAACCAGATCTGACTCTATTGGCGTTGAGATTTGATGAATTGAAGATGGAAGATGGAAGATTGAAGATTAAAATTTTGAAGATCTAAATTTTTGAAATTTTGAAGATTTGAAGCGTAAAATTTGTTATGCTTAGGTTTGATTTTTTGTTGTTGTTGTTCTAAGATCACCATCTAGTAGATGGTGATTCAGGCTAGCCTTACTGTTTGCAGGTAGCCTAATGTTTGCCTTGGTTGTTGTTGCAATAACTTATAAAAAAAGGGTGCACACCCACATAAATCAAACCTATATATTACCTTTCATTTATTTAGCATTTTGATTTACCACTAAACACGTCTGGTAGATAGAGAGGCCGAAGCAATTTGGTAGCTAGACAAGCCAACAAAGTGTACAAAAAAAAAATCCAAACAAGCAAAAGAAAACCTAACATACAACCAAAAGTTAGCAAATCATGGGAGGGCTACTGAAAGCAGCACCACTAGTATGTTGGAAAAAATGGTCAACTCTATCTGGGGAGTGCATAATGGACCACCATGACATTGCCCACACCTAAATGAAGGATCTTGTGTTATCCTCATGACCACAACTATGATTAGACATGGCTCAATCTTTGCCCATATCAACTTTTAATTGCGGAAAGAAATCTCTAAGTCAGCTTGAAATAGATTCAGTTCAAATTTGTTTATAATCAACTTGTGTTTCATTTTTTAATTGGTACCATCATGAAAGACTTTTTTTTTTTGTTGATTTTAGTTCCTACTAAGTATTATTTTGGATTGTCATTGTACATTAAAGGCTTTTTTTTTGGATTACTTTTGTATATATTGCTTAATAAGTCAATTTTTTATATGACCAATCAACTAAAACGTTGATTCGAGTCGTAAAAGCATGTATTGGTGGAGTTGAAAAGTTATCCCTGAATTGGTTAGGTGATAGCTTGCATTTAGGAGTATATTAGGATGCATATTTGTGTTGGTTTTTGCATAGTTTTAGTTGGTTTAAGCTTAGTTTCTAGGTTTTCTAGGAAATTCGGGTTTTTCGCTTGTTTTGTTCGGTTTTGCAGATCTTTAGCTAAACAAGCGTGAACGGAATGGATCTTAGATGATTGTGGAGGATCAAAATGAAGCTTAAGTGGTGCAAGCGAAGATTGGAAGACCTAAGGCCCAAGAGCTTGAGGGATAAAAACGCTTAAACCTGGGTCATGCATTGGAGCCTTGTTTTGACACCTCTATCTTGCAATGCTTGGTTTGGGAGATATAGTGGTCTGATGGAGTTGAATTTGTTATCATTGGAAATATAATGTGAAGAGCTACAATTCATATTTACTCCGAGTCCAAATTCCAACTCAAAGGGGGTCAAAACAGCCTCTGAAGTGTCACTTGAATGCTGAACCGAGGCTGAGCGCGGGGAAGGACAGGCGGACCGCGACCGCGCTCAGGGGAGTTTGATCGCTCCCAGAGCCGCACTGATTCGACGTTGATTTCGACTTCGGTTTATCTTTAGGCTGACTTATTGTTATGTTAGGATGTTTTTAGATTATGATATAAATACTCTTATAGAGTTTTATTTTGGAACTCAAGCATTATTACGTTATTCAACTTTAGAAAGAACTTTGGGAGACAAAACCCTAGAGAAAAGTTTGAAGAGAAATCCAACTCTTGCAAGTTTGATTTCTTCGTTAATGTTGTTTTCTAGCTAATTTCTCATGTCTAACTAGTTAGTTGAAGTTGTATGCATGATTGATTGTGAGATTTGAATTATTTCAATTTGCCTAGACTAGATTGAATTACTCCATGCTTAATTGATTAGATTCGCTTAGGATTATAATAGCTTGATCACCTATTCTGATTTCTAGGTTGAATTACAACTAGAATAACTTAATATATGGTGGAATTCGGTTTTTCATGGACGAATCCTTTGATTAGACTTATATATGGTGGAATAAGGTTAATCAAAGGATGAGAATTCGATCACAAAACTTCATGAATAGACGGTGGAATTTATGAACTATGTTTCTATTGAATGCTTTGAATTAATTTGTATGATCAATTTGACCTAGAAGGTTTTCGAGGTTAATTGGTTAAAAGGTTATTAGAGACGGTGCATATTAATAACCACTTTGAGCTTGAATTCCATTAATTCACAATAGATTAGTCAAGGGAATTGAATTAAGAATAATCAAGGATCAATAATCATGTGTGCAATGGATACGAAACTAGTTGGATGCTTTCTCTCTACTTGAAAACCCAATTATTTTACTTGCTTTGTTTTATTTACTTAGATTAATAGTTAAAATCTTGAAATCCCCTTTAATTACTTTAGTAATATTAATTAAACACAAGAAATCTGAGTCCATGTGGGTACGAACCTTGCTTTCATTATATTTAGGTTTCAAAGTTAGGATTTTTCTTTGACAAAGCTTTTACCACGACATAAAAGTGCTCGTCAAATTTGGCGCCGTTGTCGGGGACTCGGCTATTTCTTTGTGTTTACTTAGCATTAATTATTTTTGTTGTTGTGAACCTATCTTACTGTTCATAACACATGCGCTACTGATCCATGGCTTTGTTTGAATGTAGACAGCTGCAAGATGAACACTTCCATGACTATTTTTCAAGATTTCAAGACCATGTGTTTGAACTTGGTACTTGGGGATTACAATATAGTGATGGAGAGGTAAACATGGGAGTTATCCATGGTATGAATTTTGAGACAAGGGGATTGGCCGACTACATGAGCAATGAGAGGCTTTTATATATGGGATCCGAGGAATGTTGGGATTTCTTATGTTTCATGAGCCATCAAAGCTTTTTGGTCGAGTCATCTTCCCAACCACCCCAGCCGGTTGATAAGTCTCTTGAGGATATAATCAAGGATCTCTCCAAAGGGGCGGATGCTATAATCATGGAGGACTGTGAGTCATGTTCTTCAAGTTTTCATTCCACGATCTCATGCCCTTTTGAGTTGTGTGAAAGGAGAGGTGGAGTCATATTGGAGTCAAACGATCATGAGTCAAACACTCAAATTCAAGTTGAGGAGCAATCTACTACACTTGATGTGAGTTATGAAGATGAATGTGAGTTATCTGTTAAGACTCCCGCTGTCACGGTGCATCCTATGTTAGGCCTTAACATCCTATGCTTCAGTTTCCCCACCTTCTCACATCCAGAGCTGATGGAGTTCCTAGTTGAGGAGCCAAGTCTACAACACATGGTGGAAAATGAAGAATATATGGAGTTCATCTTGGATAAAAGTGGTATTGCTGATAAGCGCTTTGATTCATACTGTAAGTATTTTCTAAAGCCACCACTTGTGCTGGATTTAATTGAACAAATGTCATAGCATGAAAATTGGGCACACGTGTTTGATAAATTAAAACGGTCTTTGAAAGTTATATTATGCATCTTTAATTTATCATTGTGTTACTTATGTCTTTTTGAGATGTGTGCACAGGGGTTTGACAGGTTGTTAAGGGCATTGACAATGTCTAATCTTGTCAATTCATGCTAAACGTCAAGCTAATGACGTTAAATAAGCGCTTCTTGGGAGGCAACCCAATGCTTAGATAGATTTCTTTTTCAGTTAATCTTTTGCTTTTTAGGTAGTTTTGTGTGTGTTTAGATATCTCATGTCCAAAGATTGATAACTCAAAGAACCATCACCACCATCGGATTTCCCGTCGTTCTTGCCTGGATAGCTAGATTCTTTGTGACTTTTTCTCTTTCCTTTACTTTTTCCTTTACTTTGGGGACAAAGTATGTTTTACGCATGGGGGAAGGGATTTACTTTTGCATTGCATGTAGTTGCATTAGATTAGGCATATTTAAAATTTTTGCTTGCATTGATTAAAATCTTGAAAAAATTAAATGAAAAAAAAAAATCAGAATAATTTGAAAAAAAAATACAAAAATATTGCATTTTAGGTTCTTATTTCCCCATTGTTTAATACCTCTTGTGTTTCTATGCTAAGTATGAGTCCTAACCCATGATTTGCATGATATGCTGAAATTTCTATGATATGAGCATGATCGTTGATTGATTACTTTGACTATAGGACTGAGCATGTATATAGTTTGAGTTTTAGATTCATTATGAAGTTCTAGACACAATTTGCCTTGTGAGATTTTTGGCCTGTCATGATTATTTGTTTTATATATTCTTGAGTGTATCACCATGATTTTCTACATCTAGAACTTGCGTTATGACTCTTTTTCAAAGCTGCTTTATATGATTGAATGCATGACTTTAAAATGATTAAGACAATGTTTCTTATTAACATATTTCCTTTCCTACCTTACATGATCCATGTTTTGACACCCCATTTCTTTGAGTTTTAAGCCTATTTTTTTTTATATAGCTCCACAAAATTTTCCTAGCCTATTAAACTTGACCCATCCGGGATTTAAGACTTTAGGTTGTGTTTTGGTTTTGTGTGAGTTTGGTATAAATATGGGGAGGTTGAAAAGAAAAGGTGGAAAAGAGGAAAAACAACTCTAGTGTGCAAAAGTGAAAAAAAATGAAGGTGAAAAACAAATACAAAGAAAGAAAAGTAAGCTTGAAAGGTTAGTAACCTTCAAAAGTATAAGAAGAGTTGAAAAGAGGAAAAAAGTGTGAAGAAAGAAGAAAGAAAAAGTGTTTAAATGTGTTTATGGAGTTGGAAAGAAAGTTTGGTAAAGGTGAGAAGAAAAGAAAGTGTAAAAGTTTGGGTTTAGGATTAATTTTTTATCCCGGATTTAGCACCACATGACTAAAATTGATCCCTTCCAAATTCTCTTTACCTTGGCCCCATTACATCCCTTAAAAGACCTCATGATTTTTGTTATGTATTTGGTCTATAGCGGTGGAGAATTAGGACGCTAATGTAAGTCTATGGTAGTCTAGTTGTTCATGGTTGATTTTGAATGAAACACATCCTTTACACACTTGAGAGTGAGAGCAAACACATTATCTTGGTGAGGTCTAGAATGAATAAATGATCTTTGGTCTATGCTTGAATAAATTGCATGCTATGAAGTCTTAGTCAGGTGTTAATTATATATATGTTGAATTGCTTGTTTGATTATGAGATAAATGCATGATTGTATTTATGTGGTGTGACTTGGATATATGTCTTGCCTGAGGACAAGCAAGGATTAAGAATGGGAGAGTTTGATAGCTTGCATTTAGGAGTATATTAGGATGCATATTTGTGTTATTTTTTGCATAGTTTTAGTTGGTTTAAGGTTAGTTATAGGTTTTCTAGGAAATTCGGGTTTTTTGCTTGTTTTGTTCTGTTTTGCATATCTTTAGGTAAACAAGCGTGGACGGGATGGATCTTAGATGATTGTGGAGGATCAATATGGAGCCTAAAGTGGTGCAAGTGAAGATTGGAAGAGCTAAGGCCCAAGAGCTTGAGGGATAAAAACGCTTAAACCCGGGTCATGCATTGGAGTCTTGTTTTGACACCTCTATCTTGAAATGCTTGGTTTGGGAGCTATAGTGCTCTGATGGAGTTGAATTTGTTATCAGTGGAGTTTGACCGCGCCCAGAGCCGCGTTGATCCGACGCTGATTCCGACTTCGGTTTATCTTTAGGCCGACTTATTGTTATTTTAGGATGTTTTTAGATTATGTATAAATACTCTTTTAGGGTTTTATTTTGTAACTCAAGCATTATTACGTTATTCAACTTTAGAGAGAACTTTGGGAGACAAAGCCCTAGAGAAAAATTTAGAGAGAAACCCAACTCTTGTAAGTTTGATTTCTTCTTTAATGTCGTTTTCTAGCTAATTTCTCATGTCCAACTAGTTAGTTGACGTTGTATGCATGATTGATTGTGAGATTTGAATTATTTCAACTTGCCTTGACTAGATTGAATTACTCCATGCTTAATTGATTAGATTCGCTTATGATTATAATAGCTTGATCACCTATTCTGATTTCTAGGTTGAATTACAACTAGAATAACTTAATATACGGTTAAATTCGGTTGTTCATGGACGAACCATTTGATTAGACTTATATACGGTTGAACAAGGTTAATCAAAGGATGAGAATTCGATCGCAAAACTTCATGAATAGACAGTGGAATTTATGAACAATGTTTCTATTAAATGCTTTGAACTAATTTGCATGATCAATTTGACATAGAAGGTTCTCTAGGTTAATTGGTTAAAAGATTATTAAAGACGGTGCATATTAATAACCACTTTGAGCTTGAATTCCATGAATTCACAATATATTAGTCAAGGGAAATTAATTAAGAATAGTCAAGGATCAATAATCATGTGTGCAATGGATACGAAACTAGTTGGACACTTTCTCTCTACTTGAAAACCCAGTTATTTTACTTGTTTTGTTTTGTTTACTTAGCTTAATAGTTAAAATCTTGAAATCCCCTTTAATTACTTTAGTAATAGTAATTAAACACAAGAAATCTGAGTCCCTATGGGTACGACCCTTGCTTTCACGATACTTAGGTTTGAAAGGTATGATTTTTCTTTGACAACGCTTTTATTAGGTCACCAATTCGTTGGGTTCACCAATCCATTGGGTTGGCCTGACCAACCAATAAAGTATTATTTTAATTAAAAATTAAATATTTTATTATTAAATTTATATAAATTTATTATTTTATTAATATTAAATATTATTTTAATATAATATAATATTGATTATTTGAAGAAACATAAAATAAAGGTTATAAAAATTTACAATCGTGACCCGCTTGATCAACCTAAACTCGTACCATACTCGTAACAACACGACTTGATCAAACTCGTAAATTTAGTGACCCAATGACCCGAGACCCGTTTTGACCCGAACCCAACCCGCCCAACCCATTTGATAGGTCTAGTGGTAATCATCTTAAATTTTAAACAAATATCTTCATTGAGTTGCACGGGAATCACTTTAAGCATGCTCGGGCATACCATACTTAGGTCCATGGTCAATATCTCGTATTTGTCCTCAACCTTGGCCACAAGTGGGATTGCCTTTGGTACCTCCTAAAGTTTAACGTTGAACCATGTTGGGGCATTATAGGATGTACAAGGATCAACCATGATGATGACAATGTTGGCCAAATAATAAAATCCTCAATTGGATCCATTTCGGAAACTACTAGTTATCTAAGGTTTTGATGATGATAAACACCAAAGGGTTTGATGCCTTGAGTGTTCCTCAAGTGTTTTAAGTGAAGTAAGCATATCAGGGAACACAGGAAGTCATTGTTAAAAGAACTAATAAAGGGAACAGTTACTAAAGCATGCTAAGTTCAATATCGTCAAAACAAGGGAACTACGTTAGGAAACGACATAGGGAACGGTGGACAATCAAAGTAGTTTATGCAAGAAGTCGCGTATCGCTAAAAAGAAAATATTACCATATTTTATTAATGCGAGTTAAAAGGCGATTTGGCAATTGTAGTTGGAATATTTTGGAAGAGAATGCATGGAAACTAACGATATATTTACAACTAGCACGCAATGACATAGGAACATGGGACTTATCCACCTTACCTATCGAGTAAAGAGCAATAGGATCAAAATGGGACTTCAAAGTAAAAAATGAGAAGTAGGATCAGTTGAAAGAAACAAAGCAAGATTGATAGTGAAAGGATTCAATTAAAGTTAGGCAAAAATTACATACCTTCACTTCAGTGGGAAAATTGCCAACTGTAAGGATTGTAATTGCTCTAGCCACAACTAAAGAATGGTCATTGTTTTAACTAGATGTGAACAATGTCTTCTTGCATGGCATCCCTGATGAGGAAATTTACAATTCATTCATAGTGTTTTTGGTGTATGTGGATGACTGGAAATGATATGGATGAGATAACTTCAGTGAAGCAATCTCTACATGACAAGTTCACCATCACAGACTTAGGAGAGGCAATATACTTTCTAGGAATGGAGATACTTAGAACAGATGAGGGGACCTATCTAAGCCGAAGAAAGTATGTGACAAATATACTAACCGATGACAATATGAAAGAATCTTAAGTTATTGGTTTTCCTCTCCCATCAAGTTTAAGGCTTAGTGTAAATACGAGATTTTTACTTGCCGATTTAGAGAGACATAGAAGATTAGTAGGAAGACTGCTCTATCTGACTTTGACAAAGCTTAGCATAGCTATGTTGTCCATCATTTGTCTTAGTTTGTTTCATAGCCTCGCCAACCACACTTTCAGCAACTCTTCATCTCCTCAAGTATCTAAAAGGGACCGGATAGTTAGCAAGGGTGTCCATTTTCCAACACAATCTGATTTAAAGATTGTTAGAGTTCACCGATGCTAACTAGGGAGCTTGTCTCACTATACGAAGGTCTTTGATATGATTTTGGGTCTTCCTCAGGAGAATACTTGGTTTCTTAGAAAACCAAGAAGAAAATAACAAACCCACGATCCTACGCTGAAGCATATTACTAGAATATGAGTAGCACCACTTCTGAACTGGTTTGGATTAGCTACTGAAAGCATTTTATCGATTTCTCGTAATGAAATCAGTCCCATTTCGAATCTAGACTTGAATTAGTTTAACCCTAACTTCAGTCAAAGTAAGACATGTTATCAAATTACTAACCTTGATCCATGTTTGATTAAGCCTTCAAAAGATCAATTCTTCTTCAATTGATTTTCTCCTCCTTTGCTTCTTCCGAAATGTGTTTCATAATGGATTAAAACAAACAATCCTATTTAAATAGTCCTTAAAGTGGAATTTTAACTTTAATTCTTCATTTACGAAGGTTAATTTTTGCAACTTCCAAGTGCATTGTATTCTTTGATACGTTGAAAAAAAGAAGCAATTAATCCTTTCAATTACCTTTCAATTTCTTTAACGTTTATAAATCAATTGCACACTTAATATGATGTCTATATGTTTTGTGAGGCAGGAGAAGAGGGATTTGTCTCTAAATGAAACTCCCGGATTTAATATCTTTAATCGATACCGATCCATCACAGTTTCGTTCTCAATATTAAAACCATATAATATACATGGACTTAATCTTTAGAATTAAACCTATGTTACTTGGACCATAAAACATTAATATAGGAAATATTCTTACATTCTCCCACTTGGTCCATGTGAGAATTTGATGGCTTAAAATAGACTATAAGCATGCTCTCTTATATTAAGTCCAACATAATTTCATTTACTTTAATCAAGTTAGAACTGATTGGATCATGGGGATCACAAGTCATTGAGAGACATGATTCCTTCCATGTACCGCAAATCAATCCCTACTTAAAGCTTCTGTAAGATTTCTATAATGTTGAGAAATACCATAATTGTCATCAAAAGACCCATAAGTGTGTACACAAACAATAATGATAACATGTTCAACATAGCAGAAACAAAACTATAAGCGAGTTCAAAGTGTCACACATAATGAGCAAACTATATATATTCAGAATAACAAGGATTTATCTATAACACCCATACGTTTGACATGTCCAATGAACGCCTTGGGTGGTAGTCCCTTAGTCAACGGATCTGCTATCATCATATTCGTTCTAATATGCTCAAAAAACACTCTACGCTTCTGCACCTCATCATTAACCGACAAATACTTCAACTCCATGTGTTTAGCACCCTTAGAGTACTTGTCGTTTTTCGAGAAGAAAACGGCTGCGGAATTATCACAATAAATTCTCAAACGGACTAGTTATACTATCGACAATACCAAGTCCTGAGATAAAGTTCCGCATCCACAATGCATGAATAGTGGCCTCAAAGCACGCCACAAATTCAGCCTCCATAGTGGAAGTAGCAATGACAGACTGCTTTCCACTCTTCCATGACACTGCCCCTTCAGCTAATAGGAACAAATAGCCAAATGTAGACTTTCTACTATCCAAACATCCAACATAATCTGAATCTAAATATCCAATGACCTCTAGATGATTAGATATCCTATATGTAAGCATATGCTCTTGGTGCCTTGCAAGTACCTGAGAACCTTCTTAGCAGTTTCCAATGGTCCATTCCGGGAATACTTTGATGTCGACCCAACATTCCTACAAGGCTACAACAAAGCTGATATCAGGCCGAGTACAAGTCTGAACATAGTTTAGACTCCCAACCACTAATGCATATGGAATTGTTTCCATTTCCTTTCGTTCCAATTCATTACTAGGACATTGTATTTTACTATATTTGTCTCTTTTGTATTGGAACTATCCCTGCAGAGCATTTGTCCATTCTATACCTCTCTAAGACTTTATTAATGTAAGCTTTCCGAGACAACCCTAACAATCCTTGTGATCTATCTCGAAAGATTTCAATTCCAATAACATAGGATGCCTCACCCATATCTTTCATTTCAAAGTTCTTAGAGAGATACTTCTTCACATCATGTAACATCCCTAAATCATTTGCAGCAAGCAAAATATCATCAACATACAGGACCAAAATTACAAATCTGCTCCCACTGACTATTATGTAGATACACCGTCAACGGCAATCTCTACAAAACCATATGACGTGATGGTGTCATTAAACTTTAAATACCATCGTCTAGAAGCTTGTTTTAGTCCACATAATTGACTTCCTCAGCTTACAAACCTTTTGTTCACGTCCTGTGGCCAAGAATCCTTCAGGTTGGTCCATATATACTACCTCCTCTAATTCACGATTTAGAAAGACGGTTTTCACATCCATCTGGTGAAGCTCTAAATCATAATGCGCCACCAAGGCCAAAACAATCCGTAGGGAGTCCTTCTTTGAAACTGGAGTGAAGGTCTCCTTATGTTCAATGCCATCCTTTTGGGTGAAGCCCTTAGCAACAAGTTTGGCCTTATATCTTTCAATGTTGCCCTTTGAGTCCCTTTTCGTTTTAAAGACCCACTTGGACCCAACTGTCTTACAACCCTTAGGCAACTCAACTAAGTCCCAGACTTTGTTATCACCCATTGACTTAATTTCTTCTTTCATGGCAATCAACCATTTATCGGAATTGTCACTTTCCATGGCCTTACTAAACGAGACTGGATCTTCATGAATGCTTAAGTCACATTCATTTTCAACAACATACACTACTATAAAATGGGTTTTTAACGACAAACAAAATCGTCGTTATAGGTAAAAAATATCGTCGTTAAAACTTTTAACGACGAACAAAACTTCGTTGTTTGTTCGTTACAATAGCTTCCGACGTTATTGGTTTTAACGACAATGTTCATCGTTAATGCTTAACGACGGCATATGTGTTCCTCGTTATTTATTAACGATGACCTACTTGCTCATCGTTAATCAATAACGACAACTTACCTGCTCGTCTTTAATTAGTAACGACAACCTACTAGCTCGTCGTTAATTATTAACAATGACCTACCTAGTCGTCGTTGTTAATTAATCAATAATAACCACAGTAATGACCATATTTATCATTGTTATTTTACAGGAAGAAAAATCACCCAATGCTCAAAAGCAACATTAATTTTATTTAAATTGTTTTAGCACACTAAATAGTACAACACTCTTAAATTGTCATTTTATTCAACATGCTCTTTGTTCACCTAACCAAAAATTTTCAAATTTGATACATGAAATCTAAAAAGCCAAAAGAATCTTCAAATAGCTTTTCTGCCAAGACAAAATAAAATAGTCCTAGACATAACCTTCTGCATTATCTTCCTTGCCAAAAGCAACTCCGACCTTCAAAATTATTTCAACAGATTGGTGTACGTTATCGACCACCTTAGACATTGCTTGCCACTTCTTGGTGTGCTTGGGTTCAGCAGCCACACATCTCTTCAACACTTCTCCTTCTGGATCTCCTCAGTCCCATATTGCATCTCAAACTTATAGTATAAAACCTAGAAGAACATTAAACTGCCTATCTTGATAATAAGGTTTTATAGAGTTGAAACCTCTTCAATGATATCTCCATATGTATCTAAATTATCTTGAGAACCTAGCAAGAAGTTGAGTTAGTTAACTAGTAGGCTAATAATTTCTTCAAAGATAAATAGAAGTATAAAATTAGAAGAGAGCAGTCATATACCTCTGATAACTTGGTTAATCACAAGGAATCTGACTCCATGACCTATAAAGTGTCACAGCTGCACCAAAAAGAATTCATTAAGAAATCTCTAAACAAACATGATCAGATCAAGGCAATCCTCTAGAAACAACATTTTATATGACCAACATCTCTTATAGGGTAGTGGGATGCTTTCGAGTCCATGACCCATAAAGTGTCACAGCTGCACCAAAAAGAATTCATTAAGAAATCTCTAAACAAACATGATCAGATCAAGGCAATCCTCTAGAAAAAACATTTTATATGACCAACATCTTTTATAGGGTAGTGGGATGCTTTTGAGACTCATACACAATCAAACATTTCTTGCCAAGTTCCACATATTGTACATTGAAGAATGAAAAGATTGTAACTAATCAAATTTTAAAACTTGAGTGAAAAGGCAACAGACTCTAAGTTTGCATGTGTAATGGAAGTTATTAGCTAAAATGACAAATGTGCTTTTCAAGCTGTACAGTATATGATCCAATGCCATTGCATTGTCTGGTTCTTAAGATACATGAAAGCTTTTAAATATTTATTATATTTCCAAATTTTCATCAAAGAAGTGTTCACCGTTTACAAAATGACATACCTGTTTAGGGGCTTGTTTCAAGAGATAAAATGATGGTTGTTTCAGGCATGTACATCTAAAAAATATAGTGACGTGAACCACTAACATCAGCATTACAACAACATCATATAGTAGTAACAATACAAGGGTGAAATACACAAAAAATAAAAAGAATAAACCAAACAATGTTAATAAAAGGCCAATTTGCACTTTGGGAGCCCTGATTAGAGAGTTTATCAAATCACATAAGATGCAAAAATAATGATAAGGATCTTACTTTTCAACTGAGCTAAACCATTAAACTAAGCATGATAGCGCAATATACAATAACTAATGGGGACAAGCATACATGAAAAATGATGAAATTCAATTGTTCGTGCACAACTGTTCTTAGCAATTAAATTTTCAGCATTGATTTCCATATCAATATCTTTTTCTATAACAAAACTGAATTCAATCTATCAGTGAACAAACAGTATAGTGCAAAACATACCAAAGAAAATAAATTCCAATCTTTGTAACAGAGGGAGAAGGGGAAATTTCTACACTGCGAACACAAAACCGAGATAAGCCAATTAAAAATCAGAGTGCAAAATCCCCAATCCCCACCCCACCCCAACAGATTGTACAACACCTATAAATAAGAATACGATAAAGACTAGCACCAAGAAAATGCCCAAGGGCCCACAATGTGTAGGAGGTTAAATTTACGCTCAAGCGTCTATGAAAAGTCTCATTTAGTTTCTTGTGTTGTTGCCCTTATCTTTACACTATTTTTGTTAATGAATATGAATGAAGATACATATTGTGTGTGATTTTTATAGAAAGAAAATAGGGTGTTGGATTTGCACAACCATACATCAATGAGAGGATGATATCAATTTCAATGGATGAGTTAATTAAAGATCACTACAGTTTGAACTAAGACCTAAAACACTTTATCTTGCAACCAATATAATTAATATGTTCCTCTCAGTAAAGTGTGTTCCTAGTGCAAGTTTAGTTTTGGTCAACCAATATAATTAATTAATGGATGAGATTTAAGGAACAATCAGATACATGACACTAACACAAAATATGATGCAGGCTCTTTCAACTTTACTCAGGACCTATGCATCAGAAGTATACACAAGAATATAAAAACTAAAGGGAAATAATGATTAAACAACTATATATACCTCATGCGTGATCAAATTAAAAATGCTAAAATGTAATGAATCAAAACCAATTTAAAAACCACTACAATGACAAGAATTAATTAAGCAGATTACCAACTCAAAATCTAAACCTTCTCTAAAACTAAAATCTTATATTAATACCATACCAACTCAAATCTAAACCTTCAATTGCAATCAAATTTCTATTGGTGTAAAGAGGAAGGCATCAATATCTCTAATCAAAGCTATAAAGGTATTAAACTCTTCTGTTGGTGTTTATTAATTAGTTTCTAGTGCAAGTTTAGTTTGGGTCAATTAATCAAACATCTTGTATGCTGAAGTGAAATCAGACCAAGTACAAATAAAGCATATGATTTCTTGAAAGAATTAAGGTGCAATTGAGAAGGAAACCTTAAAGAAATTCTAAGACACATACAGAATTATCCTATATCCACTTTCCAATCAGAGATTGTTGGGTTAAAAAATCACACTAAATAAACCAGATTTAAAATTTTCAAGATAATGCAGAGTGTAGTTAGATTAGAATCAACCACACCAATCTCAAAATTAACCTACAAATCAGATTAAGAGAAGTTCAAAAAATACCTTTTCAGAGTGATGTTTCGAGGCTCTCTTCTCTTGTCTCTTCTACTACTCCTTCCTAATTAACTAGCCATGTATCAAATTTAATAAAAGAAAAGAAATTAGATCAGAAAGCAAGAATTTGCCAAGCATTTATAAAAATGTTGAAGATAAAGCTCAAAATTTCCAAGAATTTGTAATAATTAAGAGGGACAACCAGAACTCTGATCCATTCAGACGAAATTTTGAATGCAACCTAGTAGATCGATCAAATGACGATGGGGAATTACGCAGAAGAGGCGGAATTTTGAGAAGTAGAAGGAATAGATAGAATATTGAGTAGTATGTGGAAGAGGGTAAGTAGAAATATTCGAGAAGATCGATTCAATTAGGTTTACGCGGAGAGAGATATAGGTGGAGTTTCCAGCCGCGCTAATTATTTGAGATGGATTTTGAATTTTAACAAAATTTTGCCAAAAAAACCCGCGTTTAGCTATCTTTTACATTAACGACGACTTTTACTTTTTTATTTTTTTTTCTTATTTTACTTGTTACGATCAACATTTAAGTTTCTCGTTAGTAAGGGTACATATATACCTTTTAACAATAAAATTTATGTTTCGTCGTTATAATATTGTCGTTAAAAACCCTAATTCTAGTAGTGATAAACCGCATAATTATTTGGAATAGCAAATCTTCTTTCCCTTACAGACCTCCTTAACCGTTCTTGTGGTTCATTAATCTCTTCTTGAATTATGACCGGTTCATCCACTATAATGTCATCTTGTGGGATTTGGACATCATTTTGTTGTTCCAATATGTCATGTGATTGTGAAACAATTGGTACAACAACTTTAGGTGAAGGAACAGGAGAAGGAACTTCAACCTGAATCTCTTGAATATCCACCTTTCGTGATTCACCACCACTCCCACTAGATTGACCATTTTCAATGAACCTAGCATTACATGTCTCAACAATTCTCGTACTATGGCTAGGGCAATAAAACACATACCCCTTTGACTTTTCAGGATAGCAAATGAAGAAACCAATAAATGTCCTTGGATCAAGTTTCTTTTCATGTGGATTATATAGCCTTACTTCTGTTGGACAACCCCAAACACGTAGATGCCTTAAACTAGGTTTCCTTCCCGTCCACAGTTCATATGGGGTCTTAGAAACTGCCTTGCTCGGAACCGATTAAGTAAATACGTAGCAATCTTTAATGCATATATCCACAACGAAGGGGGCAATGAGTAGTTACTTAACATGCTCCTAACCATTTCCATTAATGTACGATTCCGACTCTCAGCTACACCATTTTGCTGAGGTGTATCGGGCATTGTATATTGTGCACAAATGCCTCTACTTTCGAGGAGCTTTGCAAATGGACCTGGAGATTGTCCACTTTCATTATATTTACCATAAAATTCACCACCTCTATTAGATCTCACTACCTTTACTTTTCTATCTAACTGTCTTTCCACCTCATTAATAAACACCTCTAAGATGTTCAGAGATTGAGATTTTTCATGCAGTAGATATGTATATCCGTAACGTGAGTAATCATCAATAAAAGTTATGAAATACTTTTCACCGCTCCAAGAAGGAACATCAAAAGGACCACATATGTCGGTGTGTATTAACTCAAGAAGTTGAGTGCTTCTTGTGGCCGGTTTCATTACTGTGTGTTTAGTTTGCTTTCCTTTAATGCATTCTACACACACATTTAAGTCACTAAAATCCAATTGAGGAAGGATTTCATTTATCACCAACCTTATTAACCTTTCTTTGGAAATATGATCCAATCTTTGATGCCACAAGAAAGCAGAGCTTTCATTAGATGCACTACATTTAACGCCTTGACTTTCAACATGAAACAAAGATTTAGAAAATTTATTATCAATATTGAACCTATAAAGTGAATCAATCAAAGTACCACTATCATAAAAGTAGTTATTTCTGTATAATGAGAATCCACCATGTCCAAACTTAACATAAAACCCTAAAGTATCCAGTTTACTAATAGAAACAAGATTTCTTGCACAATTAGGTACATAAAGACATCCTTCAAGAGTTTATGATGAATTGGACCAAGAACGTCTCATTTACGTCCATCCCCATAGTCTTTAACTTGGCTGCCAAATTCGACATGTGAGTCACATGATCATGGATAGGATGAGACCAGTCAAACTTCTTCGTAGTCAGCTGACTCATAAGGCTGCCTACTATCGACTTGTCAGCCTAATCCGATTGTGAACACTCTTTAATTTTATGCATGAACTCCCTTGCATTCTCTATCTTGGGCATAAATGGCTTAATACTTTCAGCCATAGTCATCCTCATGAGGTTCAAACTCAACCGATTAGCTCGCTCCCATGCCTCATAATGAGATTTTTCAACATCGGAGCTAGCATTTGTAATGGCCGAGGGCTGCTCATCCATTAGTGTTGCAAGGTCCAAAGCCATAATACCCAGCGTGAACCAGATCTATTCAGACCAATCATCATAGTTCAGCCCATTGAACTTCACAACAGAGTTTGCAGATGCGAATACATTTGATGTAGCTGCAAAACATTTATACATGCTTACCTATTAGTACTTTAATACACTTTAAAGCATACACTCAAGCAACCTTTGGGCAATACTTAAATGCACACTCTATCATTGATGCTAAAACATAAAAATATAAAATAGATAATCATAATATACACAAGTTAAATAAGCATGTCATCTTTGGATATACACGTTATTCAATCTTAGTATAATAATGACTAATCCCTTAAATATTATTAACTATTGTCAATGATCCACCTTTGGGTGATCTCCTAGAACATAGTTAACAAACTCAATTGCTCAATCAAACCTTAATGTCATTTCTAACATCTCTTGAATCATAAACAATCGAACACCCTTAATTTGAAAATATAGATATAACTAGGCCACTTTGGTGACTAACAAGTAATACCCTTATAAAGACACTATATTAAACTCTAATGGGCAAGAACAAACTTTTATAGTGTGCGCAATACCCTATGCGGAATTATATATATTTTAAATGGCGGAATTTTATACTTTCATGTGCTTTGGTACCCATATAACTTAATATTAATTGAAGTTCCATTCAACCAAAATCACACAGTGAACGATCACACAATTTTACATGAATAATTAAACTATTATATCAATCAATAATGCACATACAATAAACCATCTATACATTCATGATATATTAAAGTAATTAGATCTTTTCATTCAAAGAACTAATGTATGCACGTAGATATTTATATATACTAGCAATTAGGCCGCGCGTTGCGCGGCGATTATAAGACGGAGACTTTATTAGTGTAGAGATATGGAAATGACATTTTTGTAAATTTATTTAAAGGGGCATGGTTTTTTAGGAAAAGGAATATGGAAATGGTATTTTCGTAAATTTATTTAAATGGGCATATTTTTTTTGGTATTAATTTACTTGGCTTCACGTCATCCAATGTCTTAAAACTTGTTTTATTACGTATACGAGCTTTCTTCACAACTAAGAAACAATCTTATCCGAGCTTTCTTACGAGCGAAGTAACTTGGACACGTTTTTCGAGACATGTCAAAATTACCCGTGCACATCCAAATATCACCTAAGTCGATCACGCTTTTCCAAGAATATATATCCCGAGATTACTTAAGCGCTACGCAATACGACACGAATTTCAAAGAACATTAAAATATCAAAATTATTACTGAGAATGGCATTTCCGTAAATTTATGTAAATGGAGATGGTATTTTTGAGAAAAGATATAAAAATGGCATTTCCGTAAATTTATGTAAAGGGGCATAGTTTTTTTGGATATGCACTGTTTTTTAAGTTTTTAGCAAAACATCAAGTTTTTAGCAAAAATATCTCATACGCTTTTATAATATGATAGATAGATAGATAGATAGATATACTGATCATGGCCTATACGCATATAATCCATCAAGCCAATTCAGTCTAAAGAATTATACAAACTAATCACTAATAGGCAAAAACTTGCAGCTCATGATCATAAAAAAAACAATATTTTAATCTCTTCTGCAAATTAATAACATGCAGTGAGCGATCACAATATATCTATTATACATATCATAATTCAATCACTCAAATTGATAAACAGTAAACAAACGAATTCAAACAATCCAATTCGTTAACATTTCAGGGCAAACTAAGCAAGTCTAAAACCGCTCTGATACCAATTGAAAGCATTTTATCGATTTCTCGTAATGAAATCAGTCCTATTTCGAATCTAGACTTGAATTAGTTTAACCCTAATTTCAGTCAAAGTAAGACGGGTTATCAAATTGTTAACCTTGATCCATGTTTGATTAAGCCTTGAAAAGATCAATTCTTCTTCAATTGATTTTCTCCTTATTTGCTTCTTCTGTAATGTGTTTCATAATGCATTGAAACAAACAATCCTATTTAAATAGTCCTTAAAGTGGAAGTTCAATTTTAACTTTAATTCCTCATTTACAAAGGTTTATTTTTACAACTTCCAAGTGCATTGTATTCTTTGATACGTTGAAAAAAAGAAGCAATTAATCCTTTCAATTACCTTTCAATTTCTTTAACGTTTATAAATCAATTGCACACTTAATAGGATGTCTATACGTTTTGTGAGGCATGAGAAGAGGGATTTGTCTCTAAATGAAACTCTCGGTTTTAATATCTTTAATCGATACCGATCCATCACAGTTTCGTTCTCAATATTAAAACCATAGTTATTTTCGCTATTAAAAGGTATTTCTTAAATTACTGGGCAGTTATTTTCGTTATTTTTTATACAAAATTATATGGCGGTTATGCAACTTTATGGAAGATTCTATCCTGCAAATATGATAGAATTAAGCCCGGAGAAGGTGAGAATATTCCTAGCTTGGGCTTTAAGCAACCCTAGGAAATAATTAAATAAGGCCCCCTGATCTCCCTCTTCCATTATAAATACATACCCTAGGCGTGTAGGGGGAGACACATGTGCACATCGGCATATTAAGAAACCCTAGGCAGGCTAATACTCGCTTAGCTCGACTGTCCGGGGATATGATTCACCGCTCTCTTGTTGTACCTCGTCGCTCAAAACGACAATTGCTCTTCTGACTTAGGCATCGGAGGTGGATTAGGGGGTCCCCGCCCCCTGTGTCCATTTTTTGCAGGTTTTCTAGGTCAAGAGATCGAAGAGGAGCGGAAGAGGAGGAGTTATTAATTGGTGTATTAAAAAGCGAATTGAAGGCGAGATTTTGTACACCAACAATATACTAGGCAAGTTCATGTCCCAGGCAAGTTAATGTCACATATTTAGATGTGGGAATGCATTCTAACACAACCCCGCAAGTGCAACTAGGGGAACTAGCTCAGTTGACACTTAGACAACACGACGAGGCGGGCCCAGGATCGAGAGATGCCGTTAGGCGAATAGCTAGCTCAGTTGACACTTGGACAACACGGCGGGGCGGGGGCCAGGATCGAGGGATATCGTTAGGCGAATAGCTCTGATACCATATTGATCCAGTAAGGTTTCATCCTCAAACTAATTGACAATAAAAGATGTAATCTAAAAATATATATATTTAGCAAGTTAATATTCCAATTTTAGATGTGAGAATCCATTCTAGTAAGCAACTTTTACATCAAGAAAATAATGCCATGTTTACATCAAGAAAATAATGCAGAATTCGGCAAAACTTTATGAAAGAGGGTCAACTATTTTTCTGATCATTAAATGTCAATACTGTAATGTTATGATTGTGTGACCAATCACGTTCTAGTGTGGAGCAAACAGTAAAAACACAAAAGTGATTCTACTTCCTACAAGACCGTGTCAACACAAAGCCCCGCCCCACGTGGTTTTTAGAATACTTTCAAAACCCTCTCATACTCCAGCCACAAACGCAATTTGTGCGTACTATTTGCTTAAGCACACCAGTTAGTTGTGGACCAATGGATTTTGACATTTTGAATAAAAAATATCTCCAACTTTGGTCAAAGTCAAGGCCAAATTAGATGTCGGAAGTGAGAGGTGAGAAGACGATTTATAACTTTAGGGAATTTTATTTTGCTCGAATAAGGTCAACTATTGTAAATGGTTAGCGGTTTGAGCTTTGAAAATGTGTGCATTAAAGTCATAATTCTATATAATTAATGGCTTAGAACTAATTCAAAATCGGAGGTAGCAATACAAGTAAAATACAAGTAAATTTGTTGATTCAATTGAATTAAATACTCCTATAATCCAAAGTCAAGTTTATTGGATCAGTAATTGATTAATTATAATTAAATTAGATAGAGTAATTTGTTGTATTAACTTATTTGTTTTTTTTGGTCAAGAATTAACTTATTTGTTATGTTTCACTTTCTTCCCCTACCAATTAATTATCCAAATCAAAATTGAATCTCAAAAATATGAGATATATTAAATATTAGTATCAGTATGACTGTATGAATATCAAAAAATGCCTATAACTTATGCTATCAATAAATATAGAATATGAGAAATTGAGAATGGATATCATATGGATCTGTGTGATATACTTATTTTTTGGGAGATATCATAAATCTCGAATATTACTCTGGTATCCTATAAACTAAATAACCAATACTCCGTATTAGTTTCCATTGATATCAATATTAGGATATATCAAACACTATATACTCCGTATGATTATTAGTCATATTCATATTTGTACATGATATCCTAATTAGTCATGGATCCGGTTTCGGAATAGGAATCCAAACCGGCCGACCACCGATTCTCGGTCTCGATTTTGACCGATTCCAAAGCCGGTTTTGGTTTCAGTTCCGAATGATATACCAAACCCTTGAATTTGTTCAACTCATGCCCTTTCTTGTGATTATGCTTTCCATATATGATCGTTATTTTTGTAAAAAAAGAAAAAGAAAAAAATTGTATTTTATTAAATTAAAACAATAATTAAACATTCTTATAAAGTATAACGTGTACAAAAAAAATTTAATTTTTATTTTTATTTATGTAAGAAACTCACCATTTATACATTAAAAATATGAAATAGATGAAGAGGTATGTTCTACATAAAAGTATACATCTCTATCCATTATAAATTCATTATATGTGTGTATAATAAAATTTTATATTTTTATGTTGAATACCTCTTTATCTATTTTATATTCTTATAATGTACAAATGGTGAATTATTTATATAAATTAAAACAATTATTAAATTTTTTTATGTTATAATTTATTAAAATATTATTTTAACTTAATCAAATAAAAAAAACTTTTTCCTTTTCTTTTATTACAAAAATAACAAGTATATTTAAGGAAAAATCATAAGAAAGGGCACAAGGTATACTATTCAAGAGTTCGGGGTACCAATCAGAATAATTTTTTTCATGGTACTATTAGGAAAAGTCAAAACCTCAAGGATGTCAAATGAAATTTTCCTATTAATTATGTTAATATATAGTACTATATATTTATTGTATTAAAAATAAAAGAAGTGTAAAGTTTAAGAGTAATTTTTGCCTCTGAACAATTACTTGGTGAAAAACCAAATTTTATTATTATTCATCTTATAGAGTTTCAATTAGGTTATGAGCTTACCTTTTAAAGCTAAATTTCTTGACTTAAAAAAATGCTAAACAACAACCTATGGAGTTTGAATATTATTCATATGGATAATTTAGGTTGATGTTAGGCCAAAACGATGTCTATTGTTTTCCTTTGTACGGAGGGATACAAAGCTTTACGCCTTTGCACATCATTTGACCGGTCAAACGCTTGCTACTGGATAAGAAAAAACTGTATGATTAGTTATAATCTGAAATGGAACAAGCCTTAATTGTACAATTACGAAAACTTTGTCATCTATAAACTCTTTTTCTCATCTTAATCACCTAGAAAATGAATAATCCGATCCATCACCCGCATTGCTATCCTCCGGGCGCCAAAGACCAAGGCCCTGTTGATGATAATCAGAAACAGAGGAAACAGAGGAATCCGGAAAGGTAATCTGATTCATCGCAGAAGACTGAACGAATCTCTGATCGGGCAAAAGGGTCGCCGGAGAATAGGAATCCGGCAAGTGGGTCGCCGGAGGATTCTCAAATGGTGACCGGAGCTGGACGTTCTCCGGGAAGTTGAGCTTTGCCTTGCTTCCCCTGAATCGGAGTGCGGCTTCGTCGTAAGCTCGCGCTGCATCCTCGGCTGTTTCGAAGGTCCCGAGCCAGACTCGAGCGGCTTTGATCGGGTCTCGAATCTCGGCCGCCCATTTGCCCCATGGCCTTTGCCGAACTCCTCTGTATTTTACTCTTGGCGCTTGGGAGTTCCATGTTGGTGGTGGTGTTGGAGAATATGTGAATGCTTGTGGTGGTGGTGGTGCGTTGGTTGTGGTTTTGGGTCTCTTGAATTCTTCTGTCATATGGTCAAGTTTAAAGATCAGAAAACAAATCTATGTAAAACATACATTTTCAAATTTCAATGGTGTTTTTTTAGGGTGTTCATGTGCAAATCTTGTATTCCACTTTGATTTCTCATTTATGTCCGGCTTATTTTTATTTATTAATAGATTAAAATATGTCTTTAATATACGAAATAAAATAAATAAGAGAATATTTGAGACATCAATCGAGACCGAGATTTGCATCCACAGAATGTAGTCAGTTTTTAAGTGATGTGGCATGATGGTAATGGATAAACTTAGTAATATGCTTTTGAAATGGACAAACAAAACAAAAACAAGTTGTTTCTAATATAAATCTACTTGACATTTATTTTTATAACATATAGTATATCCTTCCTTGACCCAAAACCAAACAACCTAGTACATTCTTTATAACAAAGAATCAAACCACATTTTTTAAAGAAAATTATTAAATTCTTGAAAAGGTTGCCATGCAATAAATGCATACACACAACATAAGCACAAATTCTTGCCAAAATAGAAGCTAACCTTTCAATGAGAACATCCCATCCGAGGTGGACCCACCTCCAAACTTCTCGGTGGCCGGTGCCACAACCACCGTCTCCTCCACCTTCACCTTCCCACCTCCGCCGCCACCCTCCCCGTCCCGCCACCTCTTCAAGTCGCCGGAGTAAAACGAGTTATAGCTTGAACTCATTAACTCTGTTGTTGCAGAAGATGAAGATGAAGAAGAAGAAGAAGAATAGGATTGAGAGTTGTGTGGATAAGGTTGACCAGAGGCCACGTGGGTCAACGCGGACACCATTTGAAGCATCTCCTTCTCTCTGCAAAGCCCCGGCATGACAATGTTGAAGGACTCCAAAATCTCAGCTGACGCCATTGACAACCCTTCTTCTTCTTCTTCCTTAAACCCTTTTGGTTTCGCCACTTTTAATTGCAAAAGTTGAACTCTGTTCTTCTTCAATTCTTCTTCGTGGGATTTAGTTGAATTGGGATATTATGATGTGTGTGGATGGGTTTGGTGGTTTATAAATATACATGAAGAGAAGGGAGACAAGTGGGGATTGCTGGAAATATTAATTAAATCAGCCGACGTAGGTATACACAATTACAAGGGGGGAATTTATGTAAATAGTTTATTATTTTTTCAGCGTCAAAGCTTTGCAAGTTGCCCCAAATTTTGTAGTTTTTGACAATGTTTTAAGTTTGACTCTGTTTTCAATCTCAACATATTCTGTGAATATATTTATTGGAATATGGTCAGATATTAATTGAGGGGAAATGTGTAATTAATTTGTGAGAGATTAATTTAACGCTAATTCGTTTTGTTATGCGTTGGTTTAATTAAATGTATGAAAATGTGGAGGTGACGACGGTGGCACATTTTAATAATGGTACAATATGCCTATGGGTTTGACGGTGGAGCTTCCTTTTTATATTTTTTTTCTTTATTTAAATGTATTCTTGTCGACCTTGTCGACTTGTCGAGGTAGGCCTTTTTTTTCAGTTTTCACAATAACTTTGCATTTTTATTGTTTTTTTTTTAAGTGGCATCATGTTCGATTTTTTTAAAGTGGCGTCATTTTTGCCAAAAGAGAGGCGAAAGGAGTGTTAAGTTTGTAAGATGTAACATGCGGAGTATTTTTTTTTAGGGCTTAGGGTTTAGAGTTTAGGGTTTATTCATACATTTGCAATAATTTTATCCATTACTCGAATATAGATAAGTATAATTTTTTCTAATCTTTAACATGTTTTACTTTATAAATTAATCAATTAAAAACTAATAAAAGAAATGCTTTTTCCACTTATTGAAGTTAACCATTTTTTCCATTTTCCAAACAAGAGACATAATATCTTAGATCGACCAAAATATTCTTGCAAAAATAGGAACACCAATCCTGACAAAAAACCAAACCTATTACTTGATGATATCTATGGAATACTAAAAGGTGGAATTCAAAACAATGGTGATGTTATGGTGGTGCATTTGGTAACAAGGTAATATAAAAATCTTCAAAGAATAAGATAAGAGGTTCTAAAAGATGTTCAAATTAAAGGTTTTTCATGAAACAACATGACTGGAAAGAGACAAAAAATTAGAGGAGGACTCTCCTTAATCAATTCATCATAAGACCATCTCCAACAAAATCTCCATTTTCTTTAAAATGGTGAATTCGGAGAATTTAGTGTGTGTTTTAACTCCAACAATTTCTCCATCTATTTCTCTAAAATGGAGAGAGTCTCCAAAATATAACTAGACATCTCTACATTTAGGAAATTCCCCAAAAATATTTAAAGAATGCATTAATGATGAGGTATTTTCAGTGGTCGTTATACCTATCAAAGAACCTAACTTAACCAAACTGAGTAGAATGGTAAGTAAGAGTCGATCTCACAGAGACTTGTGTATTTGTGATCTTACTTGCGTGCCAAGTAAAGTAAATATGGGGGTTTTGAATGATTTTCTAACTCTAAGATGCAAATTAAAAAGTAAATATGAATGCAGATATGATTGTGTTAAATAAGAAGTATGAGGAAAGCGTGTTCAACTAGTTAAATCCATCATAGATGTGCTTATTGATCATTGATTCTCCTGATTCTCAATTCATTTAATAATCTATCATGGTTTATTATCCAAAACTTTATATTAGGTTGAAAGAGCTAACAGCCTGAACAACCCTAATCATCTAACAACTTAAAACAACGTCTAGGTTCAATTAAACGACAACTTTAAGTTCAAAGTATCAATAGAAACAAGTACTTGACGCAAACATGTAATCAAGTTATCTGCGGTTTATTCCCTTCTATAAATGAATAGTCCGAACGGGTCCAAACAATTATAGTTGCTACTTTGTCTAATCAATCCCAAACGGGACTTAATCAAATTAGTTGTAAATTATCCCAGAAATATTATTAGGTAGCTAATCTAACAAAACCCTAGAATAACTCTGATTCAATTAAGCACATGGAATAAAACCTATTCAAATTGTTGAGAATCAATCAAACCTCACAATATTATGCAATCTATTATTTCAATAACTAGTCAAACACAAAAGATTTTACCAATGCATGATTGAATTAAAGAAAAACTTACAAAAGGTTCAAAGGTTGCTCTTTTGAGAAAACTCTCTCCGAAACAAACCCTAGCCTCCAAATTCAGATCCAAGTTCCCAAAGAAAAGCCAAAACCAAGGTTTAAATACCCAAAGGTTTCCAAAGATCAAATTATGCAAAAATACATCTTAACACGTCGGAACACATTAACTCAAGCCCAACTCGAAGCCCATTCCGTCGGCCCAATTCTCTCCGTACGAAGACAAATGACGCGGTCTCCCTCCATAGTTGCGCGGTCGCGCACCCTGTCATTATGCCCGCGCCATGCCCTTAGTTCAACATTCAAGTGACACTTCAGAGGCTGTTTTGACCCCCTTCTAGTTGGAATTTAGACTCGGAGTAAAAATATGAATTGTAGCTCTTTGATTTAGCTTTCCAGTAATACCAAATTCAGCTTCATCCGACCACTATAGCTCTCAAACCAAATATTGCAAGATAGAGGTGTCAAAACAAGACTCCAATGCATAACCCGGTTTTAAGCGTTTTTATCACTCAAGCTCTTGAGCCTTAACTCTTCTAATCTTCAGTCGTATCACTCTAAGCTTCATCAAACTCCACCACAATCATCTAAGATCCATCCCGTCCATGCTTGTTTACCTAAAGATCTGCAAAACCGAACAAAACAAGCGCAAAATTCGAATTTCCTAGGAAACCTAAAAACCTAAGAACTAGACTAAACTAAACTAAAACCATGCAAAATAAACATAAATATGCATCCTAAGCTATACCTAAATGCAAGCTATCAATTAAATGTATATGTAATCATGTCTTCTTCCAATTGGTTAAATTATATTTTATAGTATTATATAAATAAAATTATATTAATATACATATGATTCTTCAAATGGAGAATATGTTGGAGTTAAGGTATACAAAATTTAGAGAATACTAGTTTTACCCGTCGTACCATGTAGGACTACGATTCGGTATTTTATAGATATTATAAATAGGATATTAATAATAAAAAAAAATATAATATAAACTTTAATATAAGTATTTTATTACTTGTACAATGTATAATTTTTTAATCAAATATTATATTCTTCATATTTTATTACTTTCCATGTACGTAAATTTAGAGATTATCAAATATTTCAATATATCTATTAAATATTTTATTATTTATTTTTATTAATTTTAAAAAGTATAAATATTTATCATTAATTTTTTTATAAAAGAAAATCACTATATATCTATAAATAAATTCGTCAAAAGATATATGCTACAAGATTTATATTTGTTTTGAATATTTTATCTTTAATTTTAAATACTTGTATAAGGAAGCTTTCAAAAGATATTGTTATACTAAATAGATATTTGTTTGATGTAAGAGATAAATTTAAATAGTTAAAAAAGAATTTAATAGAAAGAAGTTATAATAATAAAAATAAAAATTAATTTTTTAAATATGAGGTGGGGCTAGAATCATTTTGGAGGCTCGAAAAGGTACATCTTTAATATATAGTTATAGATTTTAAAATTTTAAATTTGTTATCTTTAATTTTAAATATTTGTATAAGGAAGTTTTCAAAAGATATTGTTATACTAAATAGATATTTGTTTGAAGTTGAAGATAGATTTAAATAGTTAAAGAAGAATTTAATAGAAAAAGTTAAAATATTAGGAATAATAATTAAAGTTTTAAATATAAGGTGGGGCCAGAATCGTTCTAGTGGCTCGAAAAGGTATAGCTTTAATATATAGTTATAGATGGGATCTTGTTCTCCATTTTGGAAAAAGTAATAGAGAATTTGTTAGAGATGCTCTAATACACATTAGCTAGTTGATATAGTGAAAGAACCTAAGACTAATTGAAGTAATGTATGGGACTAAATTTAGTACGTTCTGTCAAAAATATTTAGAAGGACAAAAACTTTTAGGAAAAAAGTTAAGACTAAAAAGACATATAAAGAAAGGAGTAGATCCTAACGGTGGGTTTGGTAGAATATTTCAAGGATCGGAGTTATTTGGGAAAGTTAAAAGTTTTTTTTGGCTAAATTAGTTAGACGATTGAGCCTTATATTTATTTAAAAAGGTGATTGAATTTTTTTTTGGTAGAAAGAGAGTAAACATTTCTAGTATATTTTAAAAACGAAATAAAACTACATCGAAATAGTCCGTGGGGTTTCTGAAAAATGTTCAAAGTTTTTTCATAAAATAGCAACATGATGAGAAAGAGGCAAGGAAAAAGAGGAGAAGGACTCCCCTAAAATGAATAATACAATAACTCCTAAGTGGATCCACCTTTGGTTTGGACCTATTGAACATTTAAATTTAACAATTTGGACCTATTAAACACCTGATCGCTGACTTGGCGAAGTACGTGTAAGTCAAACGCACATATACAACCCCTGTACTTATGCAATTTTTTTTTCTTTTTGTATTTTTTTTATATTTTCTAATTTTATTAAAATAATGGTGTTAAAGATTGGGCTTATGTGGCATTTTATGTGGCAAAATAAGCTTATGTGGCACACATCTGGACAAAAAATTGGAATATGTCAGCATACGTGTGTTACACTCAACGAGATTGTCAGCAATTAGGTGTTTAATAAGTCCAAATTGTTAAGTTTAAGTGTTCAATAGGTCCAAACCAAAAGTGAAGTGTCTATCGGACAAATTTGCACAAGTATAGGGGCTATATATGTTTTAAGCCTAGAAAAAATTAAAATCATACCGCTTCTGCATGTTCCAAGAAAAACAAGTGTAAAATATGCGCGGAAGGAAGGAGGGGTGCATTTGAGTTTCTGGCGCATGGGATCACACGAAACGGAGTTTCAATACTAGGTTGCACCAAACGACGCGTTTTTGCACTCAATTAGAGCTGGAAAAATAAAGCGAGCCACGTGTCACACTCTTAGTGGGCAACTGCGGTTCGATCAGTGGGCGACACGTGGCTTGCAGCTACATTTAATAAATGGGTTATATTTTTAATTGCCCATTTGGCAATTTATACATTATAAAAAAAATATCATAATTTATATATTTTTATCTATCTATAGACATCAATATTGTATATGTTTGATTAAATTTAAAATTAATTATATATATATTTTTTTGTTGATAAGAGCGTTTATCAAGATCGACGGAAAACGACCGTCCGATGTGTATAAATTTTTAAGAATAGTACGTAAAATTCTTAACAAATGTACAATAACTTTTAAAAAAAAATTATTAATTAATATTTCATAAATTAACGAGCATAATTTTTTATTTATTAAATAGTTAGTTAATTAAAATATTTCATCAATTAACAAAATTATTTATAATAAAGGGCATATCTATAATTTTAATTGGAAAGGGGGTATATGTGTAATTTCACATGGAGAGAGAAAAAAATGTTGAGAATGAAAAAAATATTGAGTGTTTAGGGTGAATGGGCGTGGTTATAAATTAAAAAGTATCGCCACAAGTATTACTTGGGCAAGCCTAGAGCATCTATTAAGGATGAGAACTGGTTACTAACCAATTTTAAAGAAGAAAGGGCAAACTGTTGTCCATACGAATCGAAACGATGATATCGAAAAACTGCCCCAAAGACTTAATCGCCAAACTAAATGCCTAAAGTAAAAGTTTGACCAGAAAGAAAGAAGCACAGACATCTATGTATATATATATAAAAGACGCAAGGAATAAGGCCACCACATTGCGCCACCTAAGATTTTCCTACGTGTCGTTCTCACGTTAAGCCACCTGGGATTTCGCCACATAGGAATTTATATGTATTGATATTATTTTAGAATAATATAGAAATAGGATAAATTAATTTAGGAAAGATTATATCCACAATAAAGATTTTATCTATTACATATTATGAATTAGGATAGATCTAAAAGATTTTATCTAAAATTAAAATAAATTATAGAACATTAGATATTATATTATTAAGATAGATATATTAATTTTTTTTCCAATTAAATTTCTATCTATTTATATGGAAAAAAAATCGAATTTTATTTAAAATTAAAGAAAATTATTTTTTTTATTTTTTATCTATTTATGTAAAGATTTATATTAAATAAAATTTTGATAAAAAAAATAAAAAATTTCAAGATAATTACTTGCCTAAATTGACTTTTGATAAAAAAAATTACGTTATCTTTACCTTAATTTTCGTTTTGAATTATTTATGTAAATATAAATAATTTTCCTATCATTAAAAAATTCATTCTTTATTTATACTTTTTCATCGTTCTTATTAAGTATATTTTTAATTTTATTCAAACATTTTTAAAGAATTGAATTTGATCAAAAATTACAAGAATTTAGATTATTTTACCTTTTTATATTTTTTGTAAAAGATTTTTAAAATTAAATGATTCTAATTCAAATAAATTTTATTTATATTTTTTTATAAATAAATTATCATTAAGACATCAAAATTATAGTGCGCTCACATGACACCAATTTTAAAATTTTCTATAATTTTTTTCTAATAAATAATTTTTTTATATTAAATTAATGTCATATTTATTAAATAAATTAAATATTAAATTTATGTAGTCGTGCCATGCACGATGGGTATAACTAGTATTTACTCAAAACTCGATCGTTATTGAAATTTGTTAAACTCAATTTTAATGGGAAAAAAAACTCCATCAAAATTTCCCTCAAAACAATTAGTGTAATGATATATATTATAGAAAGTGTTTGACTTTGAATTAGGTATATTTTGATAACTACAGTAACTATTTGTAACTTGACTATTTTAAAAGAAACTTTTCAATTATTTCATTTGACCCGCGATTTATTAACCACGTGACAATGAAATATAGTAAAGACGTCATTCTTTGCGTCATCACCCACCAATCAGAGGCTAGCACCCGGTCAATCAGTCATCGCTGATCATTGGTTTTAACTTTTGTTTTTTCCTTCTTGGTAGCAAAAACTCGTTGGTGTTGGCATTGACACCCATTGTTTTTTGGGAAATTCCGGATAGTCCCCAGGAGTTTTGTACTTTTTCGAGTTGTGTCCAAAAAATAAATTTATTCTGCTAAATACCCCTGAGTTTTTCACTTAGTTCGCCCCGTGCCCTTTTTATACAATTATCTTTAATCTCCCGTTAGATTTGTTTTTAAAAAAGGAAATAAAAATGAAATAAAAATAAAAAAAAAGAAGAAAATAATTAAAAGTAAAACAAAGCAGATCGTTCTTTTTCCCCTTCTCAATATTCAACCCAAAGAGAAGTGAGATTGTGAAAGAGCGCACCTGCACTTGCTCCCGAACTCGGATTAAGAGAAATGGAGGAGGGAAGGCTGAGAGGGCAACCGGCGTTCAATGCGGGCTGGCATCGGAATGCAGCGGGCTCGAACGCCGTTCGTGGACAGTGGAAGGACCCTGAATCTCTAGTTATCAAACAAAGACGATTTAGAATTTTTTTTTTCAATTGATGTGTTAATGGTTGAAGTTAGAGCAATTTAAGGTATGTTGTATTTGATTTATACTCTCAATAGGTGTTTTTATGCCCAATTTGACATGCTATCTGATTTTATTCGAAATTAGGGTTTGAAATTGTAGTTGGGTTTTTTTTATTTTCCAATCCTAATTTGAAATTGGGTATTATAATCTGATTGTGTTGGTCACATCTGACTGGTCAAATCTGATTTTTTCTTGAATGAAGTTCAATTTATCAAGGGTATAATCTGTTTACAAACTTGTTGGCCATATAAAAAGGAAGAGAGAAGCAGAAGAAGGGGAAACTATCCAGCATTTTTGGTTGAGATTTTGGAGGTGAGGAAGACAACTACCTCTGAACAACAGGGAACTGAGGGAAGACGATGGCTACTGCCTACCAATACTGCAAATTCTAACTAATGCGTTTCCATCTGGGCCTAGTTGAACTAAGTAGTATGTGATTATGTGTGTGGTGCTTTCACATGATCGTTTATTACAGCTTTTGATTAGTATTTGTTTTACTTTTAATTGTTTTTTTTCTTTTTTTATTTGTGTTTTATTTGTATTTCTTTTTTTTTTAAACAATCTAACGGAAGATTAAAGATAATTGTAGAAAAAGGGTACGGGGCGAACTAAGTGAAAAACTCAGGGGTATTTGGCGGAATAAGTTTTTTTTTTGGGCACCACTCGGAAAAGTACAAAACTCAGGGGTACCATCCGGTATTTTCCTTGTTTTTTTTAAAAATGAGCTACTAGCTTATTATAAGTTAAATACTAGGTTACCTGAATATAATAAGGCCAACCTAAATCATCACAGCGGATAATCTTTAGAAAATCAAATAACAGATGATGATTACAGATCCAAGAATTGTACAAAGAGACTTCGGAAGGATCCAACAAAGATCATGGAAAAAAATGAGAGATAGTAAAACTAAGAGAATTAAAACTAAAATACCTTCTAGCGAGGAAATCCCCCGTTGAATTACATTCCCTGAAACAATAAAAAAACACCACACAAGGAATCAAGGCAACAAAATGACGGATATCATTTACAATAGCCTGAATTTCCTATGGAACTTTCCAAGTTCGCACGTCGAATTCCCTCTAACAAAGCTAGAGCCTCAGCTTGGAGCACTGAAACAGAAAAATGTTTATTTTGACCAAAACGAAGGATTTTACTATAATTATGTTCCCGGATTAAGAAGCTTGTGAAAGAAGAAGAGCTAATACGCTTAGAAGCATCGAAATTAAGTTTTACCCAATGAATCGGAGGCTTTCTCCAAACACGATTATTTTTTCTTTTAGGACGAGAAGCTTGTTTAACTGGAATTGGCGGCTGGGCTGACATCCATTGCAAATGATGAGAAAAAGTCAAATCACTAGGAAGTAAAGAAGATAAAAGTCTAGAAGGATTAAAAATTTTAGAATTTCTATGGGCCCAAATATACCACCAAAGAAAACAAAGGACATTGCTATTTTTATTAGAGTTTATAGCTGAGATCAAGTTATCAGAAAAGGCTCTCGTCGAAGTAATTAAAAAAGAAACATTTAACATTTCTTCTAGTTTGGAGACCATTTTTTGTGTGAAAGGACAGTTAAAAAATAAATAATTCAAATCTTCATCATGAAGATCACATAACGAGCAAGTACTTAGAACACAAATGAAGTAGCGATTTAGACGATCAGTAGTGGGGAGACCATCACTCGCGGCTGACCTAGGGTTACTTACCCTCATCCGCCAGGATGCTCTAGGGCGACCACTAGTATGTTAGTGGTCACCCTAATTACTTTCCTTATAAAAAAAAAGTAGTAGGAAGACCATTATCTAAGAATTTTTTGATGTATTGCATATTTTCATGAGAAGCATTTGCAAAAATAATTTTGTCATCAATAAAACTAAGAAAAGGCAAGCATATACCATTCTTAACTAACTAAATGCCCACAAATTTAGAGTCCATTGTTGACTATAGTTGAAGAGTTCTAGCAAGATATTTCATTGTAATAATGAAAATAAACGGAGCTATCAGATCTCCTTGCCTTATACCACATTGAGGGGAAAACTCATCCCCATGCTCATTATTAACAAGCACCGAAGAAGATGAAGTTATGATACATGTCATTACTAGACTAACCCATTTTTCATGGAACCCAAATTTGAGAAGAATTAATTTGATAAAGTTCCAGTCTATATTATCATAACCCTTTTCCATATCAATCTTCAAAGCTATCCAACCCTTTTTCCCTTTTTCTTTTTATGGAAGGAGTGAAATATTTCATGTGCAATAAGAATATTATCCTGAATCAGTCTTGTAACACCCCAATTTTGCATCGATAGGTGTTACCGCCAGTGACCTCGGATTTTACCATCCAAAGTCACCCAAAGCTTTATAAGGTATTAAGTTAAATAGAAATGCAGAATTATAAATTATTACAATCAAAAGAGTTGCTCATATACGAGACTTTAGAAATACTTATTACATACCATGGTTTAGTTTAGCGAAGTCTAAAACCTTAAGTATTGTTGAGCAGCGGAAATTAAAATAACATTGTTTTTGCTTAAGCGTAGAATGACCCGAAAGTGAGCAAAATATCATATTTGATTTAAAACCGATTTCCTTCCTTCTCTTGATTGATCTTCTTCCTTCACGCCTTTGATGGAGATTTCCTGGATTCTGGCATTTGACGCGAAAGGCGGAAAATGCCAGGCAGAATTGCGGAAGAACAGAATTAGTCTAAAGAGACTAAGTAAGCGAGAACGGACAATCTTAAGGTAGTTTGGTAAAGTATCGAACTTACTACGAGGTATTCGAGATGTGTTTAAGTTTAAGTGGAGTTATTAAGAACGGAAAGAGTAAGTCTCGAGTTGAGATAACTCGTAAACCGAAAAAGAGCGAACTACGAGATTGTAGAACATCTTAGAATAGAATGAATGTTGGGAACGTTAATTACACATAAGTTTTTAGAAAACCTCTCGCGCCCTTTCGGACCGAGAGCCGGATCGATCATTTGAGACCGGTCCGATTTTGGTTTCTTTTAATGTGTTTTAGCACTTACTTTCTTTCATGATCAAAACTTTCATCATATTTAACGATTTTTAAGAGTGGGGGGCCATGAATGGGCCGACGCACCACTTACGGGAACTGAGTTCCGACACCTAGCTAGGGTGCACACGTCCCTCCTTCGGGTAGGAGCAAACATAGATCATGATCCGTACAATCGAGGGAAGAGAGGGCATGGTGCCATACCACTCGACATATTATATAGAGATGTTCGGGCGAGCCCGCAATCCTTATTAATCTAACTACGAATTTCATAACGAATCTCGAAAAGAGATTTTAAACAATCAAATCACACCACAAGTCTAGCAATAATTCCTATTAACGATAGTAATAGTAATAATGCTATCAATGGTCATTATCTCTAACAATCGGTATTTCCTAGGTTTATTTTTATTTAGCAAGCAAAGTGTTCCCAACATAGAACAAGTTAACGGAATCGACTTTATCGAAAGGTTCAAGTAGAATGTCCACTTGCCTTGGATTTCTTTCGGAATATTCGAAACTCGGAAATATAAACTCCTAGAGACGTCGAGCACTTCGACCTATTTTGATCGAAAGGAAAGACGAACGGAACTTATTAAAATCCTTATTTAATATTAATTACATTTTTTTTCTTATTTTTCTCTTCTAAGAGAGAGAGTTGAATCTAAATTATTTTAGTTAACAATTTAGATATGGAATGGAAAATAATAATCCTTATTATTATTTTCAAAATAATACTACTTATGATTTTAAAATATTTAATTTAAAGACCTATGTAAAATCTTATTTATATAAAAAGGGATTTCCTCTTAAATCATATGTAATAATTGGAATATACTTAAAATATAATTTGCATGCATTTTACTATTTCTTATGTCAAACTTTATTTTATTCTCAAAAGTTTATGTGACAAGGTTAATTTTAACATGCAAGAAAGGATTTTTCATAAATATTTTTATAAAAATCCATGTACTGCTATTTTAATTTTCTTAAGTGGATAAAAACCTTATAAGTTCATTTTAAACTCTAGATGGTTTAAAATATTTTATCAATATTCATTTTAGTTAAAAATAACATGCAAAAGAGTTTTAAGCTATAAAAACTCTTTTAAAAATACATGCAAGGCACTTTTAATTTCAATAATATATGTTGTTATTATTAACTTCTATTTGATCAAAAATCATAGAAAAGATTATTCTTAAGTTTATCAATACATGCAAGAGAATTTAATTTATAAAAACTCTTATAAAAGTACACACAAAGGTACTTTTAATTTAAAAAATCAAATTTGTCTTTACTAGACTTATTAATATTAAAAATTCATATAAAATCAAATTGAATGCTTATAAAGGACATGCATGAAGATTGCATGCATGAAAACTTTACATTATAAAATTACAAGTCACACTTTTACAATCAAAGAGTTTTTATGTATAAAAAGAGAAAAAGGTCTCGGCCCTTTTACATAGAATAAAATCAGAATTTTCTAAGTAAATAATCATTTTTATAAATCTTGGATTTATAAAATTTTATTCTACAACTTGTAAAATTAAATTCCCTTTAAAATCATTGCATGCAAGTTATTTTCATATAAAAACATGTACAATAGTAGAATTTTAATTAGTCTGATTTGTTTAGAGATTGAAGGCAAAAATGGGCTCATTAAAAATAGAAATCAGCCCAAAAGTGTAAAATAAAAGGCCCATAAACAATACCCTTCTCCTTCCTCTTATTCTGATTCACGCAAGAAGCCAGAGAAGTTACAGGATGGACGACGACGCACAGGGGAGAAGCGACACCATGGGAGGGTTGCTTCGGCGGGTCTCCTGGGCGACGCGGAGGGGCGGCGCGGCCGGTGTGGTGGCCAGGTGCGATCGGAGGTGGTCGGAACACCCAAAACAAAATTAAAACGAAATTTCTTTGATTTTTGGGAAAAAAAATCAGCTTGATCAAAGGAGAGAAATTGGTGAGAAGAGAGTGTTTGAGGCTTGAATAAGGGCTTCTAAAGGTCTAATGAGTCCTTTAAATAGGCCAACTAGTTAGTGGAAGGAGTAGAGGAGAAGAGACTATTCTCTTGAGTGCCCAAATCTCCTTCAATGTTGAGTGGGAGAGGTGATTAAATTTTATTAAAAATAGAGTATGTGGGAGATGATTTTCTGCATAAAAATCCTTCCCAAATCTCCCCATTTACTACCCAATTCGAGCTTCAAATGGTTCGGAATCCGGTTTTGGCAAAATTCTACTGGAAAGAATGAGTTTAAATACGACTGATTGTATTAATATATCAGAAAAACCAAATAGTACAAGTGGTTGAGGAGCGGGAGAAGGGGTAAGTGGTCAAGGGTTCAAATCCCACCCCTTGGTCTCTATTGTTTTTTTTATAAACACCCCTTTTAATAAAATATGGTCTTTTTAAATGGGCCGGGCTAAGGCCCATTGCTTTCTTTTTAAGAAAGAAAGGTTGGAAGTTTAAGAGAAAAGAATTTTCGTTAGGATATGAATTTATAAATTCCGTCTTTAATAAATTTATTTATTCAAATAATTTTTTTTTTATGAGATTATTTACTTAATAAAATAATCAAATATTAAGAAATAAAATTTATTTTCTTAACGAAAATTGCGGATATTACAAGTCTACCTTGGACAAAAGCACCTTAAAGAGAGTGGATTAAGGCAGGAAGAATAGAAGAAACTCTGTTTGCCAAGATTTTGGTAATAACTTTATAAATAGTAGTACAAAGACTAATCAACCGAAAGTGATTAATTGTCAACTTTCGGAGTAAGTGCAATAAAAGATTTATTTATTGATCGGAGAATATGACAGAGTGGAAAAAAGCATGAACTGCTAGGATAATAGAATTCCCAACAATGTGCCAATAATGTTTGAAAAAATCAGCTAGAAAACCATCCAGACCATGCGATTTATTAGGAGCAAGATCAAAAAGTGCATTTTTAATTTCAGAAGCAAGAGGTGTTTTACAAAACATTACGTTATCAGAATGTAATACTAAATTAGGAATAATATTTAAGTCTGATTCGTTTATAGAGCAAGAAGGATCATAACTATAACCTAAAACGGAGGTAAAAAAAATTATTAAACGACACATGTCACTTTTAGATTGGACCCCCCCCCCTTCTTTTAAAAAAATAATCTTCTATTTTTGATATGATAAATTCTTATTCATGTTTTTAGAATATAGGATATAAAATCCCATTATTAAACAATCTTTTATATTTGGATATGATAGATAGGAAGATCATTAGAATATTTTTTATGCTATCATACAAATTATAGAATATTAATTTTATTTTTAGATAGAATCGTTTTTTAACTAAGATATCTTAATTGAATAGTTATCTTTGTAGCCGTATATTACTAGCAATCTCCTTGCCAATTTGGCTATTATTATAATCCAATCATTTGTTACCTTATATGAAAAGATCTTGATTAGTTATATAATAACTAGTGTAATTCCCGTAAATTTACGTGTAGTTTTAAAAATTACTATATAATGTATTATAATAAATTAAAGATAAAAACAAAGATAATGTATATATTTTAATAATTATTCTATTATTATAGTTATTAATGATATTTATATAATATTTAACGATTTTTTTTGTTTTCTAATCTTTAAGTTAAAAACAAATAAATATAGAAAATATTTTTCTATATCAAACATTCTACATTCACTTTTAAGTATAATAAATAAAAATAAATAAATAAATGAAAGAACTAATTGGTTCTTAAAGTGCCATATAAGGCAAATTTTATAGATAATTTGCTTCTATTTTATAATGTATTAGCGTTAGACCTATCAATCGGGTCGGGCGGGTTCGAGTTCGGTCATTTCGGGTTCGGGTTAAATCGGGTTCGGTTCGTTTTGGGTCAGGTTGTAGCGGGTTTTCGATCGGGTCGGGTTGACCAGCGGGTCTAAAATATCCTTTTTTATTGATTATTAAAATTAATTTTTAATTCAATAATAATTTTTAATTATAATAAATTATTTTCATTTATTTTGATAATAAAATATATTATAATTTTCAAAATAAAATTTAAAAATTCTATAAATATATTAAATCGGTCAACCCAACAGGTTTTAGGTTCTATTGGGTTCGGTTGATTTCGGGTTCAAATTTTTGGGTCTTGACCCTAAAATTATCGGAGGGTTCGGGTCGGGTTAGCGTGTTAGGTCAGCTTTTGACAGCTCTAATTAGCGTAGATATAGATAGAAAGTTATATCCGTAATTTTTTCAACAATCCGATAAAAAATATTTTAGAATAATCTTAAGATGGCATATATATTATTGCTTATCAATATTAATAAACATAGATAGAAAATAATATAGATAAAAATTTATTTTCATACATTACTTATTTTATAAAATCTAAAATAGCCATTTTTATATTTAAGGATTTTTGAAGAATAAAATCAATATTTACATAGATAGAAGATTATATATATACATTATCTATTTTATAACATCTAAAATCTTACCCTAAAAACCTTCAATCTTTATAAATTCATTTTTTATTTAGTAATGTTTATTATTTAATTAGTTTTTTTAAATGTGTGTATATTAATTAATATTTTTTATTTTTTAGTATGTGATACAGTATGAAACAATCTACGCATACAATATGGTATCTATCCATTATCTATTTTATGAAGTAGTTAATATAAATCGTGATTTCTAGAATTATTTATTAGAGTATAATGTGAAAGGGGTTTTCTAGAATTATTATTTAGTTTTTTAAATTGAAAAAAAGTTTTTCCATTATTTTATTTAGGTTATGCCACGTGACGCAAATTTTTACACAGACTTGGTTTCTGCTTTATAATGTATTAGGGTAGATTGCCTTATCTTTTTACGCAGATCATAATAAAAATTTATATTGAATTATTTATATGATTATATTTCTCGGATAATAAATATATTTGAAATATTTTATTATTAATATTTTATTTAAGAAAAACCCGTACAAGGTACGAGAATACATACTAGTTTAATAAAAATCGGTGTGCCATTTCCGAAGTAATGTTTTTAGAAATTAAGTCATGATAAAAAAATTACCAAACCATCATGGGTCTGAAAATATTGAATTCTTTGTTTAAATGATCGAATTTTTTGAAACCGATTGAAAATATTTTGTATTTCGAACCACATTTTGTAAGTGAGTGACCATAGCTCGTTGTTTCCAAAAGTTGTGTTGAAAGTCTAATAAAGCATTATATTTATTTAAATGCCTCTACAGACGGGAAAGAGTATTTTTATTAGAAGGATCAATTAATAAATCAGATTGAAGAGTCATAAGCTGTTGTTCAGAAAATTTTAATTGTTCGAAGTTATTATTAATTAATATGGTGGTTTGTCCAAACTTTAGCATATTTTTTAAAGAGGTTTAGCTTCATAGAGATGCGGAAGATAAAAGAGTCAGACGTATGATAACTCCATACTTTTTTCACTAAAGGGAGAAAGGAAGGAACCGACATCCAAGCATTTTCAAAGCGAAAATGAATTTTACGAACTGACTTATATTTTCCCAGAGAAAAAGATATAAGACAATGATCAGAGTTTGTAAAGGGATGATGGTGAATTAAAAAAGAAGGAATGAGTGAGTCAAAGATTGATGACAAAGAACCCGATCAAGTTTTTCAAAAATGTTGTCAAGGGCCACAGACCGCTTTCGCTAGGTAAAAGGGAATCCCGAAGTTTGAGAATCAATTAGACCAAACTGATTATTGAAATTGATAAGATGGTTAAATCTACCAGGTAACAGAGGACTACCACCTAGTTTATCATTGGTAGAGTAAATTTCATTTAGGTCTCCTATTAAAAAGAAGGGTAATTGAAATTGACAAATAAGTATTTCAAGAGAGTTCCAAAAACAAAGTTTTTGATCTTCACGAGACGGGGTGTAAACAAAGAATATAAGAATATGTTGGTTAAGATAAGTGTATTTCATAATAATAAGATTAGTTGATTGATAACAGAGAACACAAAATCGGGTTTCTGAATTTTCACAAATAAGAAGCCAAAGTACTCCTTTAGTGCCTACAAAAGGGCAAGAGATAACTTGTTGAAAACCCGCTTTGCGAATTATTGAGAGATTAAGATCGCTATCAGTTTTAGTTTCAACTAAAAATAAAAGATTCAATTTATTTAATTTTCTCATAAACCCAATTTCTTCCCAAAAATTAGGTTTGCGAATACCTCTAATATTCCAATATCCTATATTCATAAAAAAAAACCTTGTAAGAAATAAAACCAAAAAAGGAGAAATAGAAAATGATTTGTGATGAGAATTATAACAATTAACCGTCCCAGGATTACAAAAGTTGCAAGAATACAACTAGAATTATCAAAGAGACTAGTCTCAAAACATCATTGGTTACATGGAAATTTAAAATAACCAACATCCTCTGAATACAAGTAAAGATTAAATAAATACTCCACATTTATGTATTTATTTTCATCAATATTAAAATACAATAAATATTTAAGTATTTATTTGAAAGACATTATACACATCTATCTATCTTCTATAATACTATAAAAATTGTCCCTCTCAAGTCAAATAAATGTGAAATGTATTAATTTTTATCAATATTAAAATATAATAAATATTTAATATTTATTAGAACAACAATATACACATATAAAATGACTATTTATCTCCTTTAAAAAACTTAAGATTCTTCTTTTAGAAAAAAAATATAAACTCTATGTATGATATAAAAACATACAAAGACGTAATATCATTTTTTTTAAAAAGACACAATATCATATATTGTTGGATATTCACAATTTCACATGTACGAGAATCGCATTAGTTTGAATTTGAAAAAAAAATAATTATAAAAAATAAACTTGTGGTAGATTGAGCAAATAAAATCATAATAATACTTGAACTACCAACCAAATTTAGATAGAAAATAAATTTATTATATCTTAAATTGCTATGCAGTGTACACCGATTAAATAATCAAATAGTTTATTTGTGTATGATTTGCAACATTTTTTCATTTTAGTTATATGATTAGTTATGGTATTTCATAATGCAATTCAAAAATCTCGAATTTAGTATACTTAATCATTTGTTATAATATCCAAAAACTTAGACATGTGAAATGATAGCAAACATAAAATATAAAAATTTGCCCCGTCCAATGGACGGAGTTAGCACTTAAGTTGGCAAATCAAATTTTTATTATCAAGATTTTTAATAATGATGTAATTAAATTTATATTTACATAGAGATTTTTGTCATCTCTATGTCATGAGATTAGGTACATGAATCTATAATTATGTACTAATGATAATGATATTTGTCTTTATTTACATCCTTTATTTTAATTATCTTAAATTTATATGTAATGAATTTAGGAAACAAATATTTCTCTATATTAATTATCAACAAGTTTTCGAAAAAATTGTGATTTTCAAATCAAATAAGAAATTTCTTTATTTAGCTTTGATTGGAACTATAAATAAATACAAACCTCACTCTGGACTTCTTCATCGTTTATAGTACTTTGCTACTAACAAAATACTTCACATAATTCAAAAAAGAAAAAGAAACACCAAACAATGAAGGCCACACTAATAATATCCCTTCTTGTAGTGTTGCTATTCGTTTCATCTGGTAAATTATATTGACTCAACTATTATTTATTTTGAATTGCACCCATTTATCTGACCAAGTTTTTGGAGTATGTTGACTAATAAAATGCATCAAGTGTAGAATATTGATAATTTCTTATAATTTAAAACATATATCATTTATGCTTGTAACATTACAATCACACGTCGTTGATCTATTTGTTAGCCTATTTTTCATATTCTAATTTATAAAATTTATCTACTAAAAGCGTACATAATCATTTTTTGTAATTTCATTTTTATTGCATCTTATGCATTCTAACCTATGTATATATGGTCTTGTTTTATTGAACATGTGGTATTAGACACGAGGATTCAGGCACTTAATATTGGAGGTCCTGTTGTTTGCCAATCAATTCCATACAACGGATGCACCGCTCAATCATGCCTAAGCATTTGCACCAAGAAATCTTATAAGTCAGGCTATTGTCTTCAACCCAATTTTTGTTGTTGTAATAAGTCGTAAACAAGTTCCATATATAATTTGAGTAATAAATCTTGCTTATTTCATTAAGTAAGTTTTGTGATTGTAATAATGCAAAAGATTTGTTAATTGGAGATCCTCTCAATGTAATAAATATCTTTTTCAATCAATTTCTTATGTTTTTTTGTTGGATGATATGATCGATAAGAGCTCATAACATGGTTTGTATGATAAAAGTTCATAATCTTAAGTTCTTGGTTCTTTTCACTATGTTAATTTCACGACAACCTAAGATGTGAAATTGTCAATCAAAACACTTCACTACATTCACAATTGTAACTATAATTCCCCATCATCCCCAAAATTGAATGATCAATAGAATATCAAGTGGTTCCCTTTATAAGTGTTTGTTCTCCTCCGACTCTCTCCACTTCCATCCAGTTACAAACTAGATATAATAATGCCTTGGATCATATGAAAAATATATTCGCTACCTAAAATCTCACATAATATGTATCCAATGATACCCATGAGAACTAAATGTTCAAAAGTAGTCTCAATAGCTTATGGTCATTTGAATTTTGGAGTAGAAAAAACATAAAAATAGTAATTCAACTTGCAAAACAAAAGAAATGTAATATCCGCTCCTTTATTAAAGGGATATTACTCTAATTATTTTGACTTAGTAATAAGTGAAAATGTTACACTTAATTTAATTCCGCTATAAATGAATAAAACTTGCAAAAATAAGATTTATTCTTGTAAATGAATTATTGGCAAGTTTAAATAATATTTAGCGGAAAATTTAAATTTTAAAAAAAAGTGTAACAAGAGAAATTTTGGGTATATTCTAAGGCAAATAAAAAAAATTAAATATCTTCTATGGGATTTGAACCCATGACCACATGAAGGAAAAAATCCAAAGCCAAATTCCACTAGAAGGACTTTCTGACATTGTTAGAAACTAGTTTTCTATAAATCGAAAGATGGACTTTGTCTTCTTCGAATTCAAACTTTATCCGACTCCCGCCTCGAGATCGGACTCCGCCTTCGTCATGCTATCTTCACGCCACCATCACCCCTGTGTCCCACATCGCCTAAGCCTATCCCTAGCTTGTCCTCGTCTGCCACCTACCCGAATGCCATCTACCCTTCATTGTTATGTGTGGAGGAGTGTTGGCGAGAGCTTTGTCAGACGCGTGGGTTCTTCTACACTATGAGGCATGGCGAAGAGGGGTTAAGGAGGGTACTGGATGAGCTTAGGGATGTCAATAGGGCGGGTTCAAGGCGGGGAATACCCTCCCCGTACCCATCCCCATTTAGATATATGCTCCACATACCCATCCCATTACCCATCAGGGAATAAAATTTGTCTTCGTCGGGTCCACATCCCCATTGGGGATTCCCTATCCCCGCTTGATTTCCCCATTTATAATCCCCATTGGGGATTCCCCATATCCACTTGATTTTCCCATTTATAAACCCCGTCGGGGATTCCCCATCCCAGTTTGGTATTCCCCATTTATAATCTCTATCGGGGACTCCACGTCCCCGTTTGATTTTCACCTTGTATAATCCCCACAAGTTACTTATTTTATTTTCCATTTACTTCTATTGATACACCATTTACAAAATTCACCAATTAAACTTATATAATTAACAAGCCTTTAAAAAGAGCTTCAAAAAACAAACCAGACAATAATTTTGTAAATCCAATGATCATACCATTCATACGTATCAAGTACATAATATAAGGATATACCCTCGGTGGGGTTCCCCAATGGGTCCTCCGACGGGGATTCCCCAATGGGGTCGGGTCGGGTGGTGGGGCGGGGACACCTATCCCCGTCCCCATGCCCATATCCTAGCGGGTAATTACTTTCCTCCTCATACTTGCCTCCATCCCCACTAAAAATCCCCATCCCAATACCCGTATAGCGGGGAATCCCCACGGGTAATGGGGAATCCCCGCCCCATTTCCATCCCTACAGAGGAGAATGTAAGGCCCAAGCCTTTAGAAGTGCAATCCCATGCCAACCCGAGGACTTCCCAAGAGGTCACCCATCTTGGTACTACTCTAGACCTTGCACGCTTAACTTCTGAGTTCTTTGTCCTCACTCGAACCCAGAAAAGGAAGAGCTCTTGTTGACATGGGTAGCACCTCAATCCCTTATAAATTATTGGGGTGTTACAATCTCCCACACTTAACCACTTGACGTCCTCGTCAAGGCCTAAGCACCGCCCTCTAGGTTGAGTCACCGCCCTCCGGGCCAAGTGCACTCATACCCTAGAGTCGGCTCTGATACCATTTGTAAGGCCCAAGCCTTTAGAAGTGCAATCCCATGCCAACCCGAGGACTTCCCAGGAGGTCACCCATCCTGGTACTACCATGTAGACCTTGCACGCTTAACTTCTGAGTTCTTTGTCCTCACTCGAACCCAGAAAAGGAAGAGCTCTTGTTGACATGGGTAACACCTCAATCCCTTATAAATTATTGGGGTGTTACAGAGAAACCGATCCATTTTGGCTGAGAAAAGATTGGAAGTCAGCCCGAAAACTTCCTCGGTTTTAACTTAAAATATCCAAAACTTCAAAGATTGATGGTGAACTCATTTCTCAACCAAAGTTCGTGATTCAAGTTGCTATATTTCGAGTAACAGGAGATCTACAAAATCCCTCAATCAATTTAGAAGAAAACATTCAAAAATGGAGCCAAATCGACGATTTCATGCACGAACTGAAATCTGCCCAGATTATTCGGTGTTGGTGATGAGTCGTTTTCTCAGGCTTTTTATCTCCGTCATCCGACAACCAATATTTGCTCCGTTGCAAACATTTTGAAGGTGGAAACGTGTTCTTTCCACTATTGCTTATAGTCGTGCCACCCTATCTCTGATGTCGTTTGCACAAGTCGTTTTTAGATGGCTCAACGAACCTGGTTTTCAGCTTCAGCTTTTCCGGCTGCCCAGAAGTTGTTTTCACGGGCCTCGTGTGCCACCTTGTGGCCACATATCTGCCCTCTACCACCGAACATAGCTATATGGGGATGTCTATGTTCAGTTGTCGCAGGTCCCGTGGCCACTTCTCCCCTGGTGTCTCTGCTGGAAGCCGGTGAACAGGCCTTCACGACCAACTTTTCTGCTGGTTTCTTTTGCCCAGAATTCCAGCTTCGACGAGTGATTTTCGTCGCTTTCGTTCTCCGTCTTCCCCCAACGACTTAAAGTTCCTTTGCCAACAGTAGAAAGATGGTGATGAAGACTTCAAACTATCGCTTGAATCACCCAAAATGGATGTCAGACAAAGGTGTTGGACATCAGTGAAGTTGGCGTGTTGCTCACTGATTCTTTCCGGACTTTTTGTGGATTTAAGTGTTTAAGGGAAAGAAATAAGAAAAAAGGAAAAGGTGGGTGGACTCGGGTTGCCTCGGTATGTGTTCCATGGACACCGATGGATCGTCTTGATTCACATATTTTATCGTTTTGCGTGCAAGCAAATCCCGAAAGCGCATCGCTAGGTAATTTCCGCTTTTCGAGCTTGACTTATATTATAAATGTTTTTTAGGATAAGATCATTCAAAGTTGGGTTTTCGTATTAAATCTCGTAAAGCGTGATTTATCGAATCTTGTGATTGGTTAAGTTATAAAGCCGGATTAAGTCGAGCAAGTTTTTGACAGATTATTATAAGGACTTAATAATTTGTAGTGTTTAATCTTGTAACGAAAATAAATTGATTGTAATTTATTTCTCTAATCTTTTCCGGTACAACCCGAGCTCGAGTCTTGGATGCACGTCGTTCAAGATGGGACTAATCGCCTTAAGAGGAGATATCTCGTATAAGGCAAGTGGAAGGTTCTCTCTTGCATTATATTATTAAATGAGGAATTGAATCCCATTTAATATTTGTGTTGGGAACAACTTGTGTGCTTGATAAAATATGATAGGTTGTTATATTTGTTAGAAATAATGACCATGTTGTTTATTCAATTTTGCGCTAGAACTGGATTTAGGTCCGTTATGTGTGACCTTGTATGTTGTCTCACGCTGAGACATTGTTGTTGATTAATGTAGTTTCAGGGAGGGGAACGTGGTTCCATATCCTCTCTTAATATCCGCTAAATTCTAAATAAAATAAAATGGGTAATTATCCCAATAAATTTTTTCTCTAAAGTAGAGAACTTAATAATCTTTATAATCTCATATTACATTATAAAATTTTACTACAATGGAAATTAAGAATTTAATTAAAAATATTAAGCACTTCGGGTATTCATTTAAATAATCCTTTTCTCTTAATATAAGAGAGTTTAAATATTTTATTTTAAATAAAATTAAGAACACATTATGAAGGATTAGTAAAGTGGTAAAAGTTATTCAAATAAAATAGATTAATATAAATTTCGAATTTTATTAATAATAGACTATTTACAAGGCTAAAAATAATACAAGGTAAAACAAATAAAAAGGAGTTAAGAGTCGGGACTCGAACCCGAGACCTCTCGCTCCTCTCACTCAAATACACACACCTCAAACCGCTATACTAATGTAACTTGACTATCCAATTTACAACTCCTTTAATTATAAACCCACTTTCTTCTTCTTCTTCTTCTTCAAAGAGTCAAGACATGTCTGATTGATTTTACGTAAATCCAATGCATGCTTCCATGGCTTCCCAATCTCCATTATAGCTTGCAAGACCATCCAAAACACCATCATCTTGTGTCATCATCAAACTAGCACACATCTCACCAATCCCCTTCTCCCACAATGGTCAATTTCCATTACCATGGATCACTAGAAGCTCCATATTGGCCTATTTAAAGGCTGAAAAATTCATAGAAAACTCACACCTTCATCTTCATCTTCCTCTCTTGCAAAACTCCTCTCTTTCACATGGTTTTTCAGCCAAAGAAACCTTAATTCCTTTCCTAATTTTATCACAAAAACACCATTAAAACACCTCCTTTTTTCACCGGACCACCACCGAGCCACCATTGGACTTGCGAGCACAGCCCGGACCCTCGCCGGACCACCGCCGGCCTGCTGGCTGCCCACCTGGTGCGCCGCCCCTGCTTTCCCCTGGTCTTGGCGTCTCTCTGTAACCTAGGCGTTCAATTTATTTTACAGAAGGTTTAAAAATCCTTTTTAATTTTTGTTAAATCCTTTATTAAAGTAATTAGTAAAATATTGTTAAGATCCTACATTTTAGTTAAGAGATAAAAGTTGTTAGAAAAAATAAAATCAGAATATATTTATTTGCATATATAATTTTATTGTACATAAAAGAAGTTAAATAGCAAGCATGCTTATTCTATATAAAATAAATCTTATAGACAAGGAAATTTTTGTAAATAAATTTATGGGACTAAAATATGAGTTTATACTTGTCAAAATATAACATAAATAATAATACATTATTTAGAGTTTATTTTAATGAATAAAGACCTTTTTATTAAAAAAAAGAGTTTGCATGTCATTTAAAAATTATTTTCTAACATAAGTATACTTTGATAATATATTTTTGTCTTGATATACATGGAAACTGTAATATAAATAATATGTTTAATTTTTTTTGAAAGTTATAATAAATATAAAAAAATCTAAGTTGTTAGGGAAGATCAACCAATTTTATTAATTCCCTTGTACATAGTTTATAATTAATATTATGCATGTTTATTTTGATAAAATAAATCTCAATAGACATGGAAAACCTTATGAATAAAATAATGGGTTTAAGATCACTAGTCTTATATACTTGGAAAGAGTAACTTTAATAGTATGACTACAATCTTGGAAACTCACTACTTAAATAAAAGAGTTAGAACAAGTTTTAGAAAATAATATAAAAGGGTTTGCATGTCCTCTAAAAATCATATTATAAACTTAAAAATATTTTGATAAGATATGTTAGTCATAAGATATATTATATGGTTAAAATATGAAAGGAAAAGATATATCGAAGGAAGATTAAAGATATAATATAATAAAGACCTTATTGATTTCTCTACTCATGAGAATATTCTTATGAACAATATGAATATAAATAATATGGGAAATATTTTATTAATGGATTTTACTGAACCTTATCACCTTGCATGCCTTTAATAAAGATTTACCTAATATAATAAGAATATATTAATTTGATTACAAATTAAATAAAAAGGGTATAATTATATTAATAGAATATTAACCATAGATTAATTAACATTTAATAATTTAAATAATAGTAGGTCTTGATCTTCAAAATCTTATAATAATTAAATTAAATAAAAATAAAGAGTTTATAATGAATACAAGGATATTACAAATAAGAAATAATAATAAGGGATATTATTATTTCATCACATCCACCTAAATTATTATTATAATAATTTAGTATTTAATTCTCTTATAAAAAGGATATAAGAGATATTCAAAAAACTTTAGAAGAATTAAAGAAATTCTTATTAAAGTTCGTTCATACCTCTCTTGTCGATAGGTCGAGTCTCCGTCCCGATTAAAGACAACGATTTCCGTGCATCCGTTCGTACACAATCGTAAAAGCTAAGGCAAGTGGAATTTCTCCTTGTAGCCTCGATAATTCATTCCGTGAAATTTCTCGATGTTGGGAACAACTTGTTTGCTAATAATAAACAAATCTAGGAATATCGATTGTTAGAAATAATGACCCAATTGTTATCGTTATTACGCTATTTAATATTCGATAGGACTATTACGCTAGTCTTGTTTGTTTCCTTGTTTGTTTAAGATCTCGTTTAGAGATCGGTTTGTTTAAGATCTCGCTATTTTATATTCGATAGGACTATTACACTATTTAATATTCGATAGGACTATAACTTTCTAAGTCGAGTGGTATGGCATCTTGCCCTCTCTTCCTGTGACTTTACGGATCATGATCCATGTCCGCTCCCGCTCAACGGAGGGATGAATGCACCCTAGCTAGGTGTCGGAACTTTGTTCCTATTAGTGGACCGGGCCCATGCAGGCCCCCCGCACTCTTAAAATTCATTAACGTAAGTGAAAGTTTTATCACGACATAAGATAAGTGCCAAAGCACAATTAAAAGAAACTAAAACTGGGTCGGAATAGTACAACTTGCTTGGAAAACCACCCGACTCCCGGTTCTTGAAAAGATCTTCTTTCCAATCTGAATGCTTATTCGGGCTTGTCTAAGGTGGGCGGGTACTTAAGCGCCTTCCGGCCACCTCCCCTATTTGGAGCACTGAATAAGATGAGGTTGGTTGAGATCCGACATGGGCGCGGGAGGTTTTCAAAAACTTTCATGAATTAATAAACGTTCCCAACATACTTTCTACTCTAAGAAGTCTACAATCTCATAGTTCTTCTCTCGATTAACGAGTTATCTCATCTCCAGATACACTCGTTTCTGTTCCTATAAGCCCCAAATAAAATTCTACACCTCAAAACACATCTTGATAATATCTCTCGAATATTATAAATTACCATAATACCCTTGAGAATTTCCATTCTCGCTTGCTTACTCTCCTTAGACTAATTCCGCTTTTCTGCATTTTTGCCTGACATTTCTCGCCCTTCGCGACTTATGTCAGACTCTAGGAAGTTCCCACCAAAGTTTGAAGACAAAGACTAGAAGATTCGAGAAGCATTATACAAGGATAGAAGATCAAGGCAAGACGACGTTGAAGGAAGGAAAGAATTTTTAAAGAGCAAAACATTCAGAAGATAGTGCACTAGCTCTTCTATTTTAACCAAGCAAATTATCATCATATGATTTGTCTTGGAGAAACATACATGTATTTTGAAATACGTCTTTTCAACCCTTTCTAATAGGGGCTTCATTTTCCGCTGCTACATCATTTGTAAAACAACTCTCAATCTAATGAACGAAAGTTCTAATCAATGAATAAAATTTCACATTTCATCAATTTCCTCTTTAATTACACGCTCAATAAATTTTTTAAAGCCTTGGGTGACTTTGGACGGTAAAATCCGAGGTCACTGGCGGTAATACCTAGTGTTGCAAAATAGGGGTGTTACAGTTATTCGGATTACGATGCCAATATGTTTAGTCACTACCATAGGAACCAATCAATTTCTCCACTTGATTAGTCTTTCATCAGACTTACCTGACCACTTCCATGGTCGGCTGGTGTCCACCGTCTGTATACGACACATCAGATATTCTTGAAAGTTGATGAGGAAGTAGATTTAAAGGATTGAAGTTTGAGAAGTTTAAGAAAGGTTTCCAAAAGTTGTACTTAAATGAAGACCATGTTTGGGCCACTGCGAAGCTTAAACCAAGACAGAAGAAGCTGAGAGTTTATGGATTCTCTATTAGTGAAGACTTTGTTTATATAGACCCATCTTATATAAAAGCTAAGGTCTCTATAAGTTCCTTGGTATTTCATTCCGCTGCAACGTTTTTGAAACTTTGTAAAGTTGAATTATTAATTATTAATTTCTTTTACAACATTTGTTGTCTATGACTTTCATACTTTCGAGATATATGAATCCAGCTGTCGGATCTTAGTTGTCCAGTCAGTTTAAAGCCTTGGGTAACTTCAGTTTAGTCTTAATCAGGGTTACTGGCGGTAATACCTCCAGGGTAGGAAGGGGGTGTTACAAGAAATATAAATGCTTTATTATTGAATCTACTATTCAAGACCCCTTTTGCAAATAAGCTCGTCTAACCCTTTCTCTATCCTTCAAATTATAGTCGAATATATTTCTCCTTAACCCTGGATCAACAAGCAAATCATCAAATCCAACCTCAACATCAGCACTAGACAGATTTGCCATTTTCGACGGATCAACACTAGACAAACTCAGAACACTTAATGGATCTGGATTAGACCTAGAACCTACATTTTGTGACCCCTAATAGTTGGAAAAAAATCTCTTCATTTCCTGAAACAAACAATTAAAGAAAATGAATCTAATAATAATTAAGGTGGCTTAAATCTAAATTTGAATTGAAAAAGATGGCTTAAATCTGAATTTGAATTAAAAAAGGTGGGCTTAACCTTAAGTCCTAAAAATCTGAAACAAACATGAATTCAAAAAGGTGGTTTAAATCTGAATTTGAATTCAACAAAAATTAAGCAAAAGGGGCTTAATTGTTACACTTGCCCTTGCACATTTGCACACCTCAAATTCAAGTGTTCAATAATCTGAATTCAACAACATAAAAAATTTAGATATGAAATTCCAACAAAACTACAATCTGAATTTGCACTTGCATAGTTGCACTACACACCTCAAATTTCAGCAAGTCAAAAACATCAATAAGAAGTAGTCAAGAATACCTCAAGAATGCCTCAAGGCAACAAGAACACCTCGAATTTCAACTTCTGAAATGAATAATCGAATTTAGATATGAAATCAGGCAACAAGAAGACCTCAAGGCTCAAAGTTCAACAACAACAACAATTTGAAATCTGAAATTAATCAACAATCTAAAACCTAAAATCTGAATTCAACAAACCTCAAATTTGTGCAATTGAAGAGGATGAGTCTAGAGGAGGCTGGACCGGGCTGACTGGCTGGTCTCTGGTGCAGCACTGCCGCTAGACGACGGAAGAGTGGACGACAGACTCACGGTACGATTTTGCGAGAAGAAGCTCACCACTGCCAAGTGCCGAGTCGAACACCCCCTCAATATGTTGTAGCTCGACCCCTGACCCCACTATCTCTTATCCAAAAGACCAGCAAAATTAATTATTTGTGATAAATTCCAATATATTAGTCGGCTTTTAAACATGTTTCACACGTCTTTTAAGGATTTGTTTAAGGTCATGCGCAATTGGGGTACGTAATGGTACATAAGTGAGTACATAGCATTTTTTTATTAAAAAAAGAAAATTTATATGTACCCATCACATGGGTAGTTACATACTTATATTGCTACTCCTCTTGTACCCATAAAGTTGTTATCATTGCCATATGTCAAAAAATCATAAAAGATACACCACAATAAGAAATGAAAAAATATTAAAGTACTTAATAATTTAAAAGTATGAAAAATTATTATTTTATTATTTATGTACACTATTATTGCCTATGGCCTAATGGAATTTAAATTTGATCCTTACAAAAGCAAATCACGTGAAGATCTATAACTATATATTAAAGCTGTCCCTTTTCGAGCCACCAGAACGATTCTGGCCCCACCTCATATTTATAAAATTAATTTTTATTTCTAATTTTTTAACATTTTTCTATGAAATTCTTCTCTAACTATTTAAATCTATCTTTAGCATCAAACAAATATCTATTTAGTATAACAATATCTTTTGAAAACTTCCTTATACAAACATTTAAAATTAAAGATAACAAATTTAAAATATTTTAAAATAAGTATAAATATCTTTTATCTTATAACATAATATCTTTTCACGAATATGTATTTATATATATATATATATTCTTTTATAATAATAAAAATAATGATAAATAATTATAATGTTTAAAAATAATAAAAATAGGTAATATAATATTTGATAGATATATTGAAATATTTGATAATCTCTAAATTTATGTAAATAGAAAGTAATAAAATATGAATAATGTTGAGCAAAAATGTACACAAAATTGCAAAACACATTAAAATTATTTTTATTTTAGTTCGACCCTCTCTTTTGACTCTTTTGATTAAAAGCAATACCGATACAAAATATTAAATGGTTTTTAGGATTTGGGCTGCACCCAGTTTTGATGGGTTGCCTACGTATCTCGTTAAAGAGAATCAAGCCTTACGTAGTTCAGAGTGTTTTAAATTATTTGTTTGGTTTGATTTTCACACATCAATAGAACGAGCCCGAACCCACCTTCTAGGAAGGGTTGCTCGGATTCAAACCAACTATCATTTGCGCGATGTGAATAAAATTAAACCCACCTTCTAGGAAGGGTTGCTTAATTTCTTCACTATCAAACATGTGACTTAAATGGCTTATATATTTTAATTTGATTTGTGACTGAATATGACATATTTATATATTATGTCAAATGTCCTACGTATCCACTTATATGATGTGGAATCAAGTCAAACGTAGTTCTAGGAATCAAATAATATGAGTTGAATTTTGACTTTATATTTACACTTAAAAGTCAACTTAATATTTATGATTTGACTCAAACATATATGTCAAGTCTCCTACACGACTCAAAAGAGATCGAGTCAAATGTAGGTCTCAATGAACCATAGGTTCGATTAACTATGATTTTTATTTTTAATCATGACTGAACTCAATGAGCTTTTTGCTCGTGACTGAACTCAATGAACTTTTGATCGTGACTGAACTCAACGAGCTTTTGATCGTGACTGAACTCAACGAGCTTTTTGCTTTATGTTGAGCTTCATACGTATCTGACAAATCAGAATCAAGTCATCGTAGTTCAAACTTAAGGTTTTGACATTAATTTTGTTTATTATTTATTTAATGCATCATAGAATTGAATTCGGACCCACCTTCTAGGAAGGGTTGCCCAAACTCTCTTCAACTATCATTTGCATGTATATTAGACCCAATATGTATATATTTTTTTATTGGACGTCCTACATACACTTTTAAAGAAGATCAAATTGGACGTAGTTCTTAAAAAGAACTATTTAATTTTATTATCGACTTTACCTTATGTTTGAAAGTCAACTTAAATTTTATGTCAACTCGATATTATAAGTTAATCAAGTTTTTCATATAGCCCATAAAGGACATCAAATTATACATGGTTCTAAAAATAGAACGAGTATTTTAAATTAATTTCTTTTTGTATGCGACTGAACTCGATATATATTATATTTAATATCGAGTGCCTACGTAGCTTTGGAAAGCATCAAGTCATTACGTAGTTCTCAATAAAAGACCAATCAAATATGGTATATATGGTCTTCAATGTATCTTAATTTAAGGTTGTGATTGAACGCGACGAGTATATGCGCTTTATGTCAAGTTTCCTACGTACCCTTTTAAAAGGGATCAAATCGTACGTAGTTCTATATAAGAACATAAAGTTCATTTTATTTTATTTAATATTTACGACTGAACTTGATTTGATTAATTTGTATCAAATTTCCTACGTAATTCATGAAAGAACATCAAGTCTTTACGTAATTCTTTAAAAGGTAATTTTATTTTAACCTTGAATTTGTGGTCATCATCATATAAGTCAGTGTTGACCTATACTTTATAAATATATTTTCTGGTTGGATCAACTTTGCAACTATCTTGTTTTGGAGGGATCTTTATCATTTAAACAAAACTGGTCGGGTTGAGGTTATGCACAGTTATTGCATGCATTACCAAATTTAATCTTGCAGGAGAATTTATGTACCAGGCACATATATATATATATATATATATATATATATATATTAGAGAGCTTTTCATAGATAATGGCCGGATTTACATTTTAGTAAACCGTCACTAGAAAACTCCCTATTTAAATTCAAGAAATAAATGGGTTAATTAATATAAGTGACCCATTAATTTTATTCCTGAATAAACTAGTTAATAATTTATTCACCCTTCCACTTTCATTCACATATATATCACACAGGACTTTATATATTGTCCTTTGTGTCTTAACTCCTGCCTATATTAGGCTCCTTAATGATATATTTTTTACAGGACTCAATTTTTTTGGTAGAAGTTACAGGACTCAATTGAGTACAGCATCCACAATCCCTCTTATTTATTGTATTATTTTAATTTTAATTTTTTGTGTGTGGGGGAAATTTAGGTCATCAAACCACGTTAAATATCCTAACCCACGTGCTTAAGGGAAATATATACTTTATTATATACATGGATATACACATAATTACCTATGTGTATGTAATAGTGTAACATATTAAAGCCCATTCTACACCATTCACATTTTTGGTGTTATATAGCAAAGCCATTACATATTTAATCAAATGACTTTGTAAATTAACATTCCCCTGCCACTTCTCTTTCTATGCTTTCATTTTAATTTTTCTGCACCAAATTAGAAAAAATGTTCGTATCCAGTAGAGTACATATGAGGAATGTATGATCAAGTCTTTTACATTTACATCCGATATGTCATAAAAATCCCGATCGCCATCTTGTTTTATCCAAAAGTTCACCGTTTTGACCCTTTTTAATTCCTTTACAAATTTGAGAAATTAATTGGGCATTATAATGTCTAGAGAAGGCTCCATTGAGTGCAATGTTTTGGGAGTAATTACTCCCAAATCCATCATCATTTTGCTTAATGTGTAGACCCGAAAGTAATTACTTCCAAATCAACCACGATCCAGAGTATAGCATAGAAACCCGAAAGTAATTTCTTTCGAATCAACTATGAATAATGAGAGGATGTAGGGGTGCGAAAATAACTACTCTCAATCCCCTACAAGTCTTGATTTCCTGCACAAACTAAATTAATTAAATACCCCTTGATCTCCACGTAGATCTTCCCCGCTTCATTCATTCCTCCATTTATTGCGCTGTACACAACATATATTGTTGTTTATGCAAAATAAGAACATTCAAGCGGTGGTTCCTCGTAATGATCAGTACGAATCTTGAGGAAGGAGTACAAAACCTCTTCAATTTTCTTTCTTTTCTTTTTGATGTGCCCATTTGGCGGGGAAGAGAAAGAACCCCAACTTCATCTAAAAGCCCCCTTCACTAGTTAACAAAATGATGAAGGCAAAATATGAAAGCCTTTGTACGTGCATTTTGAGATTGCACCAGGAAGGCTTCTCATATCTCTTTTGTTTCCTTTTGTGAACAATGGGAAACTTTTTATTTGGGAGAAGGAGATCGATCACACACAGAGGGCTCTTTTACCCATCAATTTTCTGTGTAATTTTGATCTCTTTTTTTCTCAACCTCTCCAAATCAAACGGTGGCCACTTTTTTTTACATATGACCAACCTCTTCTCTCCCTTCCAAATCCCCTTTATATAAGAGAATTAGAGAAAAGTGGTTAATGGAACTTAACCGATTAACTCCTTCTGAGAGCGGTTAACAATATATTTTTTCTCTTTTTTTTAGAAAAGTTGGCAACTAACCACCGGTCAAATGGAATTAATTATTCTTTTAATTCCCCTTTTATTCCCATTTCCATGTGCAAGACACACACAAAAACGGTGGGTGGTTAAATTGATTTTTATTAATTTTTTTAAATTGTTATCTTGCCTAGTATTAACCCACATAGTCAAACTCAATTTGGGCCCGAGATAATTAACAAAAACCCATTTTCAAAATGAGAACTTTATGGTAAATTTTAAGATAAATAAATTATCTCGATTAATTTTTACCATTTTTTATATATTGACTAATAATGTTAAATTCATGAAATTTTTCTCGTCAACAAATAATATAATATTTGATCATAAAAATTATACATTTTACAAGGAATAAATTACTTATATTAAAGTTTATATTATATTTTTATTTATTAATTTTCTATTTATAATGTCTATAAAATATCGAATCGTAGTCGTACATGGTACGACGGGTACAACTAGTAGGAGTTAATTTATAAGATAAAATATGTAGTCAAATATCAGCAAGTGTACAAGAAGGATATTGACTATTGTCTAATGGTAAGATTGGTATTTCTATAAGATTCAGTTATAAAAAAAAAAAAACATTATTTATGTCTCATAAGTCATAACAGTTGTTTTAAAAAAAAATTCAACTATGAAGTCTGACAAAAGAAAATGTCAAAATGGGGTAAACTGTATTTTCACGGCCATTAATATTACGGTTTTTTTTTTCAAAGCATGTACGTTCAATTTGTACACACTAACACACAGTTGACAAAATTACAAGTTGTGAAAAGTATTTTATCAACCTTTTGACAACTGTTTTACAATTTTATAATTAATTATGACTTTGTTAATCAAACAATAATAAGACAGTCCAAGAGAATTGATACGAATATATGATGATGGTGTTTTACAAATTTATAATTAATTATGACTTTGTTAATCAAACAATAATAAGATAGTCCAAGAGAATTGATACGAATATATGATGATGTTCTGTGAAAAGTAAACTAGTAAAGCCACCCATCATGTACGAACGGTAAGAAAGTAATATCACCGTTTGCTTGTTCGAAAATACAAGTACGAAATTATGGCTATGTTTGTTAAGTCATAAAAAAAACTAGCTGGAGTTGCAAAATTAGCTGAAGTTGTAAAACTAGCTGTAAAAGTAGTTGAAGTTTTAAAAATATATATAAACACTGTTTGGTAATGTTCAACTAGTTTATTGTAGTAATTAATAATTTAAAAATTCATTTTATTATAGAGCTATTCTTTTTTAGGAAATAATTATTTTTTTAATTCAAAAAACTACTAAAAACTAGTGCAAAAGCTTTAAAAAGTAGCTTTGTCAAAAAACTAGTTTTACAACTAGTTGCTAGTTTTTATGTGTCAAACAAACAAAGTTTATACGAGTTTTTGTAACTAGTTGGAAAACTCCAACTAGTTTTTGGTACCTAACAAACACACCCTATATACTACCCGTTTCTTTTTATTTGTCTACTTTTTTTTATTTATCTCAAAATATTTATTTTACTTTATTTCTTTCCTTTTAAATTAAATATTTCTTACATTATTATTATCATCCAATATCACTTTTTATACACATTATCAAATAAAAAATCTATTATCAAACAACTTTATAGTCATTTTCTTTTTATTTCTTTCTCTCCCCATTATTATCCATCACATCTCTAAGACTCTAACCACTCACCTCTTTCATTGGTTGCTTTTTCTGTGTGGAATTTGTCATTTAGAAAAAACAAAAAGGGAGTATTTAGGAAGCTAGTATGATTGATTAACCGTAACTTATACTCCCTCCGTCTCCAAAAATTTGTCCGCCTTTCCTTTTCGATCGTCCCCAAAAGTTTGTCCAACTCTATTTTCTTTCCATTTATATCACACAACATTTACATTTTTACCCTTACAAAACCACACAATTACAAACACTTTCTTCCCCAATAATCTCTCTCCATCACTTTAACACAATAAAATCACTACACTTAAACAATCCATACCAAAAAAAAACACAAATTTACACAAAAATTTCATTACCAACATTTTTATTTTTTGAACAAAATGAGATCCATTTTTATGGGTTTTTGGGCCATATTTGTCGGGCTTATTTTGGACCTCCATTGATGGATCACATGGGAGCTCCATTTTTGGGCCTGATCCATGAAAGCTTCCCCATATATAGCCCTCTCTCTCACAAACCCTAGCTCTCTTCATTTCAGAGCGCCGCTCTCCATTTTCGACCTCCATTGTTCTAGAATCCTCTCTCGCTCTCTCACAAACCCTACCTCTATTTATCTGGTGCGCCGCTTCTCTTACAATCCTCTCTTGCTCTCTCACAAACCCTAGCTCTCTTCATCTGGATCTCATTCAATCCTTTATCAATCTCGCACAAAACTCTTGAATTCCTGAATCGGTTCGGCCTCCCCTGTTGTTGGTTTGATCGATTCGTCTTGGTGAATTCTTGGTTGGTTCTTCGATCCTTCATCATATCTGGTTGTGGTGAGTGTGTTCTTGCTTGGTTCTTCGATCGATTCATCTTGTGTTGATCCCTTTCTCATCCTTTGCTCTTTTGCATCTGTCACCTCTGGTTGGTGCATTTTGGATTGTTGGTTCGATTGATTCATCTCCGTGCATGCTTGGCTAGTTTTTCGATCCATTAATCATATCCGCCTGTGGTGAGTGTGTTCTTGCTTGGTTATTCGATCCATTCATCTTGTGTTGATCCCTTTTTCTTACCATTTGCTCTTTTCCTGTCTCCTCTGGTTGGTGCAGGTTGGTGCATCTTGGCTTGTTGGTTCGATCGAGCCATCTTCGATCTCCTCTGGTGAGTTGTCTCACTTGAACGTGGTTCATTTGTTCTTTGATTGATCTTCTTGGATCGTTTTCTCACTTTTGCATGTTCTGTATGCAATTGGGCCTACATCTATATCCTCTGTTTTGTGCATGCTTGCTGGCTACTTGGTTCGATCCATCTTCTACCCCCTCTGGTGAGTTCTTGCTTGGTGCGTGTTTGATCCATAGTTAATATGAGCTTCAAAATGTCTTATACACATGTCCTCACTCTTCCTCGTTTTTTTATTTATGGTGTATTGCAGAGTGGTAGTCCCCTAAGCAGATGGATCTTGATGCGTTCTTTGGTGGTGATGAAAGTCCCCGATCATCGGATTCATCAGAACCTGCATGTTCTGATGAACCCAACTGTGAGTGGGGGTCTGATTGCAAAGGGATCCACTCCTACAGTCCTAGAAGATTTGAGGTGGAGACAGATGATGAGGTGGACGGCCCTAATGAGTCCCCTGTATTTGAAGAGGTCCTTGATAGTCAAGATAATGAAGATAATAATGAAGATAATGAAGAGAGCTATGGTTTCGCTGAGATTGATGGTGAATTTGCCCCTGATTCCGAAGAGGATCATTAGATAAGTCCCCTGATCTATCTAGTTTCTTTTGAATTTTGTTGTTGTTGTTGCAGTTTTCTGTGTTGTTGCTTAGTTTATCCCCTGCTTCTTGTTGAATATGCTTGTGTGAGTTGGTTTCTCCTTGCTTCTGTGTTGTGTAATTCAGTTGTGATTGCATCTTTTATCCTCTATTTTCTGTTGATTGAGATCCTTGATAGGACGAGTACCATCTTGTGGTGGCAATCCCACTGTCGGATCTGATACATTGCATGCTTGCTTTGTGTTTATCTCATTGCTTCTATGTTGATTTTCCTGGCTTCTATGTTGATTCTGTTGTGAATGATTCTCATGGCTTTTGTGTTGTGTAATTCAGTTGTGATTGATTCTTTTTGCTTTTGTGCTTACACTTGTGATTTGAATGCATGGGGATTTTTTTTTGACCTTTTTCCTTTTTACCAATGATGAGGCCAGCAAATCTGAGGGGCAATTCCTCTACATTCCCACCACTGTGGCATACATAAGGAAGCTAGCCTGTTATGCAGGCTATGGCACGCCAGTGTATGCCAAGGTGATGTGGGTGGGTTGCTCTAATGATGGAATGGAGACACCTGAGGTTATTTTTTCCCTTAATTTTTTTTTTATCAATGATGATACTTATCTAAGATGCATTTCCTCTACATTCCCATTTGAACTTGATATGCAATTGGAAGCCAGTCTCTTTATGGACTTTGGCATGCCATTGTACATCAAGTTTGAGTGGGTGGATTGCATCAATGAAGGAATGAGGATATCTGAGGTTATTTTTTCCTTTTTTTTCTTCAACCTTTATAAAAACTGAAATGCATTGTGTCTTTTATCTTGATGTTATTCATTCATACCCAAAAGTGTGGATACATGCCACTAGTTTAGTTACAACTTACAATTTCATACATACAAAAGTACATTGTTTCTGCATTCAAAAAATATGCTTGTGCTTGCATCATTCCATTAGAGATAATGATTGTCTTCAAATGCTTCTGCATGACTGTATTCTGCATTGCTTTCTTGTGTCTCCTGAGTTGGTTGACTTCCTTGCATTGTTGGTTGTTGAGTTGCATGTTGTGCTTGCTGTCCATACACTATCTCCCATGCTTGTTGCACAGCCCACATAGGGGCTTCTACCTGGATTGGTAGTGTGCCTAAGAGCTGTAGCCTATTCTTATTTACATGTGGCAAGTCATAGTCATCTGCCCCTTTACACTTGAGTATTTCATTCATTATATATTGCAAAGACATCCACACATTGCCTAGTGTCTTAGGATCAAGCTCATAAAATGCTTGATTTACTGCTTCCATCATTGCATCAACATTCTTTGGCATCTTTTTGTGCATTAATGATTGAATGCTTCTGAAAAATCCTAAGTCTAAGATGTTGAGGTCAGGACTGTTTGGTGGTTGTTGTATTAGGATGAAAGTAAAACCATCTTGTTGATATACCCGGTGCCACTCTGCATCTTCTTGTGATATGTGTGGTTTTGCATTGTCCTTCTGAATGAATATCACTTGATGTGCTCCTTGTTGTGTAGGCCATTTCGCCTTGATTGCTGGCACAATCTGATTTATGAGCATTTCCCTTGTCACTCTCTTATTGACTGATTCAATTAACTTTGTAACCATTGTCCCCTTTTCTCTGTTCTTGGATTTCCTCTTTGCTGCTTCTTGATAAGTAAATGGAAATATTCCTATTTTACCATAAAATGTGCATTCTCCTTGTGCATCATACCTTGGTCTTGCTACTGCTGTTGTAAACATGACTTTGGGTATGAATTTGCTTGAAGCAGCAGCTCTGTATTGTCCCCTTTCATGCTGTGCTAGATAACATCTTTGAGTCTTTCTGCTTAGTTGGAACCATTTCTCATCAATGTGAACAAAGTCATACATTGCATAATATTGCTTCTTTGTCTCTAGTGTGCCCCCTTGTAGTAGCCTTAGAATCCATTCTAGCCTTGTTTTTTTGTTTGCTTCTGTTAATCCTGGCTTCAGTGCATTTGTGTGAGGTCTGATCTGTCCCCTTTTAATAAGTCTATGTGTTGCACTCTTTGACACTCCTAGTTTGGCTGCTAAATCTCTTAGGCATGTCCTGTCTCCCATGGAAATTGTTGTGATTGCTTCCTGACTCACCTCTTGCCTCTTTCTTCCACTGTTGTGATATTTGTTGCTTACATTTGGCCTCTGCCCTGCATCCATTTGTGCCTTGGCTGTGTTCCATATCCTTGATGTTGTCCTTGCTGAAACACCAAACTCTGATGCTACTCCTTGCATATGTCTCCTATACAGTTGACCTGTTGCTGTGTGAACTTGCATAAGCCTCAACAGAATGTGAAACCGTTTCTCAGAGCTGAGCTTCGACTTTGATGGTTGGGGATGTGAAGATGCTGGCATGAGATTCCCTGTCCCTGGTGTGTGTTGCCCTGCCACCTCTGCTGTGTCCACTGCTGGCTCATTTAAATCAAAGAGAAAAGGTTGATGGTGAGGTGGGGCTTCACCAACAGGTGGAGGGTCTTCATTAAGATCAAATGTTGAAGCCATCAATGAGAAGCAATGATGCAGAGAATATTTCAGTAGCTTTGTGTAAATTCTGTATGTTTAACAGTGGCTTAGTAAATGCTGGCTTTTTGGTGTCTTTTAAAGAAGAATCTGCCAAGTCAGCAATCCTTGTAAAAATGTGTACTGATTTGTGATTGGTTCCCATAAATTTGAGAAGTGTTTCTATTGGTTGTAATTAAAGCATAAGAATTGCCCCTTTTCCTTTGTATGCAAACCAGCTGTATCTCTACCAATCCTATTCACTGATTAGATGTGTCTTAAATATTGTGCATATATGCTTTATGGACAAATTTTTGGGGACAGAGGGAGTATGAAATTGGTTAGATATAAATAAAATATTTTAAAATTTAATTATTTTTTAAAAAATAATTTATTTTATACGGAAATAAACAAATGACCCATAACATTTTATAAAATAATAATAATAATGTTAACACAAATGTTATAAATATAGGTTAATCAAGATATAAAATACACTTATCAACTAAATAAATATTATTCATAGATTTTTGAAGTATGCCATCAAAATCCACAAAAGAATTTGAATGTAAAAATAATCACATAGTAACAATTACATAACGTGTCAGAAAGCTTTTCAGAGAATTGGGGCACAGTTGGAACTCAGGTGACGACTGGGGTCTTGAAATTACTCAATGAAGGACTCTTCTCTGATCATATTGTTGATGCTTTGATACATTCAAAATTTTAGGCCGATTTTAGGTCGATTTCTTTACTTAATGTTACATTCAAAATTGGAACAAAGATGATTGTTAATCGTCTTAAACCGGCTCTTCCGTACAGGAGGTTCTTCACTCTTTTGCGGCTGCTCGAACATCCGGAAAATACATGATGTTGAAAATCGACCTAGCAAAGGCATATGATAAAATCTTGTGGGATTTCTTACAGGTTATTCTTGACAAAGCCCAACTGTCGACCTGTTTAATAGAGGTGATAATGAAATGCCAGACTCAGGTGAAAATGGAGATGCTATGGCATGGTAGCAAATCAGGTTCCTTTGTGCCGTCTCGTGGTATCCGCCAGGGCGATCCGTTATCCCCGCACCTTTTTGTCCTCTGCATGGAATATCTATCGTATCTCATTCAAAGTGAGGTGACGACGGGTAAGTGGAAGCCGTTCTTTGAGGGAGGGGTGAGTTTGTCTCACTTGGTCTTTGCTGACGACCTCATACTTTTTACGGAAGCGTCAATTCAATAGGCTGCTTTAATCAAATCTACTCTCGATTGCTTTTGCCGATATTCTGGTGAGGCTGTCAACTTTGAAAAAGTAGTGTTCTTTTCTCACCAAAAGTACCAATTGTTTATCGAGACATGATCACAAAAAGTAGTGTTCTTTCCATTCCAATTGCTGAGGATATTGAGTGTTATTTGGGTGTTCTAGTGGCTTGTGGCAGATTATCCAAGGACCGATATGACTACCTTCTTGAAAAAGTCACCTCTCGTTTAAGCAACTGGCAGGCGAAGTAATTCTCTGCAGCGGGGAGAGTAACTCTTGCTAACTCGGTGCTCACTAGTTTTTCGTTGTATGTGATGCAATCTTCGATGATTTCGAGATCGGTTTGTGATGCTATTGACCAAAAGATCACATCATTTGTTTGGGGGTATACTCAAGACGCTCGGAAAATGCATCTGATTAGCTGGGATCAATTAAGTCAGCTGAAGAGATGTGGTGGGCTGGCCATTCGATCAATGAGACACACTAACTTCTCTCTCTTAGCAAAGCTGGGTTGGAGAATTTTGACGGAACCTACAGCTCTTTGGAGTCAGGTGATACGTGGCAAATACTATGGTGGTAGGCTGGACATTGATATGTTTCAAAACCGGATCAACTCATCCCAGATGTGGAAAGGCATTATTCATGGTTCAAAGGTGCTAAACGTGGGTTTAAGCATGGCCATTGGCAACGGTAGGAATACTTTTTTCTGGCATCACTCTTGGCTAATTGAGACTCCGTTGATTGACATGGCTATTCGTGAGGTTTCTGAAGAAGAGCAAGCTGCCACTGAAGCAGAATATTATTCAACTAAAGCCTGGAATTTTCAGTTGCTTGGTGATTATTTGCCATCTCACGTCTTGCAACAACTTGTTGTTGTGTACATTCAGAATGATAATGACATTTCTGATGTAATTTATTGGCGCCCCTCTCCATCCGGTGCTTTCACAACAAAGTCTGCTCTGGATTTGGTTCGCTCAATTGATGTGCATAATGAAGATCAAGTTTGGAACAAAATCTGGAAAACACCACCTCAACAACGAATGAGGCATTTTCTTTATTTGTTGGCACAAGACTCTATCTTGTGCAATGCTAATCGCGTTCGCAGACATATTTCCGTCTCGGACACTTGTCCTCGTTGTCCAACTGCTGAATCAAGCTTACATGCTTTAAGAGACTGTCCAAAGATTAGAGATGTTTGGTTGGCCTTAAGTGGTAATATACTCCAGCCTAGCTTCTTTACCACCATGGAACCGAGAGCTTGGATTTTTTTATAACATTCGGAATGGTAATCGATGGAGCACTATTTTCGCCACTATGGTTTGGCACGCTTGGAAAGCCCGCAATTCCCTGGTGTTCGAGGGAAGAGATCAGCTCAATCACTTGTCTTCGCGTGTGTGCTCCATTGTTGATGCATATGTTGTTGTTGAAGCTTTGTCACGCCGGACAATGGCCCCTTTCCATGACTCTGCTGTTCCAGCGCATGTCTGCTCGTGTCCACCACAGGATGGCTGGGTATGTTTGAACACGGACGGAATTTCTAAAGGTAACCCTGGTTTTGCCGGAGGTGGTGGTGTTTTTTCGCAATTCCGAGGGCCAGTTCATACATGCATACTCTTTTAAGTGTGGTTCATACGAGGCTTTAATGGCAGAGCTCTGGGAAATTTTCCACGGACTCAAAATCGCGTTGAGGATGGGATTCGTGCGCCTCCAAATTCAAGCTGATTCATTGCAAGCCGTTAAGCTGCTCAATGAACAGAAAGCCAACCCAAGCAGGCATGTCCACATGATCACTAGTTGCCGTAATATAATGCAAAAAGTGGGTGTTGAAGTCCGAGTCACTCATATCAAACGCTCAGCAAACCAAGTTGTCGATTCTTTTGCCAATAATGCCATCTGTTTGGCCACTGATTTCATTGAGTATTTCTACATTCCTAGTTATGCTGCTGATTTTCTTATTTCTGATGTAATGTCCCGTTAGGGACCAACTCTTTTTTATGATATTAATATACCTGCAGGAGCACTATCTCTGTTTTATGACCAAAAAAAAGAAAGCTTTTCAGAAGAAAAAAATATTTTAATTACTTCTTACATAATTTTTCTTAATTAAAGTGATGTATGTGACCGTAACAAACAAAAGATAAAGTCAAATAAAATTGTGTAATTAAGAAAATATTTAATTAGTTGAAGGGAAATGAGATAAGAAGTAATGAAAGATTTAGTTATTATGTTTTAATAAATTTATATAAAAATAAATATTTTTACTAAAATTAGTTTTGATCTATTTTTTAGAGCTTTGATGATATCACATTACATATGCAAATTGAATATAAGGTCAACACATAAGGTGAATTTAACCAAATATTGACATATGCCAAAAAGGCTTATTCTTTAGTATATTGATAGATAGACGATGAAGGGTATATTACATGAACCACCCTCAAAATATGTCTCATTAAAGAAAAGAGTATGTGCTAATTTTAGTAAATATTAAAAGATAAAGAGGTAAAATAAATATTAAAAGATAAATTAATAGATTTTTTAATGAGCCCAAAATTAATAGGCCTAATGCCTAGTTAGAAGAGAAAAACCCTAGCCCCCCCCCCCTTTGGTTCACGATTTAAAGATCACCTCAGATGAATGAATAACATATTGATTTCTTTTTCCATGTAAAACTTGTTCACTCTTCTTGTTGAATCTCTAACCCCTTTTTTGCCCAAACTTTTGTGCAGAAACATTTGGCGTCGTCTGTGGGAAGAGAAAATCAATCCCGTGATTAGCCACGCGAAAGGAAGTCATCGAACCACCAGCCGCCCGCGTCGAGCTTGATTCGATCGAAGCCTGCAGAACCGACTCGTTTGAGGCCCTAGTGATCTCGTCCCGCTGTCACAAACCAGTCAAAGGCGTCCCTATGTCCGCGCTCGCGATCAAAGCCGAAGTTGCCCCCATGTCTGCGCTTGCAATTGAAGCTGAAATCGTCCCCCAAGTCTGAACGCTCGTGGTCAAAGTCATTCACCCATTTTTGGCCTATTAGCTCAAGTTTGCACTACTCTAAGGCGAAACCGCTTGTAGTCATTGTTATCTCGCCCTAGGTTGTCGCTCGAAAGTTGTGGGAAGATCATCGATGTCGCATCAAAAAATTCTATCACGCAAGAAAGGACACCACCATGTCTGACGAAATCACGCTGGATCCGCTAACCCATCACTCAAAGTAATTCCAGAAGGAGATGAGTTAACATCTATTCGAGAGCCCAAGAGACATGAACATGAGGAAGAGCTCACTGAGGCCCGAGAAGAGATAAGGCGACTGAAGGTGTCCTTAGAAAAGGTCCAAGGGAAATTTTTTGATGGAGGCTGTAAAAGAGGATAGTAGGACTATGACTCTCCTTGTTAGCGCTATTGAGGGTGGAGATCGACGAGTTCGTGTCTCCATGGAATGTAACAAGCATGTAAGGTGGAGAATGACCGACGAGGACGAAGATCTCGAACGTCGGCGCCCTAGGATACGTAGAATCCAAGATGAGGGAGAAAGTTGCGATAGTCCAGACTCTCAGGAAAACAAATATCGTTTCTCGGAGCGCGATGAAAATGAGAACTACGAAGGAAAGAATGGTCAAGATCAATCGCAACGTCATGACGAAAATTCGAGCAAACACTCCCAAGATGGAAGGTCTTTACAACGAAGGAATAGACAATCCACGAAACACCATCGAGGACAAAGAGTCAAGCTTTAAACAATGGAAATCGTGTACTCTGAGGAAGCTTTCGAGGAGAAAAAGGAGTGGCAAGAAGAGTCAGGTAGAAGGGATAAGTGCTCACAACACCGATCCCCGCTTAGAACGAATCAAGAGGTGACCATCGAGGAACAACTATGACGATGATTAAATAATCAAGGGGACATTATGGTTTCGGCCCAAGAACATGCTAACCAAAAGCTGATGCGCCTGACTCCGACTCCATTTATTTGCGCGATTAAGTAATGGGAGCCCCCTCATAAATTTTCGACCCATTCGTTCGTGTAGTATGATGGCAAGAGTGATCTTATAAATCACATTGTATCATATACACACAAGATGGCTCTATGGTTATCCAACGACGCACTGATGTGCAAGATGTTTCCCGCCATCTTGGGGCAGACAGTTGTAAAATGGCTTCATGCATTAAAGGCTAACTCAATCTGTCATGGGACCAGCTGGCAAGGAAATGGCCTGAAAAACTAAGCCTTATTTTTCATGGCTCGAAAAATATATGGAGAGAGGAGAATGACGATAGGCAAAAATTTTGTTCATTTCATCATGTCAGGGGGCACAAGACAAAAGATTTCCATTCCTACAAAAGATACCTAGAGAGCTTGGTGTCAAAAGGATATCTAAAAGACTTGATTGACCAGGGACACACGGAGCATCAAAAGAGAATATACAAACAAGAGTGATTTAATTCATTCATTCTCATTGTAGGAAGATAGACGAGTCTAGGATTGCTTACAAAGAAAGCATGCACCAGTTGGAGGTATTGAATGCATCTGACGAGCTTAAACATGCACGCCAAGGAATGCACACTGACATGACGTTCTCTGAGGATGATTTAATTGGAGTACGAACCATGTCCTATTGAAGCCTAAAACAAACAAGCTCTGGGATCGAGGCACAAGATTATTTAAATGGAAAAACAATCCTTTACTTTTATTACGAATTGTCAAACAACCAAGATTTGGGTTTACGGCTTTCGGATTGCTCGTGCTCTTTTAATACATGTGCGCGTAGATTACTCTTTTGTGACTTGAGTTCTTTTTATTGACCTTTCCTTGATTATAGCACAGTTTTTATGATTGCTTCAACACGTTGATCTTTGTAACCAAGATAAGTCTTGAGTTAGAGGTGTTTTTCGAACCTTGTAACCTTAGCTATCTTCTCTTATTTATAGACTTTTAGGAAGAGTGATTTTCATGTGATTCCGATGTGGGATGAGCGATCCATCACCATTTGATCGGTCGAGGGAGGGGAAGCTCTTAGTTGGTCGAAGAGGAGGCAACCTTTGATTGGTTGGGGAGGCGGTCATGCCATTTTGTTGACACTTCCGATGTGGGATGAAGTGCCGCACTAATTTACCGTTGAACATGCGTGGTGTTTGGTTTTGCAACCTTTCTTGTTTAGGATCGCCTATTGAATGCTTTCTCTCGTAATTGAATGTGCACGGTGTTTTGTCTTGCAACCTTTCTTGTTTGGGATCGCCTAGTGGATCCTTTCCCTCGCAGTTGAATGTGCGCGGTGTTTGGTCTTGCAACCTTTCTTGTTTGGGATCGCCTACTGGATGATTTTCCTCGCAGCTGAATGTGGTGTTTGGTCTTGCAACCTTTCTTGTTTTGGATCGCGCGACCCGTTGGGGTTTTTTCAGATGGGCCATCCCCAATTATCTTTCTAGGCCTTCCCCTTGAGGTCTTTTCCTTGTGCAGCCCGTCCAAGCTTCTATCTTTCTTAGCTTGGCCTCGGCTTATTTTGTCCATTTGTGCGTAGTTGAATCCCTCACCATCATAACCCCATGACTTGTTATTTATTTTTTAGAACCACAAGGCATAAATGCGCGGTGTATTTTTTCTTTCTTTTCTATTTCAACGCGCGACGCTTGCCTTTGAAGGGAGTGCGATGTCTTGGCGCTGGCGAGGAGGTTCGGGGGTTTGGATCTTCGCGCTCTTCTCTGGATGTCTTCGACCTTTATCACATGTTTGTCATGGGCTTCGGATTTCCCTTAATGGGCCTTGGGTGCCAGGCTTAGAAAGATAATTGGGGGTGGCCCAATTCCCTTTGCCTATAAATGCTTGGAGGCTTGGCGCCCTTAATCTTCACCCTACACTTCATCTTCTACAAAGCACCAAACCCACTTCTCTCTTTCTCTCAAGCTTGACGTTTCAGTTTCCGGAGACCAAGAACCAACAAGAGCTGCCAGCGGATAGATCTTCTCGTCGCCCCTTTTGCTCCAATTTTAACAAGTAAGCCTCGCTCCCTTTTCGACTTTCTCTATTGCTTGCTTCTTTTATGGGTTTCATTATGGGCGGGAATGGTGGTGTTTTTTGCTTTTGACGATGGGACATTTTGGCCTTTTGATCTTCTAGGCCCCGGGTTTGCTCTGCCATTCCTGTTTGTTTACCTCCAATCCATTCTAAGCGATCTATCCCCTCTCGAATAACCCTAGGGCCGCGTTCTTTCACTTTTATCTTTATCTGAAGACTTCTTTCCCAAAAGCTTTTTCTTTTCTAGGTTTTAACTTTTCGTGCCTTTGATCCCCTTTTTTCATGCCTAAGGGTTCCTCTCTGAGCCCGTCGCTAGGTTTTGTGTTTAAGTTTTGGGAAAAGTACCATGAGGAGTCTTTTGACGTGGTAACTACTAGCGAGATAAGTGATTCACAAAATCTGACCTCCCCTTCCCTTATTTTCAGCGATCCTTCTCCCGCTCCTTTTGAAGCTTCTATCACTTCGCGAATGGCTCAAGTACGCGCATCTTCGTGATTTGAAATGGCCTCACCCTCGATATCGGACGAGGAGTCAACTGGGTCAGAGGTACGATCGTCTAATTCCAGCGATCAACCTAGATTTTACCCGCGATATATTGATGATTGTGCGTCCACCATACCGCTTATAACCTACGAGCGTATTCCAATGAGCTCGAACGAGGAACTTTGGTTGTTCCTCCCTAATGGATCCAAATCCACCATGCACACCTCGAAACTTGTGGAGATTTCCATGAGTTTCCCATGGCCTGAGGGGATCGAGCTGACCTTGACTGAGGAAGGTGGCAACTCTTTAGTGCTCTATAAGGATTGCACAGTTATGTACCTACACAACCTTCAATCTAGTTTTTGGCTCACACTTGCAAATCATATAGCTGAATATTTGTGGACTCTAAACATGTACGCCGCACAACTTTTTCCCAACGCATGGAGATACCTTGCGTACATCATACCGTGCTACGAGATCGGCAAGGAACCCGATTGCGAGACTATGCCCACCATGCTACTTCCAAAACCACAAGGACATTTTATGAACCTCATCCTCCCTAGCATGGATCTCATCACCACTCCCTCGAACATGGGAATCTGGAGGGACAAGTGGTTCTTGATACGCGGCCGATCTAGGACGCTTTTTAACTTCCCTACCACGACCAGGGCCGGTCCATACATTTTAGATGCCCGGGGTGAATTACAATAAAAGGGCCCTTTTTATATAATTTTTAGACATTTTTCGTAAAATTTTATAATACTTTCGTATAAATTTGTTCTTGTTATAATATTAAGATACGAAGAATTTATAAAATAATTTGCTAAATTTAACTTAATTACATACATAAAATTGGGTGTTATCATCATATAACAATGTATGAATAAAACAAATAAGATTTTTTTAAATGCATATGCCGTATATTTTAAATCTAATAAAAAGTAACCAATATAGACAATTATATAAATAAGAATCATTTACAATAACTATGGTAATACATGACTACACTAATTGATTAATAGTAAAGAAAGATAAATTAAATAAAAGATAGTATATAATAGGGCCCACATTTAAAAATTAATATAGTTAAAGTAGTGGGATTTGAACCCAATACCTCTTTAATAAAGATTAAAACACTATTCCACTAGACCAACTTGTAATTTATGATGTTTTAAACACTCTTTTATATATAGTACATTTTAAAAAATTTGGGCCCTAAAAATATGGCCCTGGGCTTGCGCCCACCCTGCCCCACCCTCTGGGCCGGGCCTGACCACGCCGCTATCCTTCATTAAGCCCTCCAAGGCGCCTTCGAAAGAGATATATAAGGACAAAAAACGCTTCGGGATGGACGCGATGAGATCATATAAAGAATATCTGACCTAGGACCGCCTCAAATGCGCGGGCTTGAATCTTCGCCCCCCGCAACTTGACAGTGATTAGGGTACCCGTCCTCTTCTTATAACTATGTCATTCTTTATTGCTTCAACTAACCTTTATGTTTTTCTTTTTAGTGATCAAAGCGATAAAGATGGCTTTTAGGATGAAGAAACAAGGGGCCTCGACCCCCGCTTCGTGGGCCACTGGGGTCGCGAAGGCTCCCTACCTTTCGCGGCCACCACAAAGGGGCCCAAGGCTCCGAAGGAGGCCGCCTCCAAGGCGCCCTCCATAACGATTGTGGTGTTGGTAGGAAAGGCCAGCACAAAAAGGAAGGGGTAGGACCCGCCCTCTGAAGGGGAGGAGAAGAAACAGAAGATGGAGATGGTCCACCATGCTGACTCCGAGCACCGAGGAAAGCGCTCCCGTCGACATGCAAAGGACGTCACCGCCGAACTTCCACTGCCGTAAGCCTTCTCGGGCTTCATTGAAGATGTGGCAACGCTTGGAATTCCCCGAGGAGATTAAGTGGGCGAATGAGTTGTCCAACGAGGCCCTCGTTAACGAGTTCCTCTGCTACTCGACGATGTTGGGTGTTTGTTTGCTTGTGTGTTCACGCCATCTTTTGCTTTGAAAGATTTTGCTTACTTTGTGATTTATGCAGAACATGTTCCTTGCCAACTACAACATTCACTACATCGACCTCCTTGAAATGGAGAACTACAAGGTCCATGAGAAGCTCAAAGCCAAGGATGAAGAGATTGCCCAGCTGGTCAAAGCGCTCGAGGATGCCGAGGCAGGTCGCTCTACCTCGGAGGAGCGCGCGAAGATGGTCGAGGAGGAGTGCGAAAAGTTGAGGGTGAGTTTGTCCAAGGCAAAGGACGACTTCCTCATGGAGCACAAATATGCCGAGTCCAAGGAGGCTAACCTGAAAGAGGCGGAGGAGGAAGTCACCCGGCCTCAGCCAACGTTAAGGAGATGAATGAGGAGGTTGAGAGGACGGGACCGACTTATATCACGAGCGAGGAGTTCCAGGAGTAACTGGAGGCTGACGTCGAGGGGATGTACCATCAAGCCATACGAGTAGGGGTGAGGCAAGCGGTCGATAAGTACAAGCATATCGAGTAGGGGTGAGGCTGACGTCAAGGGGATGGAAGAACCCAAAGGAGAATGTGGGTCCTTCCCCAAAGGGGCCGCGACTGAGGAGAAGAACGAGGATGCCCCTACCAATGACTCATTCTCCATTCAGGCCACTTTGCTCACTCAAGTCTCCATGGACCCACCTACCGCGGATGCGCCGAAGACCTGATAATTTTTTATTTTTATGACTTTGGTGGCTCTACACAAGTATGTAATGAATTTTTTGAAAACTTTGTAATTGGATCCTTGGCCCTCGTGGCCTATGTATTTATCTTTGTGCTTGTCACCATTTTCTATTTATGTTTATGAGGGGACTCAAGAGCCCACCCCGACCTAACCCCGTGGCGCAAGTGTTGCAAAACTTGCAACCAACTCGGGCATCAAGGGGAGGGGCGCACATCTCTCGCAGATTACTTATGACAAATCCAATCCATGCTTAGGTCATGCACATCGTATTCACAAAGTATATGCGACGAATCCAAGCCACACTTTGGTTGCACGCATCTTATTCACATATTATATGCGTCGAATCCAAGTTGGGTCGCGCATATCTTATTCACAGATTGTTTGCGTCGAATCCAACCCCAAGCGGGAAGCTTGGGGAGGATAGATTGTGTCGGTCATTCAAGATTCCTCTCAGTGACCGCACACTCTCTTTGAATGTTTCCAACCCCAAGCGGGAAGCTTGGGGAGGATAGATTGTGTCAGTCATTCAAGATTCCTCCCAGTGACCGCACACTCTCTTTGAATGTTTCCAACCCTAAGCGAGAAGCTTGGGGAGGATAGATTGTGCGGGTCATTCGAGATTGCTCCCAATGACCGCACGCTATGTTTGAATGTTTCCAACCCTGAGCGGGAAGCTTGAAGAGGACAGATTGTTCTGGTCATTCAGGATTGCTCCCAACAACAGCGCTCTCTCTTTGAATATTTCCAACCCCAAGCGAGAAGCTTGGGGAGGACAAATTGTGTCAGTTATTCAGGATTGCTCTCAATCACCGCACACGCTCTTTGAATGTTTCCAACCCCAGGCAGAAAGCTTGAGGAGGATAGACTGTGCCGGTCATTCAAGATTGCTCTCGATTATCGCTCTCTCTCTTTGAATATTTCCAACCCCAAGCGGGAAGCTTGGGGAGGACAGATTGTACCGGTCATTCAAGATTGCTCCCAATGATCGCGCTCTCTCTTTGAATGTTTCCAACCCTAAGTGATATATTGTATTTAATATATCATAACTAGGACTAGTTAGTACACTTTTTGTATAGGGTTTAGATCGTTTTAGTGCTTTAATGAAGATCTTAATAGAAGACCGAAGAGTTGAAAGACTTTAGCCAAAAGAAGATTTGAAGCAAGGAGTAGAGACAAGGTCGTGTAGTGCAACACAGAATTTGCGGAACAAGTGACCAGAAGCATATCCGCGATTGATGAATGCCAGGCGCGGTTGCAGACGTTGCCGACTCGGGAGTCAAGATCAAGCAGGTCCGCGATCGCGTATCCACAATCTACGCTCGCGGATTTCCACGTCAACAAACCGAGGTGGAGATTTTATTCTATCTTTTATTATTTTGTTTCCTTTATTTTAGTTCGTGTTTTTGAGTTGGCTATTTAAACCGTGTTTCAGACTTTGTTTGAGGATCTTAGACTTTTTACCATCTAGTATTCTATTTAGACTTTTGTATTCTCTATTTCCATGGAGAACTAAACCTCTTAATTCTATTCAAGTTGAAACTTTCGGACTCAAGTTTATTGTGATATTCTTCTATTCAAGTCTATACCTTATAGGTTATATCAATTCTCTTGTGCTTAATCCATATTGATTGTGTTGATTTCATCCTTGTTTGGCCATCTTGTTGGAATTGATACACTCTATTGTAGATCTAGGTTTTCTCGTAACAAAACCTAATCTTTGTAGCAATTCATTGTTTTAGGACTTGTTTGACTAAAACAACTTAGAAATAGATTTGAATGCATGTTTAATTGTTTGACTCGTTGGAATTCAATTGCATGTATCTTGCATATCCTTGTTCTTATTGCTAATGTCCTTGTAATTCATGATCGTTTCATGTATTTGGATATTAAGTTTGCATGTCTCGTTGCCATGTTCTATACTTGATCAGGATAAGGAATAACGAAAGGGAATAACTTGTTTGAATCAATGATCAATAACTTGATGATGAAAGTGAATGCTTGAATATGATTGTTTTCCCTAAATTGATAAAAACTCAACCTTTGCTTTACTTGTTTGCTTTGATTTATTTCCCTAAAGTTAGAATTCAATCTGAAACCCCCCTTTTGTTAAATCTTTGAGTTGATAAAAATAACTGCTTGGAATACAAGTATATCTTGGGTTAGACCCCGACTTATCGACTATACTAGTTGAGTAACTAGGGATTTATATTTGATTTGGTTGTGCCGTTGTCGGGGATATTTTGTTTAATTCTAAGTTTTTATTGTTACCAACTCAGGTGTGGACCCTAGTTTATGATCCACACCTTTTCTATTGATTCTCCTATTTTGCCTTTTGATTCAGAGATTGAAAGAACCCTTTCCAGGCCGGTTGAGACGTGAAGCTTGGGATCTACTCCGTGAATTACCTTTCAACTTAGGTTCTGGTGAAGCTGAGGCAATGGGAGACCAAACATTAAGGCAGCTGACTACCCCAAATTTTCAACGTACAACAACCCCTGGTTGTACAATTTCCTGCGCTAAATAAAGGTGTCAATTCCAGCTGAGTGGAGAAGACCCCAACAAGCATTCAGCTGAATTTGATCAGCCTGATCAGATCAGGTCTGCTCTAGTATGAAGCCTGCTGATGTAATAGAGGATCAGATCAAGCTGAGGGCATTTCTTTTCTCTCTAAAGGATTCAGCCAATGAGTGACTTTACTATCTTTCTCTAGGCTCCATCAATACCTAGAATAAGATGAAAGCGACATTCTTGGAGACGAGCCACCAAGCAGAACAGTCTGAAGAAAAGCTTGAGCAACATTAAACAACAGGTTGGGGAGAGCCTGTATAACTATCATGAGCACTTCAAAAGGTTGTGTTCTCGTTGCCCATATCATGGGTACTCTGATCAAGATTTGGTGCTCTACTTCTTTAGTGGATTGCTAGAAGATGAACACAAAATGATGAATGCAGCTTGTAATGGAAGCATGTTATTTGTTGAACAAGACACCAACATATGCTCTTGTGCTCTTTTCCGAGTTATGTAAGAACTCAAGGCAATTCAACAAGAGATCGATCTAGCACTAAAGGGGTCAATGCTATAGACTCCTCATCTTCTGCTTTACGATCTGAGGTAGCGGAGTTGAAGGATATGATGAAGAGGTTCATGCTGCAAGGAACTCTTCAACAATTGAAGGCATGTGAAATTTGTGCTGTCACACTTCACCCTACTGATGCTTGGCCACAACTCCAAGAACCTCGGGATAAGGTCAATGTTATAGGAGGCTATGGACCTCCTAGACCTTTAGCTAGTTTTGATGCACATAAAAGTATTTTCGATACACATCTAGCCAGTTTTAATATAAATAATGATATTCTTGATGCACATCGCAAGGCAAAATTGATGCATACGATGCAAACGTCTTTCAAAAATTAATTTTTAAAAAATGCGCAAATAATTCAGAATAATCCATGGGCCGGTTTTCCCTTTTAATGAAGTGTAATATGGATCAAAGGGACTATTTTTTGAAAGAAATGAGTGAGATTCATTCCTATTTTACACTTAAGCGACCCTTACTTTTAACATACTATAATAAAAAATATATATATATTTTGTGAGTTAGCTACGTACGTTGTTGGGTTGAACACAAAATAATTATATTAGTGCTCGAGTTAATAGTTTTTAGAACCTCACACCATTTATTTCAATAATGTGTATTCTTCTCCACAGAATATAGTATCATCTTATAGCAACCCCCATACACAAACAAAACATTTAAAATGCACAGAATTACACAACAGTAGACCAAACGATCGAAACAAATGACTAAGTGATGTTGATCGATTGGTTCGATCATAGCCTTTAGATTTGCATTCACATGATGCAACAGTCAACAGGATTCTCGTACTACTACAGTTTCATTCCTTGTGAGGAATGACCCGTATAGGAAGCCCTTTGGCTGGCACAGGCAACGGATTCACGATAATTTTCTCATCCGCAATCAGCTTCTCCCATTTAAAGCGCTTGACAACATTGTGCATAAACACTAATATTTCAAGTCGGGCGTACTCTTTTCCCGGGCACATCCTTGGCCCTCCTCCAAACGGAACATATGTATAAGGAGCTGGTCCGGCTCCCTCGAATCTAGATGGGTCGAACTTCTTCGGATCAGGAAAATACTCTGGGTCAAGATGAACTGCGGATGCACTCCAGTATAACTGTATGTTAATAGGTCACATTACCATTATTAGAAAATGCCATCAAGAATATTAATTCTGAAATAAATTAACATACCACTTAATTAATTGAGTTCGTGATATGTTGCTATGGATAACAAGATACTACAGTTAGAATATATATATACCTTCCATCCTTTGGGAATTTGAAAACCATCAAACATAAAATCATGGAGGGCATCACGAAAGGCTCTTTGTAATGGAGGGGCTAGTCTCAGAACTTCACATGCTACGTTCCATGAGTATTTCATTTTTTGAATATCTGTCCATGTCAAAAGCTCCCCTTTCCCCTTTGAATTTGCTATCTCTATTTGTTCTACAACCAAAAAAAATAAATTAAAAAAAAAGAAGCCAAAACGATACTTAAGGGGATTGTTTCTGAGTTTGAGTTTACGGTATAAAAATTAAAATGACTGTGATCTCAAACAAAATAACACGAAATTAAGTGGATTGTTTTACTTACCTTGTAAGTTGCAAGTAAAGCAAATAACATGAAAGATAAAATTTAAAAAGAAAAATAATACCTTGATACACTTGATCATAAACATGGGGAAGCTCAGCTAGATACTTGATGACGAAGGTGATGGTGGTGCTGGCTGAGTCATGGCCGCCAATAAGAAGCCCTAGGATCTTATCGGCGATGTCGTCATCTGTCATGTAAAAGGGCTGATCGCCCTCAATTGGAGTTGTGAGCATGTGGGAAAGTATGTCTTGTGTTGGGGAGGCTTTATTCTCACCCAACTCAACCTTCCTTTGCTTAATCACCTCTCTCAGCTCCTTTCTGATTCTCTTTGAAGCCTTGATAGCTCGGTTGAACGGAGTCCCTGGGAGGTTGATGGGTATCGTGAAGACGCCCGTGATCAAGCAGTCGAACGGCTCCGCGAATCGTGCGATGTGGGTCGGGTCCTCTAGGCTCAGGAACACCTTGCATGCGAGTGTGAATGTGTACCTACACATACATAAGAGTATAGATATAAAATGAAAGAGGCCGGGGATAGTAATTAAGACAAATACTTTGGGACAACGGGAATTGAAACTGGACAAATATATTTGCGATTACTTCATAGAGACGGGAAAAACAACGATCTCGCTACGATCAGTCCAAAACTGATCGAGGTGGCGGCGAGTGATGGAATCCATGTCTCCGATGTATCGTTGGAGTGCCTGGGGATTGAGGAATTGCGGCAACATCCTCCTCATCTTCCTGGCCTCCCCCTTGGAATCCGTGAGCTTCGTCATCGGGAAAATCTTCTCCACGGAGCGTGGCCACCACGACTCCACTAGCTTCCCTTCATTGGAGAAAAGAAACTTGTTGGCCTTGGGTCCGCATACCACCGCCACGCGCTCTCCAAGGATACTCGTTCTGAAACAGCTCCTCGAGTATCGAGCCATTCGATCGAAAACGAATGTTTCCGGCTTCCCCTTCCACCCCGTCGAGAGGAACTCAAGGCTCTCTCCGATCACCGGCCACCCTGTGCTTCCCGGCGGCAGTGCTCCGGCCACGGATCCTCGACAGACAAGTTGTATGGAGAGGATGGTTAAGAGGACTAGGGCTAGAAGGGTGTAAAGGAGGAAGAGATACATTGCCCAATCTTCTGTCTCTTCTTTTGTACGTTCTTTGTGTTTTGTGTTTTTTGTTGGTGTGTTTTGTGGGATTATGGAGTTGAAGGCATTTTTATAAGGGGTCTTGCTTGGTTTTTGGGTGCCAATTAACGTACTAACTTCAATTGTTTTTTTAGATTATTTTTTGTAGGCTTGGTTTTTTTTTGGTTCGCTGGTTTCGATTGGTGTGATGCAAATGGTGTGTATTTTGAGAGGATGAATAAAGTATTTTAGTTGGTAACTTTTTATTTATGAAAAATTATAAAATCAACCAAATTTTACTTTTGTATTTCCCTCTTTCTTTTTACTTTTATCTTTCAATGTTATCTATAATTATAGAGAATAATTGTGCGAAATAATCTTGTCTTCTATTAATTACCGAAAAGGTTTTATATATAAGTGAATTTGAAATTCAAGAGACCTTATTCTTCTTTTAGAAAAAAATATATAAACACTATGTATGATTTAAAAACATATGAAGACGTAATATCATTTTTTTAAGAAAAAACACAATATCATATATTATTGACTATTTACAATTTTATATGTACGAAAATCACATTAATTTGAATTTTTATAAAAATAAATAAATTTGCAAAATCGGTGATAGATTGAGAAAATAAATCAAAATTATATTTGAACTACCATCACAATTAGATGGAAAAGAAATTTATTATATCTTAAATTGCTATATAGTATACACCGATTAAATAATCAAATAGTTTATTTATGTATGATTTGCAACATTTTATTTTGTTTTACTTTTGGTATTTCATAATGCAAATCAATAAACTCGAATTTAGTACACTTAATCATATGTTATATTTTCTAAAAACCTAGACAGTTGAAATAATAAAAAACATAAAATATAACATTTGCCCTGTCCAACCGACGGAGTTAGTACTCTAGTATTATAGTAACACTATTTGTTAGAAGATTTAGAGTTTTGATGGTTCCAGGAAAGTTAGTGACTCCGAGTTTGCAAGTCGAGTCGGCGACTTGGCCAAGTCACTGACATGACCAGCAGGCGAGAAAACTTATTTAAAGAAGGAACGCACAGATTGTGTGCGTGTATTTGGAGACAGCTGAGCCGCTCTATTTTAGGAGAAAATCATCACAAAGAATGTTAAAATCCGATGAAGACGATTTGCTCTCCTAGAATATTTTATTGTGTGCGTGTGTGATATTTTGGAAAGATATGTAAAGATTGAGTGTGTGTCACTTACCTAATCGAATGGGATTTGATACAAACGAGATCTCCTTCTTACTCTAGCTTAAATACCCTCGTGTTTAGGATAGTGGTAAGACTTTGAGCATTAATTTGCAATCCTTGTAAGAAAGAAAGAGCGAACTTGTGTGTGAGATTCGTACAAACGGTGTGTCGAGTGTTCTTAGGCATAGCGTGAGATTGAGAGTGTGAGTGCAAAGGTAGAGCGTGGTTCAAGGGTGTGGGATTCAATCTTTTACACGGGAGAGCTTTGTAAACACTCAAGATCTCAATAAAGCGAGTCTAAGGACTCTTGAAATCCGACCAAGTGAGAAGCGTGGAAGGGAGTGGTTTTTCTCTAAGTAAACTAGTGGTTTTACGAATAGTTTCCATTATACATCGCTTGTCATTGACAATTGGTAATATTTGTTTTTCCTGTTTGTTTATTTCGTTGTTTTACTACTCAAAGTAGACGACTTTGCAGGAGTCGCCGACTCATTTAAGTACTAACGATCTCACAGTATCTCTTTAGATGATGACTAGCATAAGTACCCATACCTTGTATGGATTTAGTCAAATATAAATCATTTATTTTGAAAATAAATTAATTTGATTTTTTATGTCAATATGAATAAAAGTTACACATTATTTTAATGTAAGATCCAATATTTTCTTTTTTCCTTTACTACAAGAAAATAAATTAGTTTAGCAATTTTTAAATTTGTGCACATATGTTTAAATTTCAAATCTATTCATATAATATCAAACAAAAGTTTAATTATAATTTATAAAAAAAATTCATTATAATATGAGATTTGAATATATAATTAATCAATAAAATGAATACTAATCAAATTAGAATGAGATAAGAATGAATCTAAGATTTAGTTATTAGTTTGTAACAAACTTATATAAAAAATAAATAAAATAATTACAAATATCTTTTTTTAAATTGGTACTGAATTGTTTTTTAGAGTGTTGATGATGTGACGCCACATACATAGACGAATTGAATATGGAGGCAACACATAGACAAAATAAATGTGAGGCCGACATGTATCAGAAAAGTTACTTCTTTAGTATATATATAGATAGACGGGTAGTTTGATATAAACAATTAGATTTGCGATTGCAAGAATTATCTTATGTGTTTATAGTGGTTTTTACCCAATTTTTTTTTCTAATAATAAAAATGCCTTAATTTATAAACATTGCATCAATGCCTAAAAAATAACTAAATACCCTCATAAATTGGAGCTATGCCCAAAATCTTAAATTTTCAATTTTCTTAAAACAAATTAAACTCTTTTTTTCTTGAAAACGTTTGAAATCCTTATTTTCATTAATTATGATTTGTTAAAAAATAGGAAAACTCGTTTTGGTGTCCCTAAGTTTATGCCTTTTCCTTTTGGTAGCCAAGAAAAAAACTTATTCCTTTTGGTACCCTGAGGTTTTGGCTTTTCCTGTTGGTGTCCCTCTCCGGTTCAAATTAGTTAATTTCAAGCTTACCATTATGTTCATCACCCTTAAATTAGTGGGATGTCACTCTTAAAACACTTAAATTCATTACCGAACAACATTAATTTGAATTCTAAAACAATCCTCTATTTTAAGGGGTTGTTTAAAAAATTGTTTACAAATTCAAATCGGGATGGTTAGATTATGAATTTTGATGTTCTAATAGTCATATCCTACTAACTTAAGGGTGAGGAACACAATGGTGAGCTTGAATTTAACTAATTTGAACCGGAGAGGGACATCAACAGGAAAAGCTAAAACCTCAGGGGTACCAAAAGGAATAAGTTTTTTTCTTGACTACCAAAAGGAAAAGACAAAAACTTAGGGGCACTAAAAAGAATTTCCCTAACGAAGCATCCAACAACATTTGGACTGGGATGGTGAGTTGGTGAATGGTGATCCCATTGCGTATTATACTCTTTTTTTTATAAGGAAAGAAATTAGGGTGACCACTAACAAGCTAGTGGTCGCCCTAGAGCATCCTGGCGGATGAGGGTAAGGAAGCCCGGATCAGCTGCAAGTGGGACGGAGGAGACACGCCTAAACGATCCAGCGATGAAGTCCGTCGCAGAATTGCACTCCCGCATAACGTGAGAAATGCTCCAATCCTGGAAACGAGCCAACAAGCAATGGATGTCTGCACGTAGCAACTCAATCTCCCACGGGCAGCGCCAGTCACCGAGTACGGCATTGACCAGCTGCAAACTATCGTCTTCAATCTGGATCCAGGGAATGCCACGTCTGGTGGCCTCGAGAAGTCCCTGGCGTAAGGCGATGGTCTCGGATATCAGCACAGACTGTCGACCAATCAGTCCTCTGTCGAAGTGGATGGGAGAGCCACCAGAGTCCTTGAGGATGAACCCAAAAGAAGTCACGCCATCTGCATTAACTGCACCATCAAAATTTAATTTAATAAAATTACTTTTAGGTTTCTCCCATTTGGTTCGCTTGCTTCCATCCCGACCCCGTACACTATGGTTACGGGGACCGGAGGATGAGGTTGTTTCTGCAAGTTTTCAATCTTTAACCTGGTTTCAGGCGAATTCAGCGATTTGATCGGCATTAGTCAAGTTAGTTTCGGCGTCGCAATAAAAAATTCTCTTGTTTCTCAAGAACCAGACGCTCCACCAAATAGTGGTGAGAATATCAAATTCCTCTTTTGTTGTTATATTCTTGATTTCCTCCAGAATCTCGTGTGGTTTTCTCCCGTTCGGATGAATCTGGTCGGTGATCCACCGTAATTTTGGGTCAAATGTGTTAAGGATTGCCTTAGTGAGTGGGCATGCAATTAACACATGGTAAGTGTCCTCCACCGTGCAGTTACATGCTTCGCAACCTTGTGTTATTGGAACGTGGTCCTCCACCGTGCGTATTATACTAGAAAAGTGTATGGTAAACAGCACAAGTGAGGACCATTTTCTTAATCATTAAAAAAATGGTGCTACATACTATTTTCAATAAATGGTGCTACATACTATTTTCAATATTGCATAGTGATTCTGATTTCAAGTTGTTAATTTTCAAAAAGTGAATAGAAATATTGGGGATTCAAAAGTTTATAGTCCCCTTTGTTCTTCTGTGAGGGTGCACAATTTTGCATGTTTACAATATTCAAGTACAGTAAGATAATGTAATATACGGATTGCTATAGTTGCTAAATAAAAGACAATTTTCTTTTCTCTCAAAAAAATAAAAAAATAAAAGACAATTTCTAGTAACTTTTTTTTTTACATTGTAATATGTGGTGTATAACGCAACAAAATGTAAGAGTTTCTCACATTTGTCTATTTTTTTTGGTAAGTTCTAACATTTGTTTATGAACACATATTAATATCTGCCTTCTCTCTAGAAAGTGGTAGCTCTCTGGCCGAGAAGGCCACCGGACAACGGCCGAGAAGGCTGTCGGACACCGGTCGAGAAGACCGCGGGTTCCCTTGGCTGAGAAAGCCCCTTTTCCGAGAAGGCTTTTGTATCCTGATGTGCAAACTGGAAATCTTATAATTTCCCTTTTTCTCAAGTAGATTGTACGAACCATTATTGAAATCGATTTGAGTTTTAGACAATTTCAATCTGAAAATCGTCTAAGTTTTAGTTTTTAGGCATGCCTTGGTTTGCTCTTTCGATCTTCGTCTGTTTCGTTTTGAATAATACTCTTCTTTTGATAAAGTTCGACTCCTCTGCTCCTCCTTTCCCATGTGAAGAATTAGCCACATCTGACTTGCTTCCTCCGGTGTCCGTCAAGGATGAAACACTGCCGAAAATTACTCGAGGTTTGATCGGCGTTTCTCTCCCGTTGCGCTTTGAGAGCTGACGCGGTTTTAATCGGAGATCTTGGCCTCGTTTTCAGTCGGATCTGTGATGGTGACGTGGTTGTTCTACAACCTGATTTGGTTTCCGTGGTTGTTGTGGTTGGAAGTTTATTTGGGCTTGGGCCCTTGCCTTTTGTGGGCTGTTTTGTTTTTTCAATTTATTTCAGATTATGGGGTTGGTGACCTAACAGGAAAAATCAAGGACTTTGGTTCATTTCTCTGTTTTTCTGGTTCAATATTAGGCCTAATTTCAAGTTTTTTGTTACGCTTGGACCTAGCATATTTTTTTGCATGCTTAGACTTCTTAAGTTTCTTTCCCTGTTGGGCTCTCTTTGTTGGTCTTTTGTTGTTTCTCTTCTCTTCGTGTGTGCTTTAGTAGGTTGACCCGAGCACGGTTTGTACATCTCCGAGTTGTGGTTCTGGGACAATGTGTGGTTTGCATGTGATTGGCGTTGTCGTCTGAACGTTTTCGAGGCTGCTGAACATTCTTCATCAAGGTGGAGGCAACGTCAGTAGTCCACTTCATCATATTGGTCCGCTTTTGACCCGAATGCTAAAGATGTTGATCTTTAGCCCCTCACGTCTCCCACCACTACTTTCGTTCTAGTGCTTTTTTGTTGCATGTACTTGCTTTTGTGTTCTTTTCATCTTTGTCTGTACTGTTGTGTTCGTCTTTGTTTGTTCTTGTTGGCTTGCAACCTGCCGTTTACTCGACCTCTCGGTTACCGACTAACCGGGCTTGTTTGGTAAACCGAATTTTTACCTATTCAAAAAAAATGAACACATATTAATATGTTCAAATTTAATAGATATGATATTTGTTTGTTCATGTTTTTGGTGAAGGGCACTATCCATATGAGTCGAATCGGAGACCTCTTAGTACTGTCCTTTGAGGCTTAGCGTGTGTTTGTTGGGTACCAAAAACTAGCGTGTGTTTTCCAACTAGTTGCAGAAACTCCTATAAACACTGTTTTTAACACATAAAAACTAGCAACTAGTTGTAAAACTAGTCTTTTTTTTTTTTTTGAAAAAGCTAGTTTTTGATGCTTTTGCAATAGTTTTTAGTAGTTTTCGAATTAAAAAAAAAATTATTTCATAAATAAGAATAACCCTATAATAAAATGAAATTTAAATTTATTAATTGCTACTCCCTCCGTATAAGTCTATTTGTCTTTTTAGACTTAAATCTTGTTCAAAAACACTTGTCCCTTTACATATTTTGGAGACAATTTTCCCACTTTGACCCTTACATTTAATGAAAAAGTAAATTAAATTTATTCTATTTTCATTTTAAATATATAAAGTAAACATTTAATTAAGGATATTTTTGTCTAATTCAAAATTTTCATAATACTAGAGAGCTGACCCCGTCCGCGGACGGGATCAATATATTATTATATGTTTGCAATTCTATACTAATTTACTTTCTTTTAGTACACTAAATCACATTATGTATATATAATTTGCATTAGGATTTCAAACTTATTATGAAATGATAAAAATTCCCACATTACAATCAATGAGATACCTTTTCCCTTATAATTGTAAGTTGCTAGACGGTATACATTTCAATACATTGATGATGATGATGATAATTTCTTTCAATATTGTTAAAATTAATTAAACAATATTAAGTTAAAATTTATACATCTTTCTTTAATATTGTTAGAATTGATTACATAATATTTAACTAAAACTAAAAAAATAATATAAATAAAAGTAAATGTTAGGCATTTATTAATACAAAAGGGACAACTTTATATGTTGTAAAGATATGTGTCCAACTCTAAAAAAAAACAAGTAGACTTATACGAAGGGAGTAGTTGAACACTACCAAATATTGTTATATATTTTTTTGAAACGTCAACTACTTAGGGTGTGTTTGTTGGGTACCAAAAACTAGTTGGAGTTTTCCAACTAGTTGTACAAACTCGTATAAACGCTGGATGTTTGACACATAAGAACTAGCAACTAGTTGTAAAACTAGTTTTTTTGATAAAGCTAGTTTTTAAAGCTTTTGCACTAGTTTTTAGTAGTTTTTCGAATTAAAAAAAATAATTATTTCCTAAATAAGAATAGCTCTATAATTAAATGAAATTTTAAATTATTAATTACTACAATAAACTAGTTGAACATTACCAAACAGTGTTTATATATATTTTTAAAACTTCAACTAGTTTTACAACTTCAGCTAGTTTTGCAACTCCAACTAGTTTTTTTTGTGACTTAACAAACATAGCTTTATACAGCTAGTTTTACAATTTCAGCTAGTTTTGCAACTCCAACGAATTTTTTTGACGATTTAACAAACATAGCCTTAACCTCTTGACTAGATGCCAAAAGACTGTTTTTTTTCCTTAAGGTTTACATACACTATTGTAGGAAATAGTTGAAAAAACTTGTCAAATTAACATATTAGTATGTGTCCACGAACGTCTAAAAAGACAAATATGTATTTTTAATAACCTCATTGAGATAGTTTAATATTTAAAAAAGTATCACCATCTCTTTACACGGTTCATGCATTTTATCGGTTAGTTTTCGAATTCAAGGTTTACCACCAAAGGTAGGTCATTCGTTAAAAAAACTAATGAGAGGTTAACATTTAGACTCGTTTGATTTCTAACTACGGAAATGAAGATAAAAAGGAATGGATCTTAGACTATTTATGTGTCACAATACTTTGACAAAAAATTTTTTATCTTGACTTAGGACTCTAATATCATAACTATAACCTAAAGCGGAGGTTAAAAAAATTATTAAATGACACATGTCACTTTTAGATTGGAACATACCACCCTTTTTTTTTAAATAATTTTTTATTTTTGGAAATGATAAATTCTTATCCATGTTTTTATAATATAGGATAGAAAATCCCATTATTAAACAATCTTTTATTTTTGGATATGATAGATAGGAAGATCATTAAGATATTTTTTTATGCTATTATAAAAATTCTAGAATATTTATTTTATTTTTAAATAGAATGGTTTTTTAACTAAGATATCTTAATTGAATAGTTAATACTAATAAAATATTATTGTTTCAAATAAACAAATTTTATTGTTGTTTATTGATTTTAAATATTTATTCAAAATTTATATTTAAGCATATACATGATTATTTTTCTCGGATAATAAATGTATTTAAAATATTTTATTATTAATATTTAATTTAAGAAAAATCCGTATAAGGTACGGAAATACATACTAGTTTGTGTATCTAAAGAGGGGGTAAAGGAAATGATTTCATTATTTTATTACCTATCCTTACATTACGGAAATAGATAGAAAATCGTAAATTCATTTTCGTATGGTATATCATGACACCAATGTATACTCGAGTTGCTTACATTCCGTTTATTTTTCCGTGTAGTTTAATTTTTGCAATTTTATTATTTGTGGGTGATTTTGTGAATAGAATCTTACCTAAAGGAAGTTTGTGTAATTTATCCAAATTAAAAACTAACGTACTAACATTTAATACCAAAAAGCATGTAGCGTAGTGGGAGGGGTTACGCTTTCCTTCGTTGAGGTCGAGTGTTCGATTCTCAGTGGAGGAGAAATGAACTTGTTGGGAGAGCAGATCCCACTCAAAATTAAAGGGTCTCTCGCGAGACTCGAACTCTAGACGTAGGCGTTTGATGGAGCAAAGATCTCCGCTGAACTATGGCGGCAATGACCGAAAAAAACGTACTACATTTAATAATGCTTTGACATTTTAACTTTTTTTCGCCTCATGACAGGAAATACGATGAATACAAATTCAATTTAATGAATAATTATATTTTTAGGATTTTTTTATATTGTTAATAGGAGAATATCCTAAATTAGCATAATTATAGAAGAACAATATAAAATTAAACATTTTGCGATCTAGCTCGTTGGTAGAGTAAACAAGGTGTTTTTTTTTGGGGAAAAATAGTAACCAAGGTGTTCAAAATCACTCAATCTGTTAGGATAGAAATATAAAGTTCCCATGTATATCTTCTATCACTAACGTGTATATCTTCCTATATTAGGACAATATCCTCCTTTCAAAGTGATTATACTAGAAGATTGATTTGCTGAATATATGTAATCTTTTGTAATCTTATCTTTCCTAGTTTCATAGCTCTAGGGTTGTATATATACTGTACACTCATTATCAATAGAATCAATCAATTCCAATCACTTCATGGTATATCGATCCTCACATTTTTTTCCTCTCCCTCTTGCTTGCCTTGTTCCCATGGCACACAATTCTGCCACTTCCATTCCTAATGATGATGAGCCCTCTAAACCTCTTCTTATTGTTACTTTTCCCCACATTTCCAAACTTACCTCCACAATATTTTTGTTATCGAAATGTCTAAGAAATCAATTTCCATGGGGTATCACATATACGTCAATTTCCAAAAACACAAGTTGTGTTCTAAAATGACAGAAATAAAAAATGTAATAACTAGCCAATCATACTCAATTAGTGGCGTCAAATTAGTTATATGCCTTTCACCAAAAAAAAAACAGTTATTTGCCAAAAAGAGAGGTGCACTTGTTACTTGTTAGCCCATCTTCAATATCCATTTAGAACCGCTGGGCTCGCATAAATCCCTCATTACCTGAAAAGGATGTAGTAAAAAATTAGCAATTTCCTGAATGCTGCCACAACAATCATGGCAGACCACAAAAACCATACAATTCAACATGCTGACATCCAAATGAAAAATAATACTACTACAAGTACATAACGTATATATGCAACATCCCATGGAAACTTGATTGGGATTTTGAGAATTAAGTACAGGCCGAAAGGACTCACAAAAGCTACTTCAAATTATGCATCCAATTATGGAGTATAATGCACATTTCCCCTCTCGGAAAACAACACAATGTTTTTGCGAAACCAAGGCATTGGCACAAGCTGGGATAGTCATTTTCATGTACCTTGCGGTACTCGTAATCAATAGGCTCCATTTGAAAATACTTTTTAGCATATTCAGTAACCTCACACTTCATCACCTTTGCATTAGCCTCCTTAAGGCCCTTATCCATTAACAAGGCAATAACGGCATCCCTGCACATTAGACTTTCATATGATTTCAACTTCAAGAAGATCAATCAACCGAATATCTATCACACACGATAGACACATAGGCTTAAATCCTTCATTAAAACATTGACCTCAGTCGTTTGAGTTCTGGATTCTTCAAGGGTGATCTCAGAACATAAGCACCGTGGATATTATAAAGAACATCATTGAAGATTTTTTCAATCTCTTCCTGAGGGGCATCAAGACCCAATGCAGCAGCCACAAGTATAGGATCATCCCTATTGTTAAGAGCCATAGATCGTATGTCGTGGCAAATTGTCTCGAAGCTGCAAGCATTGTGGTCTTCAAAAAGTCGTCTCAGAGCGATAGGAAGAGCTTCACGGGATTCATTTGACATGGTCCACCTTTCATAGTGTTGATCCGAAGGCAATGAAGGCATGCATCTGCACTCAAGAATAGAATCAATTAAAAACCAAGTTCAGCAGAGAGCAACATTGTGCAGTAGATAGGGAGGGACATTCAAGATGAGATGACTCCTAAAATTACGAAGACTTGAAGCTATAGATTCCATCAATTCACAAATCAGCAGTTATGAAATGGAGAGGTAGGAAGACATTTCACAAGTATATTCTCCCAGACATCATCTAATGCAAATCGTACTATCATAAGCGGAAAGTCAATACCAAAATGATGAATAAACGACAGGAACAAACAGAATTAGTGTTCACACAAGTTTAAAAATAGCATAGCAGCAAACTGTTGCCCTTATAATTCAATGACCACTTACAAATTCTAGATGATCAAAAGATGCACCGACTGATACTGAACTTCAATATTCATTGCCAAGAAATTCATCCAATAAATTCTTTGACAAAGCGTCAGAAGCACCAAACCCAGCAACACATCAGGTGTAACTCTACCATAACCATCATAAAGTTCGGATACATCACAGGAGGAGGTAATCATTTAATTATAATGCTTGCAACATGATTATGTGAAAACATACACACCAATTAAGCAAATATAGAAAAGTACATAAATGAGGCAAGTTGACCTTTCAGACTCTGCTACAAGCTTCATTTTGTCTAGCCCATCTTGACGACACAAAGAATCAAGATAATCAAGCCTGAAAATACAAACATAAACATCTCCATCAAAAGATTTGTGTTGCCATTGAAACATCTAGATAGAATCAATCAGTGGCCTGAGATATATATTAACTCAAATCAATTGACAAATGAAATGCCTACGGTTTCATTGTGTATACTAATGGAGATCTAATGGAGATCTTGTTGCAGCAACCATCTTCATTCTGTATGTAGCTGATAGATCACTACTGAAGTCATGGAAATTGAGGGGAATCCAAGGTTCATCATCCTTCTGGTCCAAAGCCTTATTCGGATTTCTAGATGACTCCGCTGTTGAGCTTGTTGCTATAGTTGCAACTTTCGAAAGATTTTTCTTCGCTGATGCACTAGGATTAAGATGGTCGAATGAAGGTCTAAGTTGCCTAACTTCAGAAACTGGGTTTAGATGCAGCTGCAAGGTAAGGAAAAAGAAGAATGCCTCAAGATGGATATGGCACAATAAAGACGGTCTATCATTGAGTAATTTAAACTGTGGTAAGATTTATTCATTTTTGATGAACTCTGGCTATCATTATCAAGGATTTTTACCAGCTTGGAAATACACCATCCATTTCAAAACAGAGAGTACAATGACTCTGAAATATTGCACTCTAAGATGATAATATAGTTGTGATTACCTCAATAGCTAACTACCAGAAATTTAATGAAAATTAATAAAACCACTCATATAAAAGTAATGCAAATAAACTGAAATATTAATTTAGGAGAGTGAGAATAATAGAAGGAAAAATACTGCCAGTAAAAAGCCCAATGGCATAGGTAGCCCTTTGCAATGGCTCCCATTTGGATGACAGAGTGTGGAGTATACATTAGAAATTAATAGCCCTTTTTGGTTGGGAGAAATCGAGTATGGAAATGCAAAGAAAGGAGAAAGGAAACCGATTTTTTTACATCCCAAACTTGTTTGGTGTATGTCCCCAAATATCACCTCAATTTTCAATCCACTTTTTCTCCTCTCCCCACAATCTTCAATCAGAGGGAGAAATTGAAATTTTACAAACACCTTGTTGTTTTGAGTTTTCTTCCGGCCCCAAAATTGAAAGATTTTCTTCAAATTTGAAGAACACTTTGATTAACAAACAATCACATGTAAATTTGAAGGAAGCAAAAGAATAGAAGATGATAAAACCCTATTAGGTGGATTTCATAAAATTTTCGTAAAGCAAAATCGCGCTTTCCAGATTGACGGTGACAAACAGAGGTGGTACAAAGGTCGGGCGGTCGATGATGACCGATAGATCGAGAAGCATAGCAGTTCTCGATCCAGGTAGAGCAAGAAACGCAGGAACATGAGACCTCGACAGAAGTGGGGGAGAAAGTAAAGTCGGATAATGGATACATGGAGTGTTTTTTCTGAAGGAAGCAGAAATGAAAGAAAAAGCAAAATTAAATAAACTAACACCAATAAGAACCCGCGTATCACTGACTCCATTTTCCCCCCGTTTTAATCACAAACAAAGGCCCCAAAGTTGCATCAACTCCATGATCCAAGACGGATTCTTATCCTAACAGGAACAAAGCATATATCAGAAATACAAAGGCAGTACGTACAATTTCCTAACCGACAATTAATGTGAATGGATCTTAATTTAATTCAGACATCATTCAGTTCCTGGTTGTATCCTTCCATCTTCATATCCAATGAAACCTCAAAATATACTCACCAATTTTTCAAATGCCTGGGCACTAGCAGCCTCGGAGTCAAAATGTTCAGAGTTAACATCAAGGTACCAATCAATCTCTATCTCGCTAGTAGCTGGTTTTACTCTAATCTGCATTTCAAACATTTCAAGAAAGGCCGAATCAAATTAGAAAAAACAAAAGGAAATAAAGCGAGGAGGTGATCGATTAATATCATGCAGCGTACGATACCTTCGTGCGGTCATCAAAATCATAGGGACGCCAAGCAGGTCGAAGAGGATATTGCAGAACCTTCAGCTACAAGGCCACAGATCGATTGAACAGAGAAGATTTACTAGAATTCGACACTCAGATTATATTGTATTTCAACGCAATAGTAAATTTTAAAAGAAGGAAGCATACTTGAGTTGCCTCGTCAAGCTGAGGATTCCAGAAAACATCGATTTCCCGAACAACGACATCCTCTTCCCCCGCTTCTTGCACTTCCTTACCGCCATCCTTGTTCAGCTCTCCCGTCGGTTGTGCGGAGGCATCTACGACAACGACTTCTTCTTCCAGTTCATCCGCCATATTTGCTTTGCTGAGCTCAGTCGGCGCGGCCCCGGCGGGAGAAAGCGTACGATCAGTTCCCTCGTCAAGTGGACCATCGCTAACAACGACGTCATCTTCTTCCTCCATGGCGATGGCGTTGGGTTCCATGTCGCAATTGCTCCAATTTCGCGCTGAAAGAGACGGTGATCGCAACCGATCAGTCTTGCACTTTCTTGACAGGGACACTTTCTTGACAGAGACGGGAGGATTCTTTTTCTGTGAGAGGGGTGTTTGGGCGTTTGGCAGTGAGGACTGAGGAGTTTGTTACAAATGTTGCACTCGAGTAATAATAAAGTTTAATACTGGCCAAAAATAATATCTATTGAGATAGCATTTTTCTATAACACTTTTTTATGCATACGCATACTATAACACTAAAATACCACATAAACATGCATACCGCTACTTGCTTTATTTTTTATAACTTTCATTGACAAATTTTTATGCATCCATCTTCTCCGAGCTACCGTATAGTGCATAAAATATTTTCCAAGTCGTATATAAATTTACCCTTCCAAAAAACTGTACAATATTTCTTTTTTATGAAAGAACAAGTAATTAGGATGATTTTTTTTATCTATCTTAATACAGTATTATAAGCAGAAACTGCATCTTTGTAACATAACACTACAATATTCAATCAATTTTATTATTATTCTTCTTACGATTTTTTTTTACTATACTTAAAAGCGGATGATTAAAGTGAAAAGTTTAAATTGAAAAAATAACCTCCGATCTTTATTTTATGATTATCTTAGAACTTTCAAATTAAAAAATATCATTAAGTTTTATATAAATATCATTAAGTTTTATATAAATAATCTCCATATAAATAATCTTCAATCTTTATTTTAGGTTCATCTATCATCCCTTGGAGCTACGCTGAAACGCACCATAATCCGACCATACGTTGTGGGTTGGATCCTTAAAGAAGAATCTCGACACCTATAGACTAGATCGGAAACCCTTACGATCCACCCAAAAGGTAGAACACATCATGTTAATTAAATCTTGAATTATTCCATGTTACTCACTCATGAACCATGCAAATCCTTATGTCTCTATTCGTTGCTTCTTGAGTCACGATTCAAAATACATTTTGAAGCCATTCTTTGAGCCTAAAAGAATCAAACCTGATGTTCCTAACCTTCATTACAAGTACAAATGATGGTTGCAGATTCTACAACCTACCTAAGTTTGTCATGTTAGGGAGTCTCTATGAGCCTACTTTGTGTTGTTTGTGTTAAATGGAGACTTATCTACATAATTCACAATATATATCGAGGTCGACGACATAGTAGAGGTTGGGGACCTAAACGTACTAACGATCCTACAATATATATATCTTCCCCTGGTTCTCTTTGGCACTCCCGTGCAACACCCCAAAGAACTAGGTGTATTCTTTTTTTCGATGCACGTTGGCAATTTGAGAAAGGTTAGTGACAGTGACCCATGTGAGGAACTTCGTCTTTGTTGGCAATTTGAGAAAGGTTAGTGACAGTGACCTATGTTGACTTCGGTGAATGACAAAAACCAACTTTCTCCAACAACATCTTTTTGAATTCGGAAATCTTTTGGAAAAAGTTTGGTTTCCTCTTCAGTTAATTCAATGCGATCTTTATGAAGATTCAGTTGCCATCAAATCTTCTACAATAAGGTTTTAAATAAAGAGGGATAGAAGATAGAAAAGGTATGATTCTCTCTTGCATTATTCCAATTGCTCTCTTGCTCTTCTTTGTCTCCCTCTCTCTATGAAATCCTCTCTAAAACTTCAAGCTTTCTCAATAGCTCCATGGCCATTCGAGCATATCTACTTTTCTCAAAAACTTCTCTTCGATTTCATGATATGTGTTTTGATTATCTTTGGATTGTATGTTTAAAATCTCTATGTTTCTTTTATTATGGTTTATGTGCATACTTTTTTTGGATAATTTCTATGATTTACCCTTGGTTGACTGCTCTATTGTTTTAATTATTTTGAGTTTCTTTTTGATGATACCAAAAGGAGGAATAGGTCGAGGTAGACAAAAAGGGAAGTCTAATACTGAATGACATGCATGTTATCCAACTTAGGGGGAACTTTTGGGATAATTTGAGTTAATGCATATCTTGTTGATATTTGGTATTGCGATGCTCTATCAGGTTTAAAGGAGTTTGTCACCATCAAAACGGGAAAATTTGATAGAAAAGATGAAGCTTTGATTTTGATGGTTCCAAACGCATGTCATGTGGCTGACCTCGAGTCTGAGAAACGAGTCGCCAACGTGAGTCACGTTCCCGACGTGAAATGAAGATAAATGGAGAAGATCTTGAAGATGTGTGTGATATTGAAGATCTGGTTGTGATATTCTAGTTAAGGATATTATCTTCCCAGTTTGGATATGGCGTCGTAGATAGCCTTGTGCTCTTAACCATAACTTATTGTTCCATATATTTGCTTAGGATGATAGAATCACGATCAGATGAGGGTTGTTATTAGGGTGTAATGTGAAAGCAAATTTTCAATCGTTCGATCATGACACATCTACGGTCACGATCAACACACGCATTTAAGCAATATTATACACAGAGGGGCATTTTTGTATTTTATCCATTCAATTTGAACACAAATTGTAAGGGTCTTCTTCAACCTCTACATCGTGTATTTTTTTTCCTACTTCGATCGAATATTCTCCATTCTTGTTGTCTATTGCTTCTTCTTCTAATTTGGTTCACTTTTTTGTTGATTTCGGCTGGAATTTATGTTCTCTCTTCATAGATTTTGCTATAGATCCCTTTTTTATGGTTTCAAGGTCACATTTGGGGTTTTTTTACAAAATTTGGAGCTTGGTACTTCGATTACATGTTTTTGTGTGTTTTGTGCTGATTTTTGTTGATTATAATCAAACCTATGAAGATTGTGCATGTTTTGCTTTACAATTTGAAGTTTTTGATTAAAAACAAAGATTAATGACCAATGCACATCTAAACGCCCACCATGTGTTCGACAAAATGCCCAAATGTTCAACTTGGGGCTTAGATCGGTTTTTTTTACCAATTGTTCATCAATTATGAACCTAGTATACCAAAATTATTAATTTATACCATTTATGAATTAGAATACATGACACAAGTAACATGTACTGTGAATTAAATTTCATGAACTGTATTAAAATTATTATGAACCTAATCGTATAAAGACGTGAACCCACAAAATAAGACTTATGTACTAGATTACGTGACAAAAATGACAAGTATTATGAATTAAATTTCATGAACCTTATTGACATTCGTTATGAACTTAACTATATAATGACATGAACTAACAAAATATCATTTATTAATACATGACACAAAATAACAAATATTGTGAATTAAATTTAATGAACCTTATTGGCAATTGTTACGAACCTAACCATGTAAGAACATGAACCAATAGACCAACTTTTATTAACTAAAAGTTATGGACTGGGAGATTATTTATTATGAACCCGTGTTTATAAAAACATGAACCAAATGAACAAATATCATGGAACCAAAACATGTGGATCAAAATAACAACTAGGATACGACTTAAAAGATATAGTTATAAGATAACTATCATGAATCTAAGCATATAAAAATATGAATCAAAGAAGAACTACCATGACTTAGAAGACATAAACCGTACAAAGAGTCAACCTACGTAGGATTTGAATCCACATCTATGTGCACATGCACATTGTTCTACTATTTGAGCTAATAGGCTACCAAATGATATGAAATATAAGATAAACTAATAAGATTTAAAAGTCATGAACCATAAGAATTATTATGAACCTACCTTACAAAAACATGAACCAAAAGAACAAGTACCATTAACCAAAAATCACGAAAGAAAATAATAATTATCATGAAAGAAAATAATAACATGAACCAAAAGAACAAGTACCATGAACCAAAAATCACGAAAGAAAATAATAACTATCATGAACTAAAAGACATGAACCATAAGATGAACTTTGATGAACCTAAGGTTATTCAAATATGAACCAAAAATACAATTGTTATAAACAAAAATGTATGGAACAAAATTTATGAACCATAAGAAGAAATATTATGAACCTTACCTTAAAAAGTCATGAACAAAAAGAACAACGATACGAACAAATAGACATGACCGTATCAAGAATTAGCCTACGTGGGATTTGAACCCACATCTATGTGCATAAGCACATTGGTCTACCATTTGAGCTAATAGGCTATGAAATAAATTTCCAAATCATGCTTATAGGCTACCAAATAACTTCAATGTAAACGTAGTACAAAGCATGAACCGTGAGAACACTAATTATGAACCTTAAGATAGAAAGTTAGGAACCAACAAAAGTCATGGATCTTCGTTGTTCATTTCTTCACAATAAGAGTTGGATCTATAATTTAGTATTCTCCAAGGACAATTCGGAAGTATTAACTATATAGATTTCTACAAGTTTGTCATTTAAGTGCCAATGTTTTTTAAAAAAGGAAGAAAGATGTGCAAATGCCTCGCCCCCACCAAACCAACATTGAAGAAAATAAGGGTCATGTTTCATGGTTTTCAGGCTCCCCCCCCTCCCCCCCCCCCCCCCCCCCCCCCCTTAAAAACCAAAATTGACACAAACAAGTAATAAATCATGCGAGAACTACTCATGAAATTCCATGGTGGGAATGAATGCCACTACCCCTATGACAACAAGGCAAGTTCAGTTTGACTATAAACCTACATACTCGATATTTTGAACCTATACATTAAATATTCCGAACCATAAATTCAGAGATCGCGAACCCGATCGAGAAATTTCGAACCTAAACAGTAAACACAATCAAATACAAACACCAATCAAGTCAACCATAAACACCCATTAAAGCTCAATAAACATTTCTAATACTCAAAAACAAATCTTAGAACCCTCAAAAATCTAAATCAAACCCTAGAAAATTTATTTATTCATACCTTTTTTCTTGTGGTTTATCCATGGATTGTATGAACTGAAATCCAATTTATGAAGCAAAATTGATGACTTTATGTAAGCTAGAAGGTGAAATTTCGAATTAATGGTGTGGTTTTCGCGTTGGATCTGGAGCGCTTTCTCCTCTGTAGAGGTTTTGGCTATGGATAAAATTAGATCTGAGTGAAGCGAGAGAGAGGCCTTTAGGTCAGATTTCAGGGTTGAGGGTATTTTTGTCCCACGCATGAAATTATACTATAATTACCCTCCGTGCCATCCAAAAAAATCAGCCCCCATTTCTTTTCTTTTTTATTGCATAATAACTTTATAATCTGGGTCGTTCGTATTAATCATCGGACACTCCAAAATTGCTCACATCTCCATGTATCAATGGCATGCATCCAAGCGTGACTCTAGAATGATATTTGTAAGATTAGAAATATATTATCTTTCCATAACCAAATTGGAAGATAATATATTTCTAATTTACCTAGTTTTCGTGTATTTAAACCTATGAATTAGATTAGAATGACACGAACTCATACTATACATTTTGACAAAGAGAAAAATAAGTATTCGAGAGTTTGAAATGAGGAAGAGAGTCGTACGCTTGATAGATGATTGAGAGTAGGGTTTTACTTGGTTCAAATGAGTGCTACATACTTGGGAAGTAGGGTTAGTTCTGGGTTGTTCTTGTAAACATATTCAAAAGTATTAATAAACCAAGTTACAACCTTTAATCCTTCCAATCGAGAACTTGAAAGTGGGTGATTTTTACACTTGATTAACAGAGTTCGTTGATCACATGATTCCGCTATAAAAAACATTGTGTCAAGTAAGTCTTTCTTGTTACTAGTTTCCGCTATATATATATTTTAAGGTCGACGACTTAGTTGAGGTCAATTACCTAGACATACTAACGATCCTACAATATGTAAGTATGCTTGATCCACTATTTTATGTTTTAGTATTATAATATGTTGTGGTAATTACTGAAAAATATATAAATTAATGCTAGTGCTTGAGCCTTTTAACATTAAGGTAATATTTTTCAATGTGCACATAAGAAATCCACCTTTTTGGATGTGTAACTATACGTTTGGATTACTGGGTTTTCTTGAATGGTATAATTTCTAAGGAATTAATAATGTTTATATTTTTATGAAAATTATTAAAAATAACTTTCTTTATCATTTTTGAACTCGTGACCTTATTAAAAAAATATTCTAATACGTTATTGACCCCATCAATTTTTAGCCCATTGGAGCCCAACAGTCCAACTGTCCAAATATGTTTTCGGTTCAAACATAAACAACCCAGTAGCCAACACACGTGTTCAGAAATCAATCCCATCTTCAACCCTAGTCTCGCACCTTGCGAGTGCTGACGCCGCTGTGCAGAGTCCATGACATGTGTCTGTCGCCTATCGCCCCGCAGCCGCCGACTCCCCATAGCGTGATTAGGGCTCCAATGATGAATAAACTTGAAGAAGTACTCATACATATCCATTGACGACTCGGATGTCTTCGGGACAATGGTGACCGGACCCGATTTCTCCTCCTTCAATACTTCGCCCTCACCTCCCCCTTCCCCTTCCTCCAACTTCTCGAGCCTCTACAGACTTATCAACCTTTCATTTTTTCGCAACACCGCCGTCAACCACTTTTTCCGCCTCCTGCTCGTCCCCCTCTCCCTCCCTCTCTCGCTTTACATTGGAGTCTCCATTGACGGCGTTTGCCACTGTGTTCTCCCCCGCTTCCGCCGTGGCGCTTGGAGAATCCTCTTGTGGCTTTTCGAGCTCCATATCCACAGCGGCTTTCGGGGATTCGCTCTTTGTCATCGTCTCAGACACCATGACTAGAATAGGAAATTTTTTTCATTCCTGGCTTTGTTTGGTTACATAGTGTGTTTGGATTTTCGGTTTTGCATAAAGTTGAACCGACTAAAACCCAAACTGAACTGAACCGAATAAGTTCGGTTCGGTTTGCGATTAACCAAAAATCAGATTTCGGTTTTTGGTTCGGTTCGGTTTGGTTTTGAACCGATGCTCAACCCTAGTCATCAATGTTATTTTGATGATACTTGTTTGTCATCATGGTATTTGATAACACTTATTGTCATCAAAAAGTGTCATAAATATTTTTTATAACACTTTTTACCCTTCATGACACATTTTGTTATCAAAAAATTGTTATCAAAAGCCTTGAAGACACTTCTATATATAACATTGAAAAATTGTGTACAAGGTGCATTTATTGCACTTGATCAAAAAATTTAAATATATTAAATCAATTGTATTATGTGTCAAGATGAGCTTCATAGTTCAATGGCTGAGGCTTTGCCCATTGCAATGAAGGTCAAAGGTTCTAGTCTTCATATAATCTTTTATATTTTAATAATTAAAAAAGAAATCCAGTTTGTATTAACATAAATGATTCTTTTATATTACAACTCTTACATATTTTTTTTTAAACATTAATGGGAGTTATAATTGTCTAAATGACTCAATTCAATTTTTTTGATTGAATGACAAGAACTTTTTTTTTAGCTAAAGATCATTGTAATCGGTCTTGCATATATATATATATATATATATATATATATATAGAATAGTGCTCTAGTGAAATAGCCTCTTAGAGTACATCATGTGGTTAACTTCCCATCGTTGGATTTAAATGAATGAAGGATGAGGATTAAAAAAATGGGGTGTAAATAGATTGTATGGGTGTGATAGACCTGATTAATTAATATCTCGCTAGAAATATTTCACAAATCTTTTAATTTTTGGCAATATCCCTTGATTTTCTCCATCATGAAATATTATGCATAATTCAAAAACCCCATTTTCTATCATTTTGTAAACTGATTTACTCTCTTCTCTAACCTCCAGCGATTTGGATCGACTAGAACTTCCAACGATTTCTTCTCGAGATCTTCTCGAAACTTGGTAAGTATTCAATCTTGATTTTGTAGTTCGTAATTTGTCGATAATCTTCACGACGTCGAGTGCTTTTCGGATTTTTAAGGTCGATTTTTTGACTGATTCGAATTCTTGTTTGTTTTAGATGAAGACGACGAACTCTCCAAAATCGTTGAAGGACGTCGACGAAAACAACAACAACCATTGTCGACTTTCACTAAATTGGTAAGTGAACATTCAAATACGAGTAGATTTATCGAAAAAATTGAGTCAATTCTAGCAAAAATTTGGGTTATTAGGTTAAGAATGAAGAAAGTAGAAGTTAGGTTTTAGTAGGCGATAGAATTGGTTTGCATTTGGGGTTTTTGCTGGGTAGATTATATTGAATAGGTTAAATCAGATTTTCACTTTGTTTGGCCAAAAGTATGTATTATGTTGTTCAAGAGAAAAAAGTTGTTGTTCGAATCACAAAACATTAATATTATTCAATTCATTGTAATGAGTTATTCAATTGTGTTTACACAGTATTTTTCAGAGTATACATCCCTGTTTTTCATAAATAATGTAATGAGTATTCGTAACATGACTTTATACAAAGGACCATAGATTTTTCACCATATTAACAATTGTTTTTCAGAAGAATTGTACTTGTTATTCAATAGTACACTAACTCATATCAATAGATGATCATCTTTAAAAATTCAGGATGTACAATGTTGTTTTTCAACAACTTCATTTGCTTTTTCATATTGTTTTTATTATATCCCTATGTGGAGTGATTTGTTTTTCAAATATACGTGATTTGTTATTCATATATGCGTATTTTTTTATTCATAGACTTGTGTTATGTTTTGTAGTTATTCAAGATTAATGTCGTGTCTTGTTATGCGAGATTTGTTATCCACATATGCGCGTTCTGCAATGGGGTTATTCAAGAATGGTGAAAATGTGTAATTGGTTGAAGTTTGAAGACAAATATTTATTTTTTATATTAGTGTACATTCAAATAAGTAGATGCTTATTCAACTAACGCTTTCTTATGTTCACTAATTGTAAACACTTTCGTCTATTATTCATCATATACAGATACCTTATTTGATCCTTACGTCGATCTTATTCGAATAATTCGTTATTTATTTAATTGAAGACATATTATTCATTCTATGAATGTCACTTTTTCAACTATTCAAAACTGGTTATTCAAACATTGATAGTAGTATCTCTAGCTTACGTACAATCCAATTCCCGGTATATTATTCATAATATGAAACATAATTATTCAAGGTCAGACATATACTTTTTCAACAATGTATTACATATATAAGATTCATATTTTTTTCATATCCAATAATTTTAATATGTAATTATTCAAACTACAGCGAATTGATTTTCACGATAAGACGAATAATTATTCAACCTAAATAATGCAAACGTTAAAAATGTTCAATCCTATAATTATTCATGTAACACCCCGTCTTAACTTCGGGGCGCTACTCGGTAGTTGACCCTCTCGGGCACTACCAGAACTAGTTTGACAACTAAACATCTGGACTTTGCAACTCGGGCACGACGAGAAAACGAATTTAAATCATCCAACTATATTTTTTTTAAAAACATATCTGTACAATGTCATGCAAGAGGTCCCAACAACTGAAACAAACCATAAACAACCTGACAACCCACATAAGTCAACAAAAGGAGAAAACTTCCAAAACCGTAACTAAAGACTAAACCAGAACACCCAAACCACTCTAGCACCTAATGACACGCGCGACAACGATCCACTGTAAAATCCTGCCTAGGCTCCAACACGGGACCTGTATGAGTACTTGGAACTGAAAAATAAGTCCCCGAGGGGTCAGCTATTATCCTAGACAAGCTAGATAACAAGCGGCAATGGTAAGACGTTTGAAAAACAACAATTAGCCAACAAAATAACCTTTAACAAGTGAATTGAACAAAACAGAATAGTCAACACACATTTCCAAAACCTAGAGAATAGGTGAAAGGATAGGCAACGAGACATACCAACAATCAAACTAACAAGCACAAAATAAAGCATTTGTAATAATGACCAACACTTCGACATTCAACAATTAAAGGGAAATACAACGAAACAACAATTCATCAAGCGTAGCAAGAATTCACAAGGTCGAAAACCAACTAAGTAATCACACACACGCACACAACAAAACCATTTACAATCCTATTGGGATATGCCATTCTCCCTTCCACCACCGCATTCCCATCTACGACGCTAACTCCCTGCGCCCGAGTGCAGAGGCAGGCCCTCCCACTTTCCATATACGTCATCCTTCCAACCCCTGGTCAAGCCTCCACTGGAGCACTTGCCAAAAACAAGCAATCAAATTTTATTTTTTAAAGGGGCCCGACCGACACACGACCATGGCTAGACGCATCTTCGCCACTGACAATCGTCGCACATGATCGTGCCGGTTACGCTGCCAGCACAGAGAAAACGATACTATTTCTTTTACGAGAAAACGTTTGAAATGGAAAGCGCATCACATCATGCATTAAAACATTTCACATGGAAAACACATTCGGGACTAATTCCCAAAACCAATCTCACAATCACGGCATGAAATCTAACAAGACTAGAAAAAAGTCGAGCAAGTCGAGAACGACTTACCTAAAAAGACGAACACAAATATGTAGCGGAAGAAAGTATGCTCGAACTAGTTACACGCGAACGTTACCGATTCCTAGCATTTCAATAACCAAAACTATAACACCCGAAGAGAGGTGAAATACAAAACTTGATGCCCTAAAAGCTGAAAGCTCTTTCTAAGTGATGATTCAAATATATCTGCCGATCTTTCAAGTTTTAAATCTTAAAATTGGGTCAACAACCATTACTATTAGGTACAACTCCCATCAACCATTCACATCTCAGCAGCCCATTAAAAATGGAGAGTCCTTAATTAATCAAGTTTAACACAATATTTAAATGTGCCAATAGCAAACTACGAACAAATTGTCAAAGGATTTTATATTTATACCGATTGAAAACAAAGCCAAGGACAAGATAAGGTCTTCTGCACTTCCACCGTAAACAAGACGGAGAAGAAGATCGGGCCCTTCCTTCGATTGATTTCAGCCCCGCAAAAGTGGAGAATTACTCCAGGGACTTGCTAGCCAGGAGGGGGTCTTGACGATAGCGAGGTGACAGCTCGGCGGAGACGGCGGTCATTACCGGCGACAAAGAACAACGTGTAGAGCACTCGCTCTCGCCCCTGTTCTCGATAGCTATAGCAGCAGCAGATGACACTCGGAGGAGGAGACGATCGCTGGGTCGAACACTAGTGGAAGAGGAGGGTTCACGAAAGTGATGTAGCCTGGTGTCACCGAGGTCGACGTCGGTCTTCCCCGGGGTTAGAGTGCTCGAACAGAGGCTATATATGGAGGTCGGGAAAGAGGGAGCGAGAGAGGGATGGAGGCGAGAAAACTAGACGGGAAGGGGGTTCGGACATGGCGGTGGGAAAGAAGGTCGAAAAAGAGGCGAGAGAGAGGAGGTATGAAAAAAAAGGTGCTTGTGAGGTGAAGAATCAGTGGTGAGCGGCGGTGGCTCCTCAAAGGAGACGATGAACAGTTCTCTCCCCAAAGAAAGAATTTATGGATAGAGGGAAAGAGGGGAAGGAAAAAAAATTATGGGCCTCGGTCCAACTGGATATTAGGTCCATAACTTAGAATGAAATTGAGTAAGGCTAGATTGGTCAAACAACTAAAATGTCGAGAAGAGGTCGTAATTTCTATAACGCTCAAAATTTATAAACGTTACCAGAATACTAACTCGGGTATTACATATACCCCCACTTTAAGAAAGTTTCGTCCTCGAAACTCGAATCGAGATAACTTAAGTATGGATAAGGATGGAGGATTGGTTAGAGTCTCACAAATCCCTATCCCGTAGTATGGGTTCGTCCTCGATCCATTTCCAAACGACCGTAAGAAAGAAAGTAAGGCATTCATCAAACGAACAGAGTGCTCTCAGAACATGTAATCAACATAGTATTTACTCTAACAAGTCAAGGAATCATTGAATTCACATAACAACTAAGTAGTCAAACACAAGCAACACTCAACCAAGCAAACCAATCAAGCAACAGTTAGGCAACCAAGTGAAACACAATCAAGCATTTTAAGGCACTAGATATGATGCAAGAAAACTCAAGTACTAACCATTATCCCACAGACTCCATCAACTTAGAGTATAACTCTGGTAACTCTCTTGCATACTTGATTCGGTTTCCCAAGTGGCCACGTCTAGACCACTGCACTAAGACTAACGGAATCTCCTTGTTTCGTAGTTTCTTCATTCGTCTATCCAAGATAGCTATCGGTTGTTCAACGAAAGTATGATCTGGTTCGATTCTCGAATCTTCATAACAAAGCTTGTAGTTGGGATCAGGAATGTATTACCTTGGCTGAGACACATGAAACACGGGATGAACTCCCTCCAAGGATGGAGGAAGTGTCAAGCGATAGGCCTACTCCCCGACCCTTTCTAGGATCTCAAAAGGTACGACGTAGCGAGGACTAGACTTCTCTTTAATCCCAAATCTTCGTACCCCTCAAGTAGCAGACACCCTCAACCACACATGCGCGAAAACATCAAATTCTAAGGGTCGCCTTCGTTTATCAACATAGGATTTCTGACAACTCTGAGCGGCTAACATGCGTTCTCTTATTAAAGCAATTTTATCAACTGAATCGATCTTGGATTAATTGGGGTCTCTCATCCACTCTGTCAGAGGGTCATCCCAACAAAGTGGTGTCCAACACTTTCGACCATACAACGCCTCGTAAGGAGCTTTTTGAATCAAGGTGTGCCAACTGTTATTGTATGCGAACTCCAGCAATTCTAAGTTTTCTGACCAAATACCGCCCCAGTATAGGACGCAAGCTCTTAGCTTATCTTCAAGCATTTGAATCGTTCTATCTGACTATGCATCTGCTTGCGAGTGATAAACAGTCGTGAAATGCAGTCTCATCCCCAATGCCTTGTGCACTTGATGCTAGAATTTTCGATGTGAAACGACCATATCGATCCGACACGATGTTTTTTTTGGCACTCCGTGCAGTCTCACTATTTGTCTAACATACACATCTACCAATCTAGAAACCGCCCACGTCTCCCTAATCGGAAGGAAACATGACGCTTTCGTTAATTTGTCCACTACAACTCAGATGGCATCATGACCTCGACTGACGCGCCGACCTGTGATGAAGTCAATCGATATATATTTCCATTTCCATTTTGGGATGGAAAGTGGTTGGAGCATCCCTCCCGATTTCTGATGTTCTATCTTAATGTAATATTCGAGTTCGATTGTCGTCTAGGTCGGAAAAACGAGTTAGGTACTATTCGTGTTCTTGAAACGAAAAAAATATATATAATATATATATGTGTTGATAGCCCGATTTGAATAGTCCGGATTTGATCACACACATATATATATATATATTGTGAGACCATACCTAAACTAAATCATCGTAAACTTTAACAAAATTTCTATCATTATTCCTAATGATATCTTATCCTAAAAATTTAGTTATCCTAAATCTAGGAGAAGATCACCCTCGTTAAAAACTGTTCGGCCACAACCCACCCCTTGCTTTCAATTCCCTTTATCGTTCATCCTCCTCCTTATTAGCCGCCATTATCCACCATCGCCCAAGGCGTCTTCTTTCTCGTTCCGATCGGTGGAAGGCCTACTCCAGCCGGTGTGGTCCGACCCTAATTCGCGACCACGCTATCGCGTCCAGAGATCACCCATTCGCCGGATCTGCCAACGCCAGCAACGATCGGATTCGGTAAGGCCGTTGTTTCCGTCCACCTTCTCCAGCAATTTGGAAGTTCTGTTTTTTTTTTTGTTTCTCCTTCTTCTTTCTTGCGTTCGTTCCCCATTGATTTTCCGATCAAAGTGTTCGAACCACCTGTAGGATAGGATGTCACTTGGGGGGGCCGCGAAGATCGTCGGAACCCATCGCCGCCATCGTCAATCGTTTACCGGTGAGGTTTCTTGTCCTCTGTTTTTTTTTTGTGTTTGTTGTTGTTGTTGGGAGGGTAATAGCTTTAGGTGGGACTCAGAGTGCGTCGTTAACCGGAAGTCAGTGACGAAGGGTTGTGGCTGACCCTGGTAGAGGTCGCTGGTAGGAGGAGGAGGAGCGTAGCTCTCTCGAAGCGTCAGTGGGGTATGAACAGGGGCGCGAACAGGGAAGCCTTGCAATCCTGTCTCTGCGTTGTTTCGAGGCCGCCGGGCAGGGTTAGGAACGAAGGTGAGGCGAGGGGAGTAGTGCGTGTTACAGAGCGCGGTGAGGCGGGGGGAGTGAACGAGATCCAGCTTGTCGCGAGGTTGAAGAAGGCCAGGGTGGGGCCTGCGAGGCGGGTCAACAATCGATTCGGTCAATGGACCGAATGGGATGGGCTGGGACCTAGACTAATTTGGCCCAAATTGGGCCGGATTTGTTTCAAATTTAATTTTTATGTTGGGTTGGGAGATGGGTTCGAATTTGGGCTGGTACAAGTGGGTATTGGGTAATTATGGATGGGCTAATATTTAGTATATGAATAGTTTAATAATATTAAGTAGCTTGGATTTAGTATGTTAATTAGCAAACCCCGTTATAAAGGTTCGGATGCTTAAGGGAAATAAAGGTGGCTCCTTAATTGGGTTAGATGGTTCGGCTCGTATTTTAATTAATCTTTTCCTTTATAATTCTTTAGGGAATCGCTTCCGTTTGAGATCGTAGTTCCATCTTCATCACAAGGATCCTAAATCTCGAGGTAAGTCGTTTTTCGACTTGCTCGGTTCTTCTCTATCCTGTTAGATTGCGTACCGTTATTGTAGGGTGGGTTTTGGGAACTAGTCCCGAATACCTTTTAAATTGTTTGAACTTCTTGAATTGTTGTGTGCGTAAAATGGTTTTGAACGTATTTTATCGGAAGGATATTTTTGGAAAGTTTTCTCTGTGTTGGTATCGTTTCCGACACGGCCCATCGTAGCTGGCGTGGAGGAAGAGTTGGCTACTTTGACCCGTGTGACAGGGAAATCGTGCCCCTTCAAAACGAAAAGTATTATCTGTGTGTTTTTGGCAAGTGCTCCAGTGGAGGCTTAGCCCGGGGTTAGAAGGGAGATTGTGAAGTGGAGTGGGAGGGCCTGCCTCTGCACTCGGCGCGGTGATGAGCGCCTTGGTAGTCGGATTGTGGAAAAGGAGGAATTGTTGTGTTATGAGATTATGATTGTGAATGCATATGTGGTTCTGTGTGACTGATTATAACTAATTTAGGTATTGGCCTTTAGAGATATGATTGCGATTGCGGATTTGTATGCTGACTTTAGAAATATTTTCGAAACGTTCTACAATTTCCGTATTCTATCTAGCTTGGTAGATTAGACGCTGACCCTTCGGGGAATATTTTTCAGTTCCAGGTATGAATCAGGGAGCCGTGCAGGAACCGAGGCCAGATGGCGGGCCGGAGCGGTAAAGAGCGCGTGTCATAGTGGGATGGGATTATTTTTACGATAGTTTAGTTGTGTTATTTTTAGGATGTTATTTTTATTAATATGTTAGAGTTGGTATTATGACTTGTCTTCTGTTTTCGTCGAATGATTTTATTGTTGGTGATGATTCGTTAGATTCAGGATATTTATAATTAGGTTTTCGGGAATTCATGCATAACTACGTTTTCTATATTTTTATAAAAGAAAGGTTGGATGTTTTTATTTCGTTTTCTCGTCGTGCCCGCGTTGCAAGATCCTAAAGTGTAGTTGTCAACCTATTTAATAGTACCTAGTAAGGTCTATTTCTTAGTAGCGCCCCGTCGGAAGTCGGGGTGTTACACTTAACCTATTGGCAAATTTGGCAGCGTGCTACAAACTTGGCCACATTAGGTTTCAAGCTATCCCACCAACACTGTTGTTTAAGGTCTTTGTACATCTTACTTGCTCCTGGATGTATTGAATAGGGCAGAGCATGAGCCTCTTGAAGGATTTTCTATCTTATCTCTTAATCTCAAGGTACGAATACTCTCCCATTCAACCTCAAAATTCTATCTTCTCGGATTTCAAAACCGGGTGCTTCACCTTGATGCACCTTTTGACACAAGTCTTGAATCATCGAGCAAGTCCCTTGCTTTTGGCGAATCTCCCATATGAAGCTAGATTGACGTTCCGAAGAACGCAACTAGCCTTGATATCTCTAAATCCATACCTCAAGCCCGTTCCTTATCCAATCCTTTTGCCAAGCGGGTTGAGCAATCAAGTGTGACAACCTTAGCTATTGTAATGACTTTCGGTTGAGTGCATCAACGACGACATTTGCATTGTCTAGGTGATAAAGGATTTTCAAGTCATAATCCTTAACCAGTTTAAGTCGTCTGCATTACCTCATATTGAGCTCTTGCTAAGTGAAAAGGTATTTGAAGTTATTGTGATCTGTCAAAATTTGGCAAGTCGTCCATGTTGCCAAATCTTCAAAGCATGGATCACAGTTGTTAACTCTAGGTGGTAGTTTTGCTCATGAGTCTTAAGTTGTCTAGAAGCATAGGCAAATCACCCAGTCCTTCTGCATTAACACACAGTTTTGCTCATGTAGCGGAAGAAAGTATGCTCAAACTAGTTACACGCGAACGTTACCGATTCCTACCATTTCAATAACCAAAACTATAACACCCGAAGAGAGGTGAAATACAAAACTTGATGCCCTAAAAGCTGAAAGCTCTTTCTAAGTGATGATTATTGATATCCTCCAATTCAGGTCAACAACTTGCAATTACCTATTTTTAATTAACTGTTAAGGCTAAACAAAATACCGAACTAATATCGTTTAATCAATTGATTGGTGATTGAAATGTATCTGCCGATCTTTCAAGTTTTAAATCTTAAAATTGGGACAACAACCATTACTATTAGGTACAACTCCCATCAACCATTCACATCTTAGCAGCCCATTAAAAATGGAGAGTCCTTAATTAATCAAGTTTAACACAACATTTAAATGTGCCAATAGCAAACTACGAACAAATTGTCAAAGGAGTTTATATTTATACCGATTGAAAACAAAGCCAAGGACAAGATAAGGTCTTCTGCACTTCCACCGTAAACAAGACGGAGAAGAAGATCGGGCCCTTCCTTCGATTGATTTCAGCCCCGCAAAAGTGGAGAATTACTCCAGGGACTTGCTAGCCAGGAGGGGGTCTTGACGATAGCGAGGTGACAGCACGGCGGAGACGGCGGTCATTACCGGCGACAACGAATAATGCCGGTGAACAGGAGCGTGAAATTAGTGTAGAGCACTCGCTCTCGCCCCTGTTCTCGATAGCTATAGCAGCAGCAGATGACACTCGGAGGAGGAGACGATCGCTGGGTCGAACACTAGTGGAAGAGGAGGGTTCACGAAGGTGATGTAGCCTGGTGTCGCCGAGGTCGACGCCGGTCTTCCCCGGGGTTAGAGCGCTCGAACAGAGGCTATATATGGAGGTCGGGAAAGAGGGAGCGAGAGAGGGATGGAGGCGAGAAAACTAGACGGGAAGGGGGTTCGGACATGGCGGTGGGAAAGAAGGTCGAAAAAGAGGCGATAGAGAGGATGTATGAAAACAAAAGGTGCTGGTGAGGTGAAGAATCAGTGGTGAGTGGCGGTGGCTCCTCAAAGGAGACGATGAACAGTTCTCTCCCCAAAGAAAGAATTTAGGGATAGAGGGAAAGAGGGGAAGGAAAAAAATTATGGGCCTCGACCCAACTGGATATTAGGTCCATAACTTAGAATGAAATTAAGTAAGGCTAGATTGGTCCAACAACTAAAATGTCGAGAAGAGGTCGTAATTTCTATAACGCTCAAACTTTATAAACGTTACCAGAATACTAACTTGGGTATTACAATTCAAACAATCAAATTGAGTTATTCAAACCTCGACTATAAATATTCTACGCTATAAATATTCTACAGTTCTATACTTATTCAAACAATCATATTGAGTTATTCAAACGTCGACTAATAGAGTTTCAGTTATTCTGCAGATGTTTTGTATTTGTAGATTCGATTATTTAATTTTTCTAAAAAAGCTCGACTATAAATATTTTATGATTTTATAATAATTCAAACAGTCAAATTGAGTTATTCAAACAATCAAATTGAGTTATTCAAGCCTTCAATATAAATATTCTAAGATTCTATAATTTTCAAACAAACATATTGAGTTATTCAAATGTTGACTAATAGATTTTCAATTATTCTGCATAGGTTTTGTATTTGTAAATTCATTTTTTTATAAAGATTTTCTCACTATTATCACCCTAAAATCATGCAACTACCATATATAAAAAACGTGGGTTTTTTTTCTTCTAAAAAAATAAGATTTTCTATGATTCTGATTTTGATTTTCAAATTATTTGTTATTCCTCCTTCCTATATTTCAGCAACCTTCCTATTTTATTCCAACGTGGGACTAATCCTATACATTCACCCCTATTTTTCTACTTTTCCTGCTTAATTATGAACCGTTGATTGTGGGTGATCCAACATACCATATTTAACCACACATTGCACCCTAATATCTATTGTACCGGAGCGCTCCCCTATATATTGAGGTTCAATAGAGAACAATTAAATATGAGAGAACAAGAGATCAATTGTAGGCCTTTGGATGATATTCCATTGGATGGCTCAGATTACATATCTAAAATTGACCCAATTTCAAATTTCAACCTAATCCCTTAATTATAGCAAGTATTTATTAATTTTTGGATTTATAGCAAAAATCACAAAAGGGGTGGTTTTGGGTATCTTTGATTTTTACCTTATTTTACAATTTTTTTTTATTTCCCCTTTATCAAAACGTGACTTGACAAATTTAATCATTCAAATAACTGAATTCATCTCCCTCGAACTCTGAAATTGTATTACAAAATACGTCATGTATATTCAGGAATACCGATTGTATATAAGGTAACAATACATGTATATAGACATAAATACGGTGTATACATAGAACATATATACATGTTTACGTAATACATATATCATATACATTAATAAAGATGTTTTATACAAATTTAGGACATGTATATACACATCAGCGTATATGGATCACAGGTGTATGTAACATAGAGGTCATGGGCATAGAAGTGTATATAAATTTTAATAATTATATATAACAGTACAACTATTGTATACTGAGATCAATATAGACACATCATACTCATTCGTGTATAATTGGTATATTAATTTCTAATAATTGTACACATATTAAAACGGTGTATATGCTCAACATTTGTGTACTTTTTTTTTATTCGACGTAGAATTAAAAATAGTTAAAATATAAGTCATGTATATTAATTGTGAATTACATGTATATACACTAATATCGAATTTATTCATAATTCAAATTGTACATGTAAAAGACATGTTTTCACTAATTGTACATACAATAATGCAAATAGTATCTAGTCACAATAATTTTCGTATATACATTCATCAGATTGTTATATACAATATTTCATTATATATATACATAATGAAGATATTATATACAAAATTACCCGATGCCATATTTCTACGATTAATGATTTTCGAGCAGTTCCGACGTTCAACGTGCAATTCCGAGTAGTTCGACGTGGTGATTTTCGATTTTTCTAAAATTTTAATTATGGTAGTTAGAAGGAGTAAATCATGGGGAGAAGAACTCTCCTATTTTTGATTTTTTGCTATTTTTCAATTTTTTAATATTGTAGATACTAATCTCACCATCCAACCCAATCTCATCTATTTGTTCTCTTGTTCTCTATAGAATCTTGTTCTCTATAGAACCTACATCTATATATATATATCTATATCTATATATGGGGAAGAGTTACGTTCAAATGGCCGCCCAGGTGAGAATTGAGAATAAATATCGTTCGTTCGTTCCAAAAAAATCAACGTCCCTGATTAAACATTCATTAAAAAAATACGGCTCGGGCGAATTTTTCACGTATTATTCGCGTATTTTTCAATAAAATACGGCACTGACGAATTTTTTCCGTATTATTCACGAATTTTTCAAAAAATAGGTTTTTATGAGACACGACCAATTTGTTCATCAAAACTAACGATTTGTTCATCAGTATTGACCAATTGTTCATCAATACTAACTAATTGTGCATCGAGTTTTTGATAACAATGTTCATCGATTTTGAACTTTCTTAATTTTTAATTTTATTTTTTAACCTTATTTATGTATATGAATACAATATTATATAGTTTTTGATGCACATATAATTAGTTTCGATATACCAATATTTGTTCATTGATATACTACTATTTGTTCATTGATATAACCTTGTTTATTCATTGATATACCATTATTTGTTCATTGATATACTCATATTTGTTCATTGATATACTTCTATTTGTACATTGATATAATTTTGTTTGTTCATTAATATATCCTATTTGTGAATAGAAATATACTTATGTTTATGTGTCAATACCATCAATTTGTACATTTAGGACTATTAATACCATCAACTTGTACATTTAGGACTACCTATTTGTGTATTTTTGTATTTATTTTGTGCTTTTAAGGCTATCTTGAATGCAAAGGATGATACGAATGAAGTGCTTTAAGGCTAACTTGTCAATACGAATGAAGTGCTCAATATAGTACCTAAACAAGATAAGTTTGATTTAGAAACTTGAATACAAAGAATAATAGATAAAGAATCTGACTTTGCTATAATATGGTGTATGCTAAGAGGTTACTAATGATGAACAATTATATGAAAAGGCAATAAACAAATATGCATAAACCAATGAACAAATATGCACAAACCGATGAACAAATATGCCAAAACCAATGAACAAATATGAATATAACAATGAAAAAATATGCATCTATCAATGAACAAATATGCATAAACCAATGAACAAATTGATGTTACTAATGAACAAATATGCACAAACCGATGAACAAATATGTCAAAACCAATGAACAAATATGTCACAGTGTTGATGAACAAATCCACATTGTTGATGAACAAATCCATAGTACTGATAAACAAATCCACAATACTGATGAACAAATCCACATTTTCGATGAACAATCTAGGTGCGTGTCCTATTTCCGTTTTTTTCAAAAATACGCGAATAATTCGCCAAAAATTCGTCCGTGCCGTTTTTTCCCCTTTTTAAGTGAAATGATCAACGCCTTTGATTTTTCTTGATCCAACGACTCTTGTTCTTTCTTATTTCGCACCTGGGCGCCCATTCGCACCTGAACAGGACTATATATATATATATAGGGGAGCGCTCGGTACAATACATATTATGGTGTAAGCGTGTGGTTGAATGTAGGGCGTTGGATTAGGATAAATCAATGGCTATTAATTAAACAACATTATAGGCTAAATGGGGTTGATGTGGAGAATCAAATCTCGGTTGATTTGAAAAAGGCAACCACCGAAATTTTAGGAGAGAGAGATAAAAATCGGTACAATTATTAAAAAAAATCCAAGCAAATCTTTTTTTGTTCCACAATTAAATACATTGTAACCGGCTTTTGGCGTTATTTTTACAATTCAAGCATAAATTTCAAATTAAATAGACGCTTTTTTTTACAAATATAAAACATCTGCCGAATCATTGAATATCTATTAGTCGACATTTGAAAAACTCAATATGATGGTTTGAATAATTATAGAATCGTATAATATTTATAGCCGATGTTTGAATAACTCAATTTGATTGTTTGAAAAACTCAATATGATTGTTTGACTAATTATAGAATCGTATAATATTTATAGCCGATGTTTGAACAACTCATTTTGATTGTTTGAATAACTCAATTTGAATGTTTGAATAATTATGGAATCATAAAATAATTATAATCGAAGTTTGAATAACTCAATATAATTGTTTGAATAATTATAGGATTGAACATCTTTTAACGTTTGCATTATTTAGGTTGAATAATTACATATTAAAATGGGTAGATACGACAAAAATATGAATCTTATATGAACATTGAATAAGATAAAAATGAGGATGGTTACATCTCGAATATATACTACAATGAATTTGAATAAGTACATCTATTTTTTTAAAGTACATTGATATGTCGAAAAAAACTAATCATTGTCGTTGTCTACAAACTTCACCCACTTATACTTTATCGTCATTCTTCAATAACTGCACAAGACATACATACATGAATACCAATTCACGCATAACAAAACACGTATATAAAAAAACCACACATGTATATACGAACAACAAAACATGTATAGGTGAATAACAAGCCATGCATATATGAAAAACAAAATCAATCGTAATTGAATCTTGTCGGATTCGTCAACCCCACACGTCTGAATAACAACATATTAACAAATATGACTAACTTATTCAATGGTTTTAAATAGTAATATCAGCATGTATTGACATGAATTATATATAGACTATTGAATAACCATTACAATGCTTATGAAAAATAACAATTAGTATTATGAAAAAGTTGTGACTCTTTGTAATATGTTATGATGTGAATAATCATTAAAATGCTTATGAAAAACAATGTTGAATATTCTGAAAAATGTTTAAATTCTTCTATATTGTTATCAAAACATGTCTATATGGAAAAAGTCATGCATATATGAATAACAAAGCAAACATATATGAAAAAACAATCCACGAATATGTGAATAACAATGCAATGTATATGTGAATAAAACACGGAGTATATATGAAAAACAAAACAAATTTATATGAAAAAAAAGCCATTTCTCACCGAACATGTAAGCACTATCAAACCTTTCGCCCTAGTTTCGTCAATCTTCGAAATTTGGTACTTTATTATCTTTGTTCTGAACCTAAACACCAAAATCTTAACTTAACTTCGAATTGATAGTGAGAACACCGGAATTTAAGCATATTGAACTAAAAACACAAATTCGAATTTTCCAATGTAACCCTAACTTCGAATTTCTGCATATAGAACTAAAAATTGACCAAACAAGTTCGAATTTGAGAGTAAGAACATCAAAATTGATAATAAAAACTAATTTACTGACTAAAGATACAAAAAATTTGACTCCCCTTACCAATTTGTTGAAGTTCGTCTTGAATCGCCTCTAACGTTGTGCTTTTTGCTCCTAAATCGTCAGCGATAGAGAGTGCAAAAGTCGAAATCAGAATGAGGAGAAAGAGAAAGATAGTGACTCTTCAAAGGAAATGGGTCTAAAATTAAGGAAATTTTAACCAATTATTGATTCTCTCCATATTTGAATTTATCCCCTACAATATCCCTACCTAATCTTTTTACACCCCTTTTTTTTAAATCCTAGCCACTCGTTTTTTACAATCCAACGGATCTATTTTAACCACACGCCTACTAATGTTCATGTTTTTAGTCTAAAATTTGGTGTGTTTCTTAGTTTGTTTGGTTTAGTTTTAGTAGTCGTTAGAGTTAGTTTTGTGTGTTTTGGATAAGTTTGCATATTTTGTGAAAAGTATGGAAGCTACTCCGTTTTGTGTCTTTTTGTAGATTTTTAAGCAGAAAGGAGCGCTTTTTGAGTTGAGCTGAGGTCTTGTGGTGGAGTATGGAAGACATAAGTTAAGGAAGAGATTGCATAAGAAGATCAAGTAGAAGTCCAAGTTTAAAGTGGAGAAGAAGTCGAAGAAAAGCGAAAACAGAGGCTCGTTAACGATCCTGTGAAGGTCGTTAACAAGGCTAAAAGATAGAATTTTTAGAGGGAAATTTGTGATTTCTACCGACCCTGTGCGGGGTCGTTAACGATGGCTCCGTGTCGGTAGAGCCTTAACCGACTTATGGGTTGTTATATCTTATATCTTATATCTTATATCTTGTTATCTTTTAAGAAGGGTAAGTTTTTATCTTTTTGGCTTTTTAATAGATAGTTTCTTAGTATAAAAACCCTTGTTCTAAGCCTAGAAAGAGGGGAGTCAGATTAGTTTTAGGAGAAGTCGAGTGGGAGGAAGATAGCGGAACTCGGTTCGATCGAGAGAGAGGTTGAGGGTCGTTAACGAATTTCTACTCGGTGTTGTTTTGTGTTTTCGGATTCTACTGGAAGTTTGTAAGACGATATTCTCTTATTAATTTCAAGTAATTTTTAGCTTGTTTTCAATGTTTTCTTTTATTAAAGTTGTTTGCTTTATTATTGTGACACCCTTATACCCTATGACGTATACTTCATAAAACTTATCTCTTATATAAAGAGATAATTCACATATAAGCAATTATTCACGTAAGCACATAGCAGACATTAAAAACCATAAAAGGTTGCACACACACACATCTATGTCGTTACTTCTCATACTAAAACATCTATTACTCTAACTTCTATTACAACACATATGTCTAGGATGCAAAATGAGGAAGAGAAGGTTGCATTGAGCTTCAGCCGGCCGACTTGTATGAATGTGACCTCTAAAGAAACATACGTCAGAAAGTTCTAGCTAAACCTGAAAAATTATTTTGCGATTTACGTGAGTCGCATACTTAGTGAATATAAACCATCATCAATTATTTCACACAGAGTCAAACATTTAGTCCATGTACATATACATACACATTATACACATGTCATATAGGAATTTACTATGCAAATGCAAATGCCGATGTATCCGATTCATTATTTTGTGAACTGTTCAAGCCTGAATCTGCCCCGGGTTTCCATTACCAACTCTTTTCCATATACCAACTTTTCTTTTTTTCCATATACCAACCTTTTTTTCCATTACCTACTTTTAGGCATCTTAGGCCTCATTTGCTCATTTACCATCTCTTAGGCATCTTAGGCCTCATGTATGACCCGTAGGTCTCTTTTGTATACAAATTTAGGGCAAGACAGTCACAGGTCCTTTTAATCTCATTGCAATATGCTATGCAATCAAGTGCATCATGTAGTCATATATCATATGCCATCTGCTAACATACTTTCTGTGCAAACAACTCTGGAAATTTCAGAGCTATCACATATAACACATATATCCATATAGCTCATATAGTACACATATCCATATAGCACATATAGCATATATATCCATATAGCACATATAGCACATAGGGTTGAATGTCCGGTCTATACTCACCTGTTTATGACAGATATTATATCTCTTCCCTTTCTCTTTGACCACGATCTATTACTTGTGCTCCTATATATAACCCAATGCAAAAACAACCTATTACTCTTACAAGCTTTAACCCCAAATGCAATGAAATGCCAGAATGTATTATAACTTCTTGCATATAATTCCAAATACTTTAAAACTTGACAACAATAAACTATATATATGAAAGAACATTTTTCTAGTTCAACCTTTCTGTAAAACTTGATCAAAGGGCTCCCTAATATCATTACAAGGCAAAACCCTAAAATTACTCTGAAATCTTTTACCGAATATAAATCTGATATCGAAAACACCCTCTGAGAACTATAAATCGACTGATTTCTCAATCAAAAGCAATTGTAGATCTAGATCTGGAAAAATCAATAAAATCCAGATAAATTATTAACTAATTAAAAACTTACCAAACTACGCTTGTACTTCAAGATTAAAACCCGATTGCAGAGATCTTGAACCAGATCCAACCAAAAACAACCGAAATCTAACTTCCTCTCTTAATTTGATCTCCTCCCCCTCTTTTTTTTTGTTTACGTAGCTTTAGGTAATAAAAATAAGAGAATGCACATATATATTGCCAACAAAGTCGGCACAAAGTGAAGTCGGCCAAATTTTTGACAATTTACATTTTTACCCTCAAATTCTCTTTACTACAAACTTTACCCTGAAATAATTAATAATTAACTTTTACATAAATTTTTTTTAAAATATAATAAAATTAATTAGGAAATAAATATTACTTTTAAAAACTCACTATATATCATTTCAATATGCTATGCATATACTATTACTACTATATGAATGCAAAATGACTTATGCACTTTGGTCGGGGATGTTACATTTCTCCCCCTCTATAAGAATTTTGTTCTCAAAATTCGCTATCTCTTCATATGACTTTCTCATCTTATCCTTAGTTTCCCAAGTTCTTTCCTCTACACCATGATTCTTCTAAATTACTTTCGGAATCTCCCTTTGTAACTGTTTGATTCTGTAATCGACTATCATGATCAGTCCTTTATGAAGTTCAGATTTTCTGCAAGTAATACTTCTGAATCTTTTAACACATGTGACGGATTAGATCAATACTGTAGCAACCTACTGACATGTAAATTATCATGAATCTGAGCTAATTCTGAAGATAATGCTAATCTGTATGCCAAACATCAATATGCCATCCTGAATAACAATGGCGTATCTTTACCTTGAACCCGTTCAATAAATTCTATCAACTTCCCATCTCAGATGTGCATCTTTTATTTTCTGTTTCAGCACTGGCTGAATCTCCAAAGTAGCAATCAATACTGTCTAATTGTAGTCTAGCATTTATACCTCACAAAGCAATCAAATCTAACTCTGAAGTCATGTGCATATTTGCTATCATACCACTGTACTTTTGACTCAAAGCATCTGTTACAACATTGGCCTTTCCTAGATGATACTCGATTGTGCAATCATAATCTTTAAGTAGTTCTATCCAGCGTCGTTGTATCATGTTTAATTGCTTTTGGCTCATCAAATACATCAAACTCTTATGATTTGTAAATATTTGAAATGTTTCTCCATATAGATAATGTTGCTAAATCTTTAGGGCAAATACTACTATTGTCAGCTCTAAATCATGTACAAGATAAGAAACTTCATGTGATCGATATTGTCATGATGCATAGGCAGTTACTTTTCCATCCAACATTAAGACACAGTCAAGACTCTGATATGAAACATCAATGCAAACAACAAATCCTCATGTACCTGTAGGTAGGGGTGGGCACGGTCGGTTAACCAGAGTTTCGGTTAACCGGACATCGGTTAACCGGAAATTCGGTTAGTAAATTTCAATAACCATAACCGTACCGTTCATTATCGGTTAACCGTTAACGGTTAACCGTAAAACTCGGTACGGTTTATCGGTTAACCGACTTGTTTTAAATTTTTTTTCTAATAAAAAATCAGATTTTTAATACAAAAATTAGCTTATTTTTCTTAGTTTTTGGATTAATTATTGGAAGGTTTACCTACTAATCTTATTTTTGGATTAATTATTTTCTTAATTTTCCTTAAAAAAATTGTATCGCCATACTACAAATGTTACTCTAGCAAATAGAACCATCAATTGAGAATGACTTGTCAACCACTAGAGCTTACAGTGGAAAGAATTATTTTATACATGTTTGCAAACAAAAGTGCTAATGGCTAAATGCTTCCAAAATTTTCATCCTGAGTATAGCACCAGTTTTTGCAATACATTATGATAAAATTTTACTATACCATTAAGGGAATTTGTATTTATATGAGCTCCTTCAAAGCACAATGACAACTTAATGCTCCACTCCCATACACCATATTAGCAACCATTTTGACCATGCTATTTAGCTACCCATACCAAGCTTATACATCATATGTATACCCCTGTATTGCTCCACTGAAAATCACATATACTTAAGGAATAGTCTCCATTTTGACCTTTTTTTTGCAATAAACATCACCTTGTCATAAATTGAAAGACATGGAATAAACTCCCTCTTTTATGAAAAGAAACAGTTTTTAAAGAATAGGGAAAATGGCTAAGCCCGTCAGTAGCACTAAAACATTAATAAGTATCCATTGATAAACAATAAACACTCTCTGAATAAGAATTATTATAGGTAGTTTATTATTTATTAAAATAAATTTAATTTTAACTAAAATAATTAGATATATAATTTCCTTTTTAAAAACATATAATATGTAGTAAAAATATTATCGGTGAATCGGTTAACCGACCGTGAAAATATTGATAACCGTATCCGAACCATTGAACCGCTAAAAGCATCGGTTGGTTAACCGTAACCGTTTAAAATTTTTTATCTGTTCGGTTAACCGTAAAAAGTGATCGGTTTGTCGGTTTTTCGGTTTGGTTTTTCGGTTACGGTTTTTTTTGCCCAGCCCTACCTGTAGGAATTGTCAGTATTGGGGTTGTAGTCAGACGGTACTTTAACTCATCAAAGCTCTGTTGTCGTGCATCATTCCAATGGAATGGAGCATTCTTCCGCAACAATTTAGTGAGTGGTGCAGCTACAATAGAGAATCCTTCAACTAATCGTCTGTAGTATCCAACCATCCCAAGAAAGATACGAACTTCTGTAACTTGATGCTTTCCAGTTTACCATTTCTTCAACCTTCTTAGGATCAACTTGTATACCTCTTCCAGATACTATATGTCCTAAAGATACCATATGATCCAACCAGAATTCACACTTTCTCGATTTAGCAAACAACTGTTTTTCCCTCAAGACTTGTAGCACGGTACACAAATGATTAGCATGTTCCTCTATACTTCGTGAATACACCAATATATCATCAATACAAATGATCACAAATATGTCTAGAAAAGATTGAAATACCTTGTTTATCAAAGCCATAAATGCTGCTGGTGCATTAGTTAAACCAAATGGCATTACCAGAAACTCATAATGCCCATATCGAGTCCTAAATGTTGCATTGGTAATGTCATCTTTAGCTATCTTTAACTGATGATATCCTGATCGAAGGTCTATCTTTGAAAACACATTTGCACCTTGAAGTTGATCAAACAAATCATCTATCCTTGACAATGGATATCTGTTCTTTACTGTCACCTGATTCAACTTTCAATAATTTATGCACAACTGTAAGGTACCATCTTTCTTTTTCACGAAAAGTACTGCGCACCCCAAGGTGATACACTAGCTCTAATGAATACTTTGTCTAACAACTCCTGTAGCTATTTCTTCAACTCTTGTAACTAAAGTGGAGCCATCCGATATGGAGGAAAAGAAATCGGTGCAATACCTGGCGTTAATTTCATAGTAAACTCTATCTCTCTATGAGGTGGCAGTCTTGGAAGATCCTTTAGAAACACATCTAGAAAATCTTTAACAACTAGAACATCTCCAACCTCATCATATTCAACTGTACATTCTATAACATAGCCAGATATGTCTCACACCTCTCTGTTCATGCGAAAATCCACTGTTGCAGATATTAAGCAAGTGGGTACCTTTTGTCTATCATCATAGAAAACCACTCTAGATTTCCCATGCGAGTCTATCAATACTAGCTTCTTTGGTATAACAATCAACTTTAGCATGATGTCTTGACAACCAGTCCATGCCCAATATAACATCAAATTCATACCAGAATAACAAAATCAGATCAAACGGTAACTCTACTGTATCCACTCGCATTATACATTCTCAATATACTGTATGTACCTTTATCATTTCCTTTGTACTTCCTCTTCTAATAGTTCATGTTTATGAAATGTATGCTCATGTAGTGTTGTATGAGATGCTTCTATAGACTGACTGGCACGGCTGCACCTTCTCTCCTTTATGCATCATGCTCATGAATGCAATTCTGCTGTCAATTACATATGCTTATGAATGCATTCCCTTAAAGAATCATATCCCTGCTCTGATACCAAAAACTAACTGTGACACCCTTATACCCTATGACGTATACTTCATAAAACTTATCTCTTATATAAAGAGATAATTCACATATAAGCAATTATTCACGTAAGCACATAGCAGACATTAACAACTATAAAAGGTTGCACACACACATCTATGTCGTTACTTCTCATACTAAAACATCTATTACTCTAACTTCTATTACAACGCATATGTCTATGATGCAAAATGAGGAGGAGAAGGTTGCATTGAGCTTCAGTCGGCCGATTTGTATGAATGTGACCTCTAAAGAGACACACATCAGAAAGTTCTAGCTGAACCTCAAAAATTATTTTGCGATTTACGTGAGTCACATACTCAGTGAATATAAACCATCATCAATTATTTCACACAGAGTCAAACATTTAGTCCATGTACATATATATACACATTATACATATGTCATATAGGAATTTACTATGCAAATGCAAATGCCGATGTATCCGATTCATTATTCTGTGAACTGTTCAAGCTTGAATCTGCCCCGGGTTTCCATTACCAACTCTTTTCCATATATCAACTTTTCTTCTTTTTTTTTCCATATACCAACCTTTTTTTTCCATTACCGACTTTTAGGCATCTTAGGCCTCATTTGCTCATTTACCATCTCTTAGGCATCTTAGGCCTCATGTATGACCCGTAGGTCTCTTTTGTATACAAATTCAAGGCAAGACAGTCACAGGTCCTTTTAATCTCATTGCAATATGCTATGCAATCAAGTGCATCATGTAGTCATATATCATATGCCATCTGCTAACATACTTTCTGTGCAAACAACTCTGGAAATTTCAGAGCTGTCACATATAACACATATATCCATATAGCTCATATAGTACACATATCCATATAGCACATATAGCATATATATCCATATAGCACATATAGCACATAGGGTTGAATGTCCGGTCTATACTCACCTGTTTATGACAGATATTATATCTCTTCCCTTTCTCTTTGACCACGATCTATTACTTGTGCTCCTATATATAACCCAATGCAAAAACAACCTATTACTCTTACAAGCTTTAACCCCAAATGCAATGAAATGCCAGAATGTATTATAACTTCTTGCATATAATTCCAAATCATGTAAAACTTGACAACAATAAACTATATATATGAAAGAACATTTTTCTAGTTCAACCTTTCTGTAAAACTTGATCAAAGGGCTCCCTAATATCATTACAAGGCAAAACCCTAAAATTACTCTGAAATCTTTTACTGAATATAAATTCGATATCGAAAACACCCTCTAAGAACTATAAATCGACTGATTTCTCAATCAAAAGCAACTGTAGATCTAGATCTGGAAAAATCAATAAAATCCAGATAAATCATTAACTAATTAAAAACTTACCAAACTACGCTTGTACTTCAAGATTAAAACCCGATTGCAGAGATCTTGAACCAGATCCAACCAAAAACAACCGAAATCTAACTTCCTCTCTTAATTTGATCTCCTCCCCCTCTCTTTATTTTGTTTACGTAGCTTTAGGTAATAAAAATAAGAGAATGCACATATATATTGCCAACAAAGTCGGAACAAAGTGAAGTCGGCCAAATTTTTGACAATTTACATTTTTCACCCTCAAATCCTCTTTACTGCAAACTTTACCCTGAAATAATTAATAATTACCTTTTATATAAAAACTTTTTAAAATATAATAAACTTAATTAGGAAATAAATATTACTTTTAAAAACTCACTATATATCATGTCAATATGCTATGCATATGCATATGCTATTACTATTATATGAATGCAAAATGACGTATGCACTTTGGTCGGTGATGTTAAAATTATCATGAGTAGTATTTCTTATCTAGGATCGGGGTTGAAACCCGACATAGTTGTGCATGTTTGGATGAGTGAGTTGATGCTTTGAATGCCTTTTATCTATTTTAATTGCTTGTTGTGTTTATGCTTAGACGATAGTCGAGGTAATTTGAGTTCTCAATTTGATCGAAAGTGAAAGTTGTTAACTTGAAGGTTGATATTGTTCGATTACAAAAGTTTCAGCTTTGGATCCAAAACAAGTGATTGAGTGAATTGATTTATGATAATTGATCGGTTTGCCTGCTAATCAGCGAAAGTTGATGAATATTATCTTTTAAAGGCATGATCTTTATCTTCTTATGAGTTTATATGCATGGCTATGTTGTGCTAACCCTTGTCCTAGATTCTTTTATCTTATTGAGTTAGTTTGTTTGCTTTCGTAATATTCGTTATCGAGTTTACTTGCCTCAATGTCGAACCTGATTTTAGTTCGTTATTCCGTGTTCGTAGGGTTTTTCCAGGTTCGTTAACGACTCTGACAAGGTCGTTAACGAGGTTGGTCGTAGGTGTGCTTGCTTGTTTTGCTTGTTTTTCTTATTTTTAGTAGTTGATAAACAAACAACCGTGCTTCCCGTGGAACGATCTTGACTTCGCTATACTCAGTGGGGTCTTGACTATAAATTTATTTGTTGTCAAGAAATCACCCTCTCAACAAATTGGCGCCGTTGTCGGGGAAGCAACAATGTTTGTTTGTTTATTCTATGGGTCTGGGAATAGCCCGACCCCGTTTTTGTTTTTTAATTTTGTTTTCTTTGTCTGTTTTCTCAACGTATGCCAGCAAGACGTCGCATGCTCGAATTTGACAACACCGGTTATTATTCCGAACCTGAACGCTTCTTGCACCGTAGACGAAGAGAAACCCGAACCATGGCTACACCTGAAGAAATGGCTCGATAGATGGAAGCACTCCAGAGGCAGATGGAGGTGTGACAAGCTGATCGAGACGCTGCTGTTGTTGAGGCTGAACGTGAACGAGTTAACAACGCTCGTTTACAAGAAGAGCTGAATGCCTATCCGAGGAATGCCAAGCAATATATGCATCCAGAACTGAGGGTGCCGGAGTCTGCAATTGTGCTTCCAAAGATAGAGAAGACATTTGAGATTAAATTTCAATTTATATCCTTGATTAAAAGGGCTCAGTTTGAAGGGAAACCTATTGAGTGCCCTATGGAACATATTAGAAACTTTCTTCATTTATGTGACACTATAGCTGCTGAAGGTGTCTCACTTGAATATGTTCTTTTAAAAGCTTTTAGGTGGTCTCTTACTGGAAAGGCGGGCTGGTTGGAGAGCTTACCTTCTAAGTCTATCAGGATTTGGAAGGCTTTGTATGATCAATTTCTTACAAAGTTTTTCCCTCCTGCCAAGACAACGAAGTTGAGAAAACGCATCACCTCCCATCACCAGCTGCCTAACGAGACCTTTGTAGAGACTTGGGAAAGGCTTAAAGAGATGTTAAGACAGTGCCCTACTCATGGGCAACCTTTATATGTACTGCAAGAAATCGTTTTCCAGGGGATTAATGCAGAGACGAAGAACCGCATCAACACACATACTGCATGGGAAATGCTGGACAAGCTTTCTAACTATGATGCCATGTATGGTACCCAGCAATCACCCCAGCCCCAGAGGAGTCTCTACGTTCCTAACAAGGAAGATGTTGATCCTGATGTCAAAAATCAATTTCTGCAAGACGAGGTCAACTGCCTTAAGAAACAGGTAAGTTTTCTAAAATCCTCTCAATCTTGTCAAGAATGTGGCTCTTCTGCCCATATTACTTCTGCTTGCACTAACATATTAGAGGCCCATACAGGAACCAACCTAGTAATTTCGACAGGTCAAACAATTATCCAACGTGGGGCAATCAAAATCAAAATTCCAACTATGCAGTGCCTCCACCGGATAGACGACCTGCACCGTATCGACCTCCAGGCTACCAAGAGCCACCATCATGGGCACAAGGGTTACATGAAGGCATTGACGGAGTCCATAACAAAGTTAACGAAGTTCAAGCCAACCTTAACAACCAAATAAAAAGACGGGGAGAGTTCGATGTATATAAGAAGAATGTCGACTCCCAGCTAGGGAACCTCGATGCACAGATTCCAAGACCACAAGGGCAACTCCCGGGCCGACCTGAGGAGAACCGGGAGGACAAATAGCAGCGGTGCACCTTAGGAGGGGAAAGACACTACCAGAGCGTGTCCAAGCTAAAGAGAAGAGCCCCGAAACTGATAAGGAAGCCACGAATCAGATCGATAACGAGCCAGAGTGGGTCGTTACCGAACCTGAGCACCTTGGTAACGATGCTCCCAGGGTCGTTAACGACCCCAGTCCAGGTAAGTTCCCCATTTCGAGCTCCTCTCTCAATCCCAGGCTCGTTAACGACCCCACCAGGGTCGGTACCCATCCTCCGAATGCACCAATCGACCCTAATGTCGACTCGGTAGCATCACCTCTCGAGCCCGATTTGGTTCCGAGAATGGTGAAATCTCTTCCTTTTCCTACTAAGAAGTCTAAGGACTCTACTGAGAGCAAGTTTAAGCGTTTCGTTAAGATTCTCCAAGGCTTAAATATTTCTATCCCATTCGCTTAGGCCCTAAGCGAAATGTCGGCTTACACAGAATTCTTGAAAGATATTCTTAGCAGGAAATGATCTATTACAGAGCTGCAAGATGAGGTCCGATCCATTGCTCTACCAAAGAAATTAGGCGACCCAGGGAGATTTGCTATAACAATTGGCATAGGCGACCACCGATTCAAGGCCCTGTGTGATTTGGGAGCCAGTACCAGTTTACTCCCTCTATCAATCTGGTCAAAGGCCAATATGGGACCATTGGAACCTGTAGACATGAGGTTGTATATGGCGGACGGGTCAAGCGTGAAAGCCACAGGAGTCGTTGATGATTATCCCATTCAAGTTGGGAAATTTTTCATTCCAAACGATTTTATCGTCCTCGACATGCTTGAAGATCCTCAAGTCCCCGTCATATTAGGCAGGCTATTCTTAGCGACAGCAGGTGCCAGGGTAGACGTGCGGAGAGGACTCCTCACTTTTGATATTGGAGAGGAACGCGTATAATTCAGCCTTGACCAAAACGCCAACGACCCAACTGCGGCTGCACAAATCGAGTTGTCCTAGTCAGAACTCGACATTCCTGTTTCTAACGACCTTCCTCCAACCAACAGAGAAGACAGGAGTATCACTAAGATTTCTACCAACCCTCCCTAGTCCAGTACCGAGCCCCTCAAGCAACACTATGATGGAGGAATTGTTAGCACATGCTCGGTAACGACTCCGACAACCTCGGTGTCGACATCACTTCCAATAAAACAAGGTGAGTAATCTAACCATGAATTCACTATTACTGGTTATGATTCTTCTACATACTCTATTCCAACACCGTACACCACTATCTATGCTATAGAGGAGTCCAAACCACCTTGGTTTTCGGTTTCACTAACCCTTGTGTAGGAATACCGGGCATACTGCTAGAAGATAAAGGACCAAATTTAGTGACACAAGCCAATAATGCCTATAAAGCTAAGTACGGGTCCCTCAAAACCCTGACATAGCTGCAAAGGACCACCTTGAGCCACGGTAAGTACGTCGGGCTAACGACGTTAAAAATAGTGCTTATGGAAGGCAACCCGGTTTTAGTTTAGTTTAGTTTTTCCTTTCTTTTAAATCTTTTTCCTAGCTTTCTTTTGAGTTTTTCGTAGTTTAGAAGATTAGCAAGATAGAATTGTTTTAGGCTAACGTGATACAGGATTTGGGCTCGGAAAAACACCGAAAAACATGTCATGCAGGCTCGTTAACGACCCCACCCAGGGTCGTTAACGACCCAGTTCGGAGACCCAAATAGGTGAACGGGAAAGGTAAGTTTTTTTAACCTAATTCCATCTTATATCTATCTACCTATGCCGCCTTTCCCCTACCTCTAGCCCCTCCTATATAACCCTCTCAAAAACTCCCAAATCCCACACTCAATTCTCAATCCAAAGCTTAAACTCTCAAACCCAATCCACTGATTCTGCCCACCACCGATCGGTACCCAGCATCACCGCCCAAAGCCCCGGAATCCCACCCCGTTAACGAGACCTCCATTCTCGAACTCATTACCAACGAATCACTAAGATCGTTAACCCTCCCGAATTCAATCTCGTTCTTCAATTCTTCAATGCAACGGTATGATTTCTAAACCCTAACTCTTTATTGGCAAGATTCATGGTTCTTGGGGTAAAAATTTCATATCTAGATCTTGATTGAAGTAGTTGAATTGCATGTCTATTTTGCTCCATGATTTTATTGCTTCTCACATTGGTGCTTGATCTTGATTTTTGTTGGTTGTTCTTGCTTAATTTTGCATAGAAATTTTGATTAGAAAAGCATGAACTAACTTGTTCTTGAATTGAGTTGATCTTCACCATGAGTTTTTTTGGCAATTTTGACATGTTCAGGTGGGGTAATCGAGCAAGTATGGGGTGCATGTGCCTGATTATGTGTTGTATGTGGGATTGTGTTTGATACATGCTTGAGTAATTGGAAAATTTTGGAGTTTAGAACTCAAAATAATCCACGAGTGTTCTCGTCCAGGCTCGTTAACAACCTGTTCAGGTTCGTTAATGACCCTGCTATATGTCCAGTTCGAAACCAAGTCCAGGCTCGTTAACAACCCAATTGGATCGTTAACGAGGCAAGTCGAGAGCGTTTCCAAGGCCAAGTATGGGGTCTCTTTTCAATTGGTTTGTGTGGATCTTATCTTGGACAATTCATGTTTCCTTTGTAGGTCCATAAGGCTAGCACCAGCAGAGCTGCAACAAGAGCCCAAAAGAAGAAGAGGACTCAACGGTCCCCGTCTCCTCCCCGCATGGACAATGTCATATTGCGCACTCAAGCACAAGCTGGCCGCTACAATGCCATCTTGGAGAAGGACCACTACACTAGGTGGTTCTCGAGGACAAGTGAAAAGTCAATGGGGATTTACGAGGATGTCAAGGAAGCCTTTGCGATTCTCGGAGTGCCTCAGTTGTTTAAGAAAGAGAAGATACCGCACTACCCAGCTCTTACTTCCGAATTCTTGGCTACACTTGAGACTAATTTCAAAACCAAGACTTCGGCAGGACGGATACGATTTCGGCTAGGCAATGTCAACCACGAGTGCACTATGGAGGAGTCCAATGGCTACCTCGAGCTCCCTAATCATTCTCGGGATTACAAGATAAAGGACTACAAGGTGACCAAGACTTGGAGCTATATTTCCGGGGAAGTTGAACCTTCCGCTGCAGCACTTTCCGGGGCAAGCATCATCAACCCCATATTCCGGATCATTCTCCGAGTACTAGCTGCTACATTTTGGCCCAAGAGAGAGTTGAATAGGCCAACACGGACGGAAGTTGCATGCCTCCGAACCATACTCTTTCAGGATCCCGCCCCGTTGAACTTGGGGTACGAGTGGCTACAATATGTTGAGAAGCAAGGGATCAAGTTAAAGGAAGTGTGGTGCGGGAATTTGGTTAGTCTCTTGGCGGAAAATCTCGACGTCAACCTCTCACTCTACACGCCGAACCATGCTCAGTTGCTCGACAACAACTATTGGTTCGTCTCTATCATTTTTGTGCGGACCGAGAGAGGGCACGCTACCAAGGTTCTTGGCCAAGATGTCCCGCTTACCCAAGCAAAGATGGAGCTTCTTTACGTACCAAATTGGTACGCCTCTTGGACGGATCATGCATTCCCGTTGGAGCATACGCCACAAGATGAGCCGTCGTTGAGGCCATGTGTTTCAAGGTTTGCTCGGGAAGAAGATGTCATGGATGAAGATGATAATGAGACGGAGGCATGAACAGAGGCGGACACGGAAGAGCTCGATATTGGGGACGACAACCTCGGTACCGAGGTTTTGGGTGACACTGACAGCTTCGTTAACGAGCCACCCTGGGTCGTTAACGATTACTTCGAGGCTACTACCGAGGCACGCAGCTTCGGTAACGACCCCCCGCCGCCACCTGCCGAGCCACACTCTCATGGTCTTATGCCTTAAAATCCGGTACTTTTTCAAGACCACTTCCATCCTCACAACCACTACCAACCACCTCCTCGGCCCACCTACACTGGATCAAGTATCCCACCTCTATGGGCAGAAGATCTTTCGTCTCAGATGCAACAGCTTAACTTGCAGCAGACACATCTCCACCAGAGGATGGATAGGTGGGAGAGTGTTTACTCCGCTCGTATGGCTTTAGATGATGCGAGGCATCAGCAAAGGGAGACGGATGATGCGGAGCATTGGAGGACAATGTATGACTTTATGGGGAACTTTGAGCGCCGGTTTCCACCACCAGGGCGCTGATTCAGCTTTTGAGAGTTGTTTCTTTTCTGCTTCAATAATCTTGTAAGTTTTTCTTTTTCTTTTCTTTTCTTATGCTTATTTCTATTGTAGTGGGGACACTGTAATTTTAAGTATGGGGTGGGAAAGGGAAGAAAACTTGTGTGTCTTGTTTGGTTTTGTTTGTCTTGTTTGTTTTAGTTGTTCTTTGCTTTAAAATCATCATATAAAAAAAATAAAAAGAGTTTTAGAATAGATAAATACCCTTTCTTTTGGTTCTATGATAGTAGTTGCTAGCATGATCATATAATTCCTTGCAAGCATGTCTTTGATGGTATAGCATGATTCTTGATATGAAATTGTTTTTATAAGAGAAATAACATTTGATGAAATTGAGCATGTATACTTTTTAGCATAAGTGATGCAATCCAACAAAACTATTTACCTTGTGAGTTATTTTTTGCCTTATAGGGAGAACACAATAAATCCCTCTTCTTTTCTTGTGTGATTTTACTCTCTTTATGTATATTATCTCTTGGAATTGTGATGGTTATCTATTACTTGAGACCTATATAAGATTTATAGTTCATTACTTGTGAAAGTCATATGATAGAGAACTTATTTTTATAAGCCCTATTTATCCTTATCCACCCTTACATTATTCCTTTCGTTTGACAACCAATTTGAGCCTTTAAGCCATTTATTTTTAGCTCCACAAAAATTTCCCTAGCCGAGATAAGCTTGACCCTATCCAGGAATTAGGACTTAGATTGGAGAGGTTTGTTTTGTTGAGTGAAATGTTATGTTTGGATCAAAGTCAAGGGTTTTGGAAGGGTAGATTGGAAGTCTCTTGTTTTGATTTGTAAAAAGATCTCTTGGTAAGAAATGATGCACAAAAAAGAAAAGAGAAAAGTTGTTGAATGAAGAGAACGAGTAGATGTTATAGCTCGTTAACGACCTAGTTGGCTCGTTAACGAGGTTATTCGAGAGTGAAGAAAAAAAAAGAGTTGAAAAATAAAGAAGATGATGAAAAGAAAGAAGAAGAAAAGATGTGCATTTGTGTTTAAAAGTAAAGCCAGAGATTCTTTTAAATAGTTTTTAGGGAAATTCCTTTTGGTACCCTCGAGGTTTGGACTTTTCCTTTTGTTGCCCAAAAAATTTTTGTTTTCCTTTTGGTGCCCCTGTGTTTTGTATTAGATTTGCCCCGTAACCTAAAGTGGGTAAAATCCAAATTTCCATCCAAAATCCCACTATTCCGTTAATTCCTTACAAAAAATCCCAAAATTTAAAAAAAATCACTTTTTTTTTTCTTTTAGCCCAAAATAAAAAAAAACCAAACCTATTTGTTCGATTATACTTCTGGATCCTCTACCAAAATTTTTAGGAGAGGAGCTGTTACAATTCTCAAAACTCACCATTTTTCCAAGTGTAGACAAGCCAAAACCCTAATTTCAAAAATTTCTCAACCAAGATCAAAATCTTGTAGCAATGAAACCGAGATTGATAAAGATAAATACAGGGAGCAAATTTCCCCGAACTCTCCAAAATTCAAGCACTATTTATGAAATCAAAGAAATCTAACAATTCCGAGATGGGAAACTCATCGAAATTGAATCCTTCTAATACGAAGGATAAGCATAAGAAAAAGGTTTAGACTAAATAAAATCTAGCTGGTGGGGAAAAAATGGTGAGTTATGAGATTTGTCTGCATTTGGAAAAATGTCGATGCCGCTCCGCTCATGGCTAAGGATCGAGAAGTATCATCCAGTAGGTTTGGGTTTTTTTAATTTTTTATTTTGGGCTAAAAGAAAAAAAAGTGATTTTTTTTATTTTGGGATTTTTTTGTAAGGAATTAACGGGATAGTGGGTTTTTGGATGAAAAATTGGATTTTTACCCACTTTAGGTTACGGGGACAATTGAGTACAAAACACAGGGGCACCAAAAGGAAAACGAAAATTTTTTGGGCACCAAAAGGAAAAGCCCAAACCTCGAGGGCACCAAAAGGAATTTCCCTAGTTTTTATGAGACTTTCTAGGATATATTGGGTGAGTGAGAGTAAGTGCATAATGTTTAGTGAGTTTGGTATATTTTTTTTGAGAGGTTTTGGAGATATGTGAGTTTTTAGAAGTCTTTTGATTCCCGGATATTATTAGCACAACATGACCAAAATATTTCCATGCCCTATTGTTATTACCAAGCCCCATTACAACCCGGTCGAATGGAAACTTCTATGAAGTTTTTCATTGAGCCTAAGTTCTCTTGATGATTTTTGCTTGTCTTGACAAATCTTAGGTGGAGAGTTTGGTGATATAAGTTCCAATTTCTATGAGTTTTTGCATATAAGATGAGTTGAGAGATTGAATTTATAAGCCTAAACACATGAGAGTTGAGTGAAACACATATATCCCTGGTGAGGTTGGATTGTATTTTGCTTATGTCTATTTAGTGATCATATATGTGTGATGACATTAATAGGCATTTGCTATTTTCTGCTATGTTTTTGATGTTGCTTTTTAGTTGATGGCTATTTGGTTGATGAGCATGATTGTTTGGTTTTGATTATTGTTTAGTGATTGCTTGAGGACAAGCAAGCTTAAGTATGGGGTATTTTGATGTTCGTGTTTTTAGTGTAGTTTTTGGTGTGTTTCTTAGTTTGTTTAGTTTAGTTTTAGTAGTATTTAGAGTTAGTTTTGTGTGTTTTTGTATAAGTTTGCATATTTTGTGCAAAGTATGGAAGCTACTCCGTTTTGTGTCTTTTTGTAGGTTTTTAAGCAGAAAGGAGCGCTTTTTGAGCTGAGCTAAGGTCTTGTGGTGGAGTATGGAAGACATAAGTTAAGGAAGAGATTGCATAAGAAGATCAAGTAGAAGTCCAAGTTTAAAGTGGAGAAGAAGTCGAATAAAAACCAAAACAGAGGCTCGTTAACGATCCTGTGAAGGTCGTTAACGAGGCTAAAAGATAGAATTTTTAGAGGGGAATTTGTGATTTCTACCGACCCTGTGCGGGGTCGTTAACGATGGCTCCGTGTCGGTAGAGCCTTAGCCGACTTATGGGTTGTTATATCTTATATCTTATATCTTTTAAATAGGGTAAGTTTTTATCTTTTAGGTTTTTTAATAGATAGTTTCTTAGTATAAAAACCCTTGTTCTAAGCCTAGAAAGAGGGGAGTTAGATTAGTTTTAGGAGAAGTCGAGTGGGAGGAAGATAGCGGAACTCGGTTAGATCGAGAGAGAGGATGAGGGTCGTTAACGAATTTCCACTCGGTGTTGTTTTGTGTTTTCGGATTCTACTGGAAGTTTGTAAGACGATATTCTCTTATTAATTTCAAGTAAGTTTTAGTTTGTTTTCAATGTTTTCTTTTATTAAAGTTATTTGCTTTATTATCATGAGTAGTGAGTTGTTTTCTTATCTAGGATCGGGGTTGAAACCCGACATAGTTGTGCATGTTTGGATGAGTGAGTTGATGTTTTGAATGCCTTTTATCTATTTTAATTGCTTGTTGCGTTTATGCTTAGACGATAGTCGAGGTAATTTGAGTTCTCAATTTGATCGAAAGAGAAAGTTGTTAACTTGATGTTTTTCCATTGTTCGATTACAAAAGTTTCGAGCTTTGGATCCAAAACAAGTGATTGAGTGAATTGATTTATGAGAATTGATCGGTTTGCTTGCTAATCAGCGAAAGTTGATGAATATTATCTTCTTATGAGTTTATATGCATGACTATGTTGTGCTAACCCTTGTCCTAGATTCTTTTATCTTATTGAGTTAGTTTGTTTGCTTTCGTAATATTCATAGTCAAGTTTACTTGCCTCGGTGCCGAACCTGATTTTAGTTCCTTATTCCGTGTTCGTAGGGTTTTTCCAGGTTTGTTAACGACCCTGACAAGGTCGTTAACGAGGTTGGTCGTAGGTGTGTTTGCTTGTTTTGCTTGTTTTGCGTGTTTTTCTTATTTTTAGTAGTTGGTAAACAAACAACCGTGCTTCCCGTGGAACGATCCTGACTTCGCTATACTCAGCGGGGTCTTGACTATAAATTTATTTGTTGTCAAGAAATCACTCTCTCAACACCTATACTCTAATGTATACTTACACTAGAGCATTATTCTCTCTCTATATATATATACATATTATATATATAGTACTATAAATTCAACATGGTAGTAAGAAGTGATAATATCTAATTTTGAAAGGATTTTTAAAATTGCTCTTTCAACTCCCATAATATTTTCGTAGTAAAGCTCTCATAAATGCTAACTTTGAAAGGATTTTTAACATTGCACTTTCAACTTCTGTAACATTTTTTCAATTAAAACTCTCCTAAATACTATATATTAATTAAAAGTATTAAATTATAACATAATTATTACACAAAATGACATCCAATGTTACAAAATTAATCTATTGTAACAACCTTATCATCCCATTCTTCACTATATACAGTATCTTTCTAATCTTCTTCCTCACATCCTCACCTCCATATATTTCTAACCTCCCTCTCATCGGTTATACTAATCTTTTTTCGGAGATTCTTAACGTCGGAGAAGGCCAGGGCAGGTCGTCGCCGAATTTGGATCGCCTCCACCGCTTCGGCTGGATTGCCTACATTGCCTCGCACCACATCGCTGATGTTTATACCACACAAATAGTATGTCGTCATTAGCAATATTTTAGATTCAATTAAATTAACATGATAATGATGAAATAGCTAAATATCTTGTTTTTTCTGGTCAAATGTCATACTAAATATATGTAATAAGAATGTAGTCGGTAAGACGGTAACTATTCTATTATGTTCATAATATCTAACCTACATGTAAATTTGTATTTTTTTACATTCAATGTTTTGAATTTAAAGTATTTAATTACCTCCTATAGATTTAATGTTATATATATCTTACATACTCTACCTGCCTCTTGATCTTCCACACATAATATTTACTTAATATTATACATCAATTATAAATTAATTATTTAGAAAATCTATATTTTTATAAGTTTTCTAAATAATTGAATGTCAATTATAAATGCATGTGATAACTTATATGTAAAAAAGATATACAACTTCATTGATGGAATATAATATTTAAAAAAATAAAATACGTAAACATGTAAAAAACGCTAAATAGAATTATTAACCCGTGCAAATGCACGGGCATATACTTCTAGTTTTTCAGTAAAACAGTAAACATAATCATAATGGTGTTTGTGTACTTAGTTGTGAGAGTAATATATACATAATTGTACGTTGTAGCCGAACGACGTTCAGTACTCATTCATATACTATTTCATAGATAGAATCATCCTTATTATTTATATACTCAAGTAAGCATATACAAAAACTCCCAATTTCTATCATCACTCGATCCATTTAATTATAATAATCCATCGATATTTTGATCATGTCAATTTATCTACTACACATCTGATCAACGATATATAGTACATAAGAGAATGCTTGAATACCAAGTTGAGCTGAAATGGAAAATTAACTAAAATTGGTAATAAAACTCTGAAAATTTTATGATAGTGATACACATGTATTTAATATTACATTTTATACAAACCATATAATCTTATGCACAAAAAGTATATAAAAATGAGCACATGTAAATAAAATGTCCCGTGCATATGCACGGGGTTGTTCATCTAGTTTTGTCATAAAAATGTTTCTTCGAGGCTTTTTATGACACTTTTTTGTCATCAATGCTTTTGGTGATAATTGATGACAGATTGATATTAGTTGATGACAAATGATGACAGTTTTGAGTCTCCAACTGGTCAGCAGTCGGTCAATGTTGGTCAATGCCTGATCAACGATGGTCAACAACCGAGTTAACTCGGTTGACCGAGTCAACTCACAAATGGGTGAAGGGAGGGGGAAGTGTTAGAGGTTAATTACACATGCTATGAAAACATAATTCCCAACTAATATGCTATTATACCCCTATTTAAAGGGTATTTATCAAAATCACCCATATTGATAGATGGATCTTCTTTTAGATTGTAAACTTTTTGTTTTTTGTATAAAAAAATATACTAGGCTTTTTGGTGAAAAGAAATACTAGGTGTAATGAAAAAATGTGTAGGTAAGTTGAAGAGATCCATATTAACTACTTATTTTTCAGATATTTCACGTGGTAATCCTAGAGTATGACTTAATTCGCAATGTATATTAAAGTTTGACAATATTCACTTGGCAGCCCTGTGGTTGTTTTAATTTTGTTTCATGCCCAAATCCATTAAAGTTAACTGTAGTCTGTAATCATTAACTTTGATTTTAAAAAAAAAAAGAAAAAGGGAAATTAAAAATCTAAAAAAATCAAATTAAGCACATTTTATTTACGTCTCCTATCTTAATTTTTATTGGATTGCAAACTGGAGAAAGCAATCTGGACTCCTATTTTATCCTCGTTGTTTGCTTCTAGAGAAGAGAAATTGGACATCGATAATTTGTGATCTCAGAAGAACCGACTTGTTAGGTATTTGTTTTAGTTTTGTACTGTATCAAAATTTATGGTTTATGAATTAATTTGGGATTCAGGGTTTGGATTAGATGTATAGAGATTGCTGTTTATACTGTTTTTTAAGAATTTGTGTGTTTTCGATCATATGCTTTAAGGCACATAGGTTGTATTGGATTTCAACAAGAACACGTACAAAATTAAGCATCTTGTAAATTAATTAGGACTTGTAGTGAATTTCAGTAGACACTAGATGGTTTGGCCCGTCCGATGGACGGGATTGAATTTCATGTCTATAGTTATTGATTTTATAAGTGGATATAGAAAAATGTGTATATTATTTGAAATAGAATAGAAATGCAAAATATGTGTGTGATTTGATGAAAAAAGTAATGAAAGGAAATTGGATTTGAACCTTAATTTTGAATGGTTGATTTGGTGCAGGAAAATATATTATAAGTCGTAAGTATTTGTTTCTGAAAGGTTAAGCATATAGATATAAGTATATAGTTGTATGATTATAATTGATGTAATGTTATATTTTTTTCCTCCTTTGTATTTTTAAGGTCGTGTATTTTAGTTGTGATGTTTTGTGGTGTATGTTTAATTTTGGCATTTTCATAAAACCAACTTGTTTATATTTTTCCAAGTTTAGTTAGATTATAGTTTGAATTCGTTTTTATCACTAATGTACGATGAGAAATATGAGACCGTTTATGCATTTAAGTAGTAAGGAAGAAGTGTTATTAACTTAAATATTTTAGTAGGATAATTAATTTGCATTTGAAAAATAGAACATTTATTTTTCTTGAGAGAGAGATTTTTTATAGTTGTAAAGATTTGTGTTGGAAGTTTTGAATCAGGGTGGTTAATAGATTAAAAAAATAATGACAATTTTTTAGTTTGGAAGAAATAGTGTCGTTTTATAAAGAAATAAAAGTGAAATTAAATGAAAACTAAACTCACGATACTAATATATTGTTAATGGAACTCAACGAAAAGGAAACCTAAAATATAAATAATTATACTTATTAATTATTTTTTAATTAAACTACTAAAGTCATAAAAAAACACTATTGAAAAACGACCAAGATAATACCTCAATCATTCCATATATATATTTAGTCAAGAAAAGTTCTAACACATAAAATAAAAAGAAGTTTAATAACACATCTATAACACAAATCCTTTTCAAACTACTATATACATGCATGAATGTTAATGTTTTTTAGACAATAAATTAGATATTTTTTGAATTATTATAAAAACCAATAAATCATGTCATATCTGAAGGATTTCTTATGAGGAACCAATACTTAAAAATTGCAAATTACTCTACTATATATATTAAGTTTCGTGAAGATTTTATTAAAATATTTTCATAGACAAAAGGATATTATCCATTTAATCTTATTTATTTCAATTTAATTATTTTGCTAGAATGATAGTCATTAATCCCATTGATTTCGATATTCAAGGCCAAATATGGTTACAATTTTTTCCAACTTCTTATCTATTTTGATAGAATTATGATCATTTATCGATCTCATTCAATTTCATAGTCATATAGCCGGTTTTGTAAAGAAATAATAGCCATTAATCTCATTGATTTCAATATTCAAGTCCAAATATGGTTACAATTGTTTCAACTTCTACTTATTTATTTTTATAGAATTATGATCATTTATCGACCTCATTCAATGTCTAGCGAAGTTACAACTCTTCAACTCCTTGTTGAATAATCCCATTTTTTAAAATTTTCAATAAAAATTATTTATTTATTTCATTGTTATTTCTATCTTATGTTGTCCAATAATTAAAAATTTAAGAATATAAATAGGATAATTCATTTTTACAATAAGTTATCTTCTTGTTAGGGCTATGCACATTATGAGTTGTTATTTGAGAACCGACCAAAAATTATCTTTCATTTCGTATATATTTATTAAAGAAAAGTTCTAACACATATGAAATAGAAAGAAGTTTGCCATTCTACCAAAAAAATATAAATCTTGGCCAAATTACTATATACATGCATGAATGATAAGGTTTTCATAGACAATTCATTAGATATTTTTGGAGAATATTATAAAAATCGAAAAAATTGTGTCATACTTGAAAGATTTCTTATGAGAAATCAATGCTTAAAATTGCAACTTACTCTACTACAAATAGTTGATTTCATAAAAATTGTATTGAAATATTTTCATAGATAAAATGATAGTATTCATTTCGGGATAGAAAGAAAAACTATTATAATTTTTATTTAATCTCATTCATTACAATTTATTTTGGTAGAATAATACTCATTGATTCCATTTATTTCAATGTTCAAGGCCAAATATAGTTAAACTTTTTTTCAACTTCTTCTTATTTATTTTGATAGATTTATGATCATTTATGGACCTCATTCAATGTTTCAACTTCTTTTTTTTATAGAATACTAGAGTACTAACCCGTCCGTTGGACGAGACGGATTTTATATCACGTGTTTGTTATTTTTTTAAATATTAAAGTTTTTAGATATCATACATAACATCTGATTAAACATATTAATTAATTTCATTATGAAATATTATAATTGATTGTATACAAAAAAACAAAACAAAATATTAAAAAATATACATATATAAATTATTCGATCCTTTAATTAGTGCATACTAATTTAAGATACATGAATTTCTTTTACGTCATAACTTGACAGTCCAATCATTAATTTGACTTTTTATACTTAAACTATTGCCAATTTTAGGTTTTTTAAGTAATTTTATTGATTTAGATTAATATGATTCTCGTGCATATAAAATTGTGAATAATTGATAATATTATTGTATGTTTCATTTACTTTCTAAAACATAAGTATTGTTCATTATGTTATTTTATTTTGAAATACACAAATTTGAAGCCCTTAAAAAATAAATAGGCAATTTTAAGTATTTACTTAATTTTCTTCAAAAAAAAACTTTTATATATTTCTTGCAATTTAATATTAGTGGAAATTTTTATAAAAGAATGGAGCATTTATTAGACATAGAGGGAGAACTTTTATAGTTGTTAAGATATGGGTGAATAATCCAATTTTGTAAAATTTTCAATAAACTAAAATTGGATTATTCACCCATATTTCTATAAAAAATACAATAAACAATTTTTTCAAATAATAATTCAATTTATATATAAAAATGAAAAAATAAACAATAAGCAATTTCTAGATAGATAATTCATCTTGTAAATTATTCTTGTCAAATAATAATTCAATTTAAATATAAAAATAAAAAAATGAACTCGTGAAATTAGAGACTTATTCATTAGATTTAATTGTAAATAGATTCTTCTCATTTGATCTTTTTTAATTAATTGGACATGATCAATTGAATTTTGTGAAATAGGAATAGTGATACATATGCCCATTTTAAATCGAATTGTATTAGATATGTACTTATATGTTGATTTTTTTTATTCGAGTATGAAGAGGGTTATGAAGAATTGTATTTACTAACATAAGCACATAAAAAATAAAATAATTATTATATTGTATATATTTGAATAACTCGAGAAATTTTAGAAAATAATAAATACATTTCAATATATTTGCAAATTACAATCATGCCTTTACTTTTGTCACTTTTTCAAAACTATCATGTACTTCTCCATTACCTCTTTGGCACAATAATTACCAAAACAATAATTTACTAATATATCACATTAAAATCAAATAATTATTCAATATATTTTCAAAATAATAATAATAATAATACTATTACCTATCACTTTTTTATATGTATCACTTCTCTCTTGCTTCTTGGAGGTAATTTGAGGGGAAAAAGACATTTATTAATATAAGTACATAAAAATAATATAATTATTCAATATATTTGTAATTAATATAAAAATTAGAAAATTATAAATTATAATTGTACCTTTATTTTTATGGTAGCCTATTTTTCTTTGAAGTTGGGAGAATATCTAAATAGTGGTGAGGGAAGGGGCAGAAGTGTATCGAGGTGAAGAGGCGAGAGAGAAGGGTGGGTGGGACTATATACAGTGATAAAATTGAATTGAATGGTTAATATCATAGGAGGTTAAAGGTCAATTGAAAGAATATTCACAATAAATCCTTATTTTGTTCATTGGATGCTATAAATTATTCTTTATGCTACCTTTATATGCTCATTGGATGCTTAATCTCGTAGAAGATTAAAGGTCAATTGAAAAAAAAATCACAATAAATTCAATCAATTTTTTAATTAACTTTTTTTCCCTTGGATAGTTTATATAAATAGATAGATTAGATAGTTAGTCATAAATGGGGCAAATTTTGGTGGAATACAAAAGGGTGGAATACAAAAGGTCATTCGATAAAGAGAGTAAATATCCACTCTCAAATGGATCATTGGATGCTTATTCATATATGGGGCAAATTTAATTTTTAATAAATTCAATTACTTGGTGGAATATAGAAGGGTGGAAAACAAAAGGCCATTTAATAAAGAGAGTATATATCCACTCTCAAATGGATTATTGGATGCTTATTCATATATGAGACAAATTTATTTTGTAATAAATTTAATTACTTTTTTCTTTTTTTTTAATCTTCATTGGATAGCTAGTCATAAATGGGGCAAAATTTTCTTCTTTATATGTTATATAGATAGATTTTAGATTTTTAACTTGGTATTATATATATATATATATATATTATGAACATTGTAAAAGTGTCCATCGATTGACCTAATGTCAATTATGTAATCATATTTTATATTTTGAAAATCACATTATTGGAGTAAAAATAATGTATAATAAATATCATAGATCTAAAAAAATGATTGCAACTATATAGGTAGGATTGTAAATATGATTACATGAAAACAATTTATGAATACATCCAATTAATATATTGATGTTTTTTATTATTTCTTTTATTTCAAATATCATTTTAAGAAAAACATATTAAGATTATACAAAATTAAAATCACATGATTTGAACCCATGACCTATAGGTTCATAAATGTGTCTTAACTCTTAACCACTATGTCACACTCTATTCTTTGATTTTCTTTATACAATTATAATTATATAAAAATATTTTTGTTCATTTAATGAGTGCAATAAATAGGCGCAAAACTCATTCTTATATTTATATAAGATAAGATGTTATCGTACGACTTGTAATTCCACCTTTGAATTGCCGAACTATAAAAAAATATTAAGCGACGGAATGTTTCATTCATCGTGCTCTCCAATAATTTGTACAGTGAACAGTAAAAAGAGCCCACATCATATTAATATGTCTTTTGATTTTCTCACATAGGCAAACCCATGGTCGTCCAATGAACTTTAGGGGTTGTTCGAAGAATAAAATGAAGTCTAATAATTAAGCTAAACTTCATTAAAATATATGTTTAATTTATATTTTAAACAAGGGCTTTTAAATTTTTTAGAATTTTAGCATTATATCAAAGCTACAAAAGCTAGAAAACTGAAAATAAAGAGAGAAAATAGTGCTCTTAAAATACTAATTTTAGGACTGTTTGTTAGTCATTCTTATGTTGTATACAGTAACTGTAATATCCGGGATACGTTTTTTTTCCGTCTAGGTCGGAAAAACGAGTTTCTTAGTTCACAAGCAATCGAGTTTCTTGACCCGCAAGTTAACCTCAAATTACCATTTAGTGATAGGTGTTTAATAAAGTCGGAATAAGATTTTTTTTAAAATAGGATTTTAACTTTATTTGGTTTCGTGTTTAGCCAAGCAGATCGATTTTTGTGTGAAGGATAGAAAAGCCGGTAAAAAAAAAAATTCTATCTTAGCCATATTTGTTAGTTAGTAAGTTTATCAAGATAACCCTAAATCCCAAACTACGTTCTTTTTCCCATCAAAACCAATTAAACGTTACCCTTGAGAAGTCCCACCTCCGCTTCTATATTCTTCTTCGGAGATCCTCGGGGACGGGACTTACCAGCCTTCACCGACGTCGCGTCGCCTGCTTTATTCTGCCATCGTTGAGCCTACTCTGTCAGTTGTCACTCGGTTGCGTGTGCCAGTATCCGAGCGATGGTCACCCGTCATCGCTACCATCGGGACAAATACGCCGGTGAGTGCGGTTTAAGTTCTCCGTTTGACCTTCCTCCCCGTGGATCAACTCCTCTATCTGCACACCCATCTTCATTGTCGCCGACGCGGGAAATTGTCGGTGGTTTGGTGCTGTGTAGATCGCGCAAGGGAGTCGCTGTTGTAATCCTTCCACCGTGTCTGTTCCACGTTATCAATCTAGTGCGTCTCTAATCAATCGTTTCTAGTTTGTCCATCAAGTCGGGTTGTGTAGGGGGTTGCTGGTGTTTGTCTATAGGCCGAGTGTCTTGGGGGGTTAGTTTACTCAATTGTTGGGGTGAGTTATTAACTAGTTGTAGTACTTGGTGATCATTAATTTTGTCCGGTGGTATAGTGCTATTTACTAGTGATTAAGAGGTTTAAGGCTAGTTTTGGCAAAGAAGCTGCAAAGTTGGGTCTTTTATTGTTCAAATTGTTGAACGTGATTAGGCTAGGGAGAAGTGGGTGATTATACTTATTGTTTGCTGGTGTTTGTTTTTGTGACTGAGAGTTGGCATATTAATATGGCATTGATTAGATTACTGGTGGTATTAAGCTAATTAAGGTTCTTACGTGATAGTGGTGGTGATTAACTAATGGTACCAAGCAGTGAAAATTAATTAGTAATTAAACTAGTTTATTAGGTAGATGATTAGTTCTTTTTGGCTGTGCTGATAGGTAGTGATATATAGACTAAGGAATTAATTGTGATACATATTATTAGTATATAAGATAAGCTACAGAGAGTTGCTTAGGTGTGTGATTAAATTAATTTGGGTTGTTAGAGAAGGATCTTAATTTGTGCTTGACGTTAGTTCAATTGTTCGCTAGTCCATGGGCATATTATTCAACGTGCTTTAATAGTTTAGTAGTTAATTTGGTGGGTAAATAGTGTTGGAAGTATTTTGGGAGTCAGATTAGTTATATAATTTTGATCATTATTGTTTCTTAGGTTTCTACTCTCGCTCATTTTCGTGTTCAAGGGTCGCCTTTAAGGTAAGTCGTTTTTCGACTTGCTCGGTTCTTCTCTACCTTGTTAGATTGCATACCGTTATTGTAGGGCGGGTTTTGAGAACTAGTCCCGAATACCTTTTTAAATTGTTTTGAACTTCTTGAATTGTTGTGTGCGTAAAATGGTTTTGAATATATATTTTATCGGAAAGATGTTTTTGGAACGTTTTCTCTGTGTTGGTACTGTTTCCGACACGGCCCATCGTAGCTGGCGTTGAGGAAGAGTTGGCTACGTTGACCCGTGTGACAGGGAAACCGTGCCCCTTCAAAACGAAAATTATGATCTGTGTGTTTTTGGCAAGTGCTCCAGTGGAGGCTTTAGCCGGGGTTAGAAGGGAGATTGTGAAGTGGAGTGAGAGGGTCTGCCTCTACACTCGGCGCAGTGATGAGCGCCTTGGAAGTCGGATTGTGAGATGGAGGAATTGCATTGTTATGAGGTTGTGACTGTAAATGTGTATGTGGCTACGTGTGACTGATTATAACTAATTTAGGTATTGGCCTGTAGAGATCTGATTGTGATTGTGGATTTGTATGCTGACTTTAGAAATGTTTTCAAAACGTTCTGCAATTTCCGTATTCTCTCTAACTTGGTAGATTAGTATCTGACCCTTCGGGGATTATTTTTTCTAGTTATAGGTATGTTACAGGAAACCGTGCAGGAGCCTAGGCCGGATGGTGGAGTGGATCGCTGACGCACGTGTCATTAGTTTGGGATTTTTGGGCGTGGTTCGGGATGATTTATTATTATTACTAGTTTCGTTGAATGATTTTAATTGTTAATTTTTAAGTGTTGTTTGGTAGACTTTGAGGAAAAAAATCGGGAAGGGTTACTTGGTAATTTTGTTTATGCATTCGGGCATTCAAACATGTTTTATATTCAGTTTTATAAATCTGAAAGTTGGATGTTCTACTTGTTTTTCGTCGTGCCCGCGTTGTAAGATCCTAAAGTGTTGTTGTCAAACCCACCTAAGTAGTACCTGGTAAGGTCTACTAGCACGTAGCGTCCTGTCGAAAGACGGGGTGTTACAGTAACTAGGTCTTAAATTATTAATTGATTAAATCTAATTTTAAAGGATAATCTATAAAGCATATAAAGTAGAAAAATCTGCCAAATTTATGACTGTCTATTTAATGAAGATAAAAAAAAAAAGAAAAAATAATTGCATTTTGTAAGAAGAATCCAATGTGAAAATCACATAATGAAAAAAACAATTGAATTTAGTAAGAAGAATCCAATGTGAAAATCACATAATGAAAAAAACAATTGAATTTAGTAAGAAGAATCCAATGTGATTCATTTGAGAGTCACAATTGAATTTAGAAAAAAGAATCCAATGTGAAAATGACCTTAGTAATTCAATGTGATTTATTTAAGAGAATTTATGAGTATCCATGTAATAAAGATAACATAAGGTCAAAAATTAATTAGGCGTAGGTTACATATTAAATATCTAATTAATTAGGCGTAGGTTACATATTTTATTGAGACCTTTTGTTTCCTAAAGGCTAAAACACCTATCAACCAAATTTGGTCAACCAAATTAATGTGAAATTAATCACTTTGGTATACAATGTAAAACCTTGAAACCATCAAGCACGATATATAATCATGTCCAAATCCTCTTCTCACATCATCTCTTCAAAATCACCTACCACAAACCACTTTCATGATCCTACACTTATGGGTAAATACGGATCTTATTAGCTCCATTTCTTGATCCTCAATTTAAAATTATTAAAATTGCTAAAATGTGAGTACCCATTCTATTTCAATCTTTATTCGATTTTATTTAATATTCAATTATTATATTTTCAAGTGTATATTGTTTGCTTTTGATGCAGATACGCAGAAGAATTTCTAAAATTTTAAGAAATTGGTACTAAAATAACTAAATATTATTGAAGGTTATCCCTTTTTATTTTTTTGAAGTATTTTTTATTTCATGATATATCCAATACTTTTTAATCATATATACATTTCCTATTCAAGTTTTTAGAAGGAGATAATCGACATACTATCATGAGTTTTTTTTTTTGGTAATATGACTTACTAATAATGTTATGCTCATACTCTTCTTATTGATATAATCAAAAAAAAATGATAACAAGCTTAGAGTTTGATAATTAGTGCTCGTTTGGTTAAGCATAGAAATGTACTTCCTAGGAAATTAAATCATGTGAAATTAAATCACGGGAATTAAACTTCATATGAATTTCGTAAAAGTGTTTGGTTATAAATATTTTTGTAGGAATTAAATTTCTACATTTTGTTTGGTTAGATTTGAAAAATTGTGGGAATTTATATAAAGTTACTATCATAACCCTCATTCATGAAATGTGATTGGTTGATTCATGGGTGTAATAGAGATTTTACAAATAACTAAATTTAAAAGAAAAAATAATTATAAAAAAAAGGGTGGAAGTAGATCTTACCTACCCCTTCCTTAGTAATTATAATTCCTCCATTTTGTAGGAATTGGAAAACATGGGAATTGGACTTCCTAAGATTTTTGGTTGATTTTTTTTTAACCAAACACAGATAATAAATTACACTTCCTGCGATTTTGCAAATCATGGGATTTTACTAGTTAACCAAACAAGCACTTAGATACTCAAAGGGAATTCAAGTATTGAAGTGCATTGTATAAGAGAACGAGAAGATCTAACAACCAAAATAGGAAATTTGTACGAGCAAGAACTTAATGTAATTTAGATGCATGATTTGTCTAAGAAATATTTTAGTAATTTATAATAAATTTAAGATTTATGATATTTTAGCCTTTTATATTATAAACTAACATAAAATATGAATTTATTTTTATTTGAACTCTCTTAATCCTCTTTCAACCTACGAAGATTAAAAGATGTTTAAGATATGTATTAAGTGCCCTTAAATCAATCATCAACCAAAAAACATCTATCATCACACAATTTTTTTTTAAAAAACGTCTATTGATTTTAATATCCTCACCTTCTCATCAGAATGACAACCTACATACATTTGTAATGTAATGGCAACATTTCTTTTTCAAATTACATAAACCTGCAATTAATCTTCTTCTACATGATACATTTAATTATAAATTTATTTTAATTATTCAAAGGTTACATGTAACAAAAATGTTTTTGCAACTATATCTATCTAGCTATATATATCTATATCTATATCTATAAATCTATAATACTATAAGACTAAATCTCAATGACAATCAATGCCCCACATTTTATACATAATATATGATTTCTATAGATAAAAAAAATTAATCATTCTTTCAATTGACATTTGATATTCTATGAGACTAAGCATCCAATGACCATAAAAAGGTAACATAAAGAATAATTTATAGCATCCAATGAGCATAATAAGAATTTTTTGGGAATATTTTTACAATTGACCTTTAAATTAATTGAATTTATTGTCAACATTCTTTAATTTCAATTGACCTTTGATCTCTTATGAGACTAAGCATCCAATGAGCATAAAAAGGTAGCATAAAGAATAATTTATAGCATCCAATGATATATTTAATTAAAACATAAACAATGAGAACCCGTGCGATAGCACGGGCCATCCACCTAGTTACAACTAAAATGAAAAAAATACAAATGAAAGCAAGAAATGATAAATAAATAAATAAAAAAAGTCATTCCTAAAAAAACAATGATATAAAAAAAAAAGTATGGCAAACGAAACACAAGATACGTTCACACCAAACATTTTAAACAAAGTAAATATTTTTATCGGATTTTAGAAATATTTCTAGCAAGCTTATTACAATAAACTTCTAGTAGGCTTATTAAATTTTTAGCTATAAGAAATATTTTTATTCAAAATGCTTAATTCTTTATGATACTCCGTATTAAATTAGATTTGAAATTTGAAATTTGAAATTTGAAATTGAAAAATCACAATTCAGTTAGGAAAAAAATGCTCACAATCCAGTACCCTCAAATAAAATACAGAGGTCGAAAGCTGCACAGTGAAAAATGAAATGGGGTGTGAAATTATCAATTAATCAAGATTTTTTCTTTTAAATATTTGCTTAATTAATTAATTCTCCCTAAAAATGAATTGGAGAAAAAGCACAATTTCCCAAAATTCAATGTGGGCCTTATGGAATTTGTTTAGATGACCCTATGGGTCATGACCCATTTAATATTTAATTAATATAGAAGAGAGAGGTTAAAAAGTAGATTTACTTTATTTGGTTTGGATGTAGGTTTGGTTTTTAATTTTTTAGGGTTGGATTTTAAGCGGGACCGAGGCATAATAAAATCACTTTACTTATTTATCTATAATAGTCCAACTTTAATCTTATTACTAGTTTACTTATGGTTTAAAATTACTTATCTATCCATATAATTATATATATATATAAGGGCATAGGATAAGCTTTCCGATTTTAGAAACTAAAATCCAAAAAAAAAAATGAATAAATCCGTCGTAAAAAAGATTTAAATCTCTAAATAAATAAAAATACCAAATATTTCTAAAACAAGATGCTTATCCTATGCCCTTAGGGCATAGGTTAGAAAATCCGATATATATATATATATGTGTGTGTATCTTCTAAATTTTAAGTTCTTAAGGGTAAAATTTATTACTAAATTTAGTATGTTGTCGATCAATATTTTTACATTATAATTTTTTTATACATTTATTTTACTGATAACCTTATGCAATATTTTAAAAATAAATTATTAAACTTATCCTTTACAATGTTATCTAAATGGAGAAAAATATAAAATGTATAAGTAAAAAATCTAAATATTTTATATTATATTTCCTCCGTTTTATAAAGTTTGTCCAATTTCTTTGTAAGTACCTAGTAAGTTGGACATTTAAATACGATATGTAATAACCAACCATTGGTCCATTAGCAGATTATTAAAAATTAATCATTCTAAAAATGAAAATAAATATGTAAAAAATGGGGGCCTGTTCCATTGGGCTTTTGCACAGTCCAATGGACGGGCCTGCAAACCATAAGGCGTAAATTGAAGTCGGGCCTCTCTCCTCTCTCCACTGGGTAAAAGTTCAAGATTTAAAGAATCAAGCTGCTGAACTATCTCCAGCAACGTTAATAAATGGACAATTTTTAATGTTCCTTTTTCTTCTTACTAGTTTTACCCGTCGTACCATATACGACTACGATTCGATATTTATAGACATTATAAATAAGATATTAATAAAAAATAATATAAACTTTAATATAAGTAATTTATTTCTCATATAATGTATAATTTTTTAATCAAATATTATTCTTCATATTTTATTACTTTTAATGTACGTAAATTTAGAGATTATCAAATATTTCAATATATCTATTAAATATTTTATTATCTATTTTTATTAATTTTAAAAATTATAAATATTTATCATTATTTTTTATAAACGAAAATCACTATATACTTATAAATAAATTCGTCAAAAGATATATGCTAAAAGATTTATATTTATTATTTTATATTTAATTTTAAATACTTGTATAAGAAAATTTCAAAAGATATTGTTATATTAAATAGACATTTGTTTGATGTTAGAGATAATTTTAAATAGTTAAAAAGAATTTAATAGAAAGAAGTTATAATAATAGAAATAAAATTAATTTTTTAAATATGAGGTGGGGCCTGAATCGTTCTGGTGGCTCGAAAAAGTACAACTTTAATATATAGTTATAGATTTTTTATTATAAAATAAAAAATATATAATTATATATCTATAAATAAATTCATGAAAAGATATCATTCTAAAAGATAAAAGATATTTATACTTATTTTAAAATATTTTAAATTTGTTATCTTTAATTTTAAATATTTTTATAAGGAAGTTTTTAAAAGATATTGTTATACTAAATAGATGTTTGTTTGATGTTAAAGATAGATTTAAATATTTAAAGAAGAATTCAATAAGAAGTTAAAATATCATGAATAAAAATTAATTTTATAAATATAAAGTGGGCCAGAATCATTCTGGTGGCTCGAAAAGGGACAACTTTAATATATAGTTATAGATTCTTTGTTGTTTATCAAAGTTAACAGTTACGGTTAATTTTAAATTATTTTTTTCCGAAAAAATTAAATTATTTTTCTTGCAATTTTTTTATTTAATAGGGTTCACTTTTTTTTTTTTTTTGTTGAAATAGGGTTCACTTTCTTACCATAGGATTTTAGAAGAGTTTATTGAACTCCAATGGAAACACGAGGTGGAGAGCAACGGTCAATATGTGAGAGATTTCCGATTGGTTGGATTTGTTATTGAGATAACATTATAGATAGTGATTTCGAAAAGCAAATCTTTACTCTCGTTTCCGGACCAGAAACCGTACAGGATTGCAACGAGTGGATTTCGATCAGGTACTTGTGCAAGTTGATTCATTATACTATATAGTTTGATCATTGTTTCATCTAATTAAATTCTAGGATGGATTGTGTTTGTTTTCAGTAGTTTAACATTCTTCCAAGATACTAATTTGCATATTGGTTGAAAACATACAGCAGCCATGAACGATCTTTTAGAAGAGTTGATAGTTGAGATTCTAGTAAAATTGGACGTCAGACCTCTTTTCAGATGCAATTGTGTCTCAAAGCGATGGCATTCAATCATCTCTGATCATAAATTCGGGCAAATTTACATGCAAACAGCCCGTTCTTCCCCCGAATCATCGTCTTCTTTGAACCTATGGGGAATTTTGTTTCCCCATCAGGACATTAAGCGATCAAGAAAAAAATCCACTCTCGTTGATATTGATATTGATAAATCTCCACCTGCACTATACCATGTATTGCGTTTTTCCCGATACCGAATACATGATTTCAAGATCTTGGCCTCCAGCAATGGACTCATACTCTCTGTTCCTTACTCTTTATACACAGAACAGTTCGACTTTAAGCTCTATGTCTCCAACCCACTCACCCAGAAATATGTGCAGCTTCCTCGGCCATCTATTCCTATATATACTCGAGTGAAGTATGGTTTTGCCACGCGTGCTCAAGGCGAAAATCCCACCAATGTTTCATACAAAGTTGTTTGCTTTTATGATGATGATTCCTCAAAATGTGTCATAATAACCTTCTCTTCGGATACAGAGAGCTGGACGTACACGGAGTTCATAGAATGCCCAAAAGGTGTCTTATATTCCGATATCTTCGCTTGCAAGGGCATCTTGCTCTGGTTTGATTGGGGAGATAGGGCTATTTCAACTTATGATCCGTACGAAAGCCCTCAAGTCTTTGGGCGCGTTGATATGCCAACAACTATAGGATCGAATAGGACACTAGACAACACGGGGATGAATCTGATTCATTTGGGTCATGAGGAATCGCTCAAGTTTGGTGATATAGAGTGCTGTGGTGAGAATCAAAGGAGGTTGCGGGTGTGGCGGTTAGTGGACTATGATACGGGAGAGTGGTGTCTAGAGCACAAGTGTTTGATTACTCCATTGTGGAGTGATGGATTGTTAAGCGAATGCAGACAATTGGTGGCTCCAGATCCTTGTAATGCCAAGCTATTTTGCTGGCTATTACACAACGATGATAGGATTTGGGCGGAAGCTATTGAGACCGGTGAACAAGTGCTTGCGGATCATTCCAAGGTTAAAAGAGAAGAAATACGTCACTCAAGTGAACTTGCTCCTATTGGATTGTGTCCTTGGTCTTCTCCTTATTTTGGCCAATCTTGGACGACCGATTCATCAAAAGTAGAACAATTTAGAAAGATATCCTCTGTTTGGTTTCCTTGTTTCAACTAAATTTTAAGTTTGTAGTGCTCCTATTGCATGGGTTAGGGCTTATGTGCTGGGTTGAACGTTTATGCGCATGAACCGATGTGTGCACCCACGTCATATTGACCCACCGAAATTTAACTTAACTACCTGTTCGGTCTGTGTCCCACCATACAAACCAGTATTTTATTTAAACTTATGGAAATTTGTTGACTTGAAAGCCATATTTTCCAAAACGCAAACATTCAGCTTTTATTAGTACATTGTCAACAAGCCTTGAAGAATTAATTTGGGAATTGACATGGATGCTGGTAAAGACGAACAGGAATGCCACCAGTGGGCCTCGGGATCGGGTCCACGAGCACTTGCTCGTCGTAGTCGTGAAGCAGTTCCCATTTGAATCTTGTGACGGCATTGTGAATGAAGACGAGCACCATTGCTTGAGCGAAGTGGTTGCCAGGGCACATGTTAAGCCCTCCGCCGAACGGCATGTACGTGTTTGGCAACGGCCCCTTCCCTTGGAATCTCGTTGGGTCGAACTTTTCGGGTTCCGGAAAGTATTTCGGGTCCATCTGGATTGCTTTTATGCTCATCAATAACTGCAAGTACGTATGTACGTAATTAGCTAATCAAGGCTGATTCAAGAAGATCAAATGAATTAAGTAAGATAATTGATTAATTAAAAGACCTTCCAGCCTTTAGGAATGCGAAAACCAGCATAGGAGAAGTCAACAAGGGCTTCTCTTAACAAGCCTTGGGCCGGAGGGAAGACACGCATCACTTCCTGAGTCACGTTCCACGTGTACTTCAATTTTTGTACGTCTTCCCAGTTCAAGTGAACTTGTCCAGCTGCTTTCTTTGCAGCCACCTCCATATTTTCTGCTCCAAATTAATTAATTTCACACACAATTAAATAATACAGTAAGGTTTTCTTAAATATACTATATTAGTGAACTAATTTTTAGCCAATTAAATTAGCTAGCCAGTTATGTACGTATTGATAAGACTGAATTTTCATCATTCAAAATACTAGCTGATTAATTAATTAAGTATACAAACAAACAATGTACCTCGAAAAACAGCATTATAGACGTGGGGGTGCATAGCAAGATACTTGAAGATCATGGTAATCACAACACTGGTGGTGTCATGGATGACGACGAGCACGCCGATAATCCTATCCGCTACATCCGCGTCACTCATTTCCTCCCCACTCTCACGGATTGCAGCCAGCAGACTCGACAGCGTGTCCCGAAAACCGCTGCATTCCAAATTAGCAGCGTTTTCCAACAACTCCGTCGTCCTTCTCCTTGCCACGATCTCTGACAGCTGCTTCCTTGCCGTGTCCCAGGCTTTGACGGCTCGATTGTAAGCAGTGCCCGGTAGGTTAATCTTGGGCTTGAGAAACCCAGCAAGTATGGTGGTTAATAGACCTTGTAACTTGTCTATGTGATCAGCTTTTTCCATTGATAAAGCTAAGCTGCAGGCGACTGTGAAGGCAAAGTTCCTCGCTAATGGAAGCACCGTTACCTTCATTATAATCTTTAATGTAAGATCAATATGTAATAGCTAATCGTAACACACGTTAGTGAACATACTTACATAGAGACATAATTGATTGCATTTTGTTGATTTTCACGAAAATAAAGGTTCAAATACACGCAATTTGCTTAAATGGCCGTTGTGTACGTAACATAAAAGTGAGATACAATTAAATTGTTGGTTGCCCTGTATTCATTAATCAATCTATACCTGGTGAAGCCCATGCCATTTGATTTCCAAGTGCCTCTTGGCTAATCTATCCATAATTCCCACCTGCTTCTTGAGATCTTCTCCTCTAAAAAACCTGATAACTATGTTCTTAAGCGGAAATGGGCTCTGACGACTACGACCCAGGATGGTGTTGAGCCCAAGAGGCCACCATTGCCTCACCAACTTGTTGTCATTGTTGAACAAGAACCTACTACCTTCGGATCCGCACATAACTGCCATAGGCTCTGCAATGAGGGAAGTCTTGAAGACGTCGTGTGAATATTTTGCCATACGACGAAAGATGAACTTCTCGGAGATTCCGGCCCTGAGATATGAAAAGAACTCTATCGACTCGCCCACCAAGGGAAGCCCTAGGTTTCCTGGGGGCAACTTGTTTTTTTGGTGTGAAAATATGGCATTGAAGAGGCACGTAGTTAGCAGGGAGATAAGAATGAGGCTAGAATAGAACACTAGTACGTCCATATTGTGCTGGAGAGAATTAGCTAGGGATGCAAGTGCCTATATAAATAATACGGTTTTTCTTTCTACCAAAAAAAAATAAAAAATAATACGGTTTTTCTATCATATGCCCTTAGGGCATAGGATAAGAGTACTATTTTCAGGAACTAAAACCCTAATAGGCAACTAATAAACCCTATTGGAAAAATAATTAAATCTAAACAAATACAATTCTAAAATATATTGCCATTTTTAGGCTCCTAACCTATTACCTTAGGGAATAGGTTAGAAAAATCGTAAATAATATCATATCTCTTTGAAAAAAATTTAACCATGTGGCTTAATCTAATATGCACAATTAAAATTTATAATTTTTACCAAAAACTAAAAATTCTAAAACTACTTCCCCACTTCATCAAAAAATTTGGCAAAAAAACTACCCACTCCCCTACTTTCTATGAAACAATTACAAATTATTTTTTTGATGAAAATTGATTCCAAAATATTTTACTATTCTAAGAATCTTATATCAATAGTTAATTTGAAGTTATGTAATTTCTTTTTGTTAATGAGCACTTGATTAAAATATTTTAATTGATCATCTAAGAGACTAAGACAAATCATTTTTTAAAATTGATCTAATAAAATTGTTTTTTAAATAAATCCTAATATTTTGTAATTTTTTATTGAAAGAAGTGTGATTTGGGAAAATGTGTTTGTAAATTTTTTAAGAATCGTCGATAATAATTTATAAATGACTTTTATATTAAATTCGTACAATATACATGAATAACATTAAAAAGTGTGATTCAGTCGTGAAAAATGTGTACGGGAAATTTTTTTATGAACAAGTCGAAAACATTTTTTATAAAGTAATTTTTAAATTAAACTCGTACAAGGTACGGGAATGACACTAGTTACTCCTTAATTAATATTCTATCCTATCCAAAATAAATTCCGTTTTAGTTTCGACATACAATTTAAAAAAAATATATAATTAAACTCAAAATCTTAATTTTTTTAAAAAAAATTAGGGAAATTCTGAGTGGTACCCTCGAGTTCTTGGCTTTTCTGAGTGGTGTCCTGAAAAAAAAATATTTATTCCAAGTGATACCCCTGAACTCTTGCAAAAGTCCGGCTAGTGCCCTAACTTGTAAATTTTCGTTAGTTTATAACTAAATTAGTATGTTTTTTTCATGAAAAAAGATAATTTTGTATTTAACTAAATTAAAACAAAATTTTAGTTTAAAAAAATTAAAATAAATCATATAAAATTAAAAATATTTTATATATATTTGTCAAGTATATTGTGTGTTGTATATTTTAAAATTTTTAAGCTTAAATTTTTTTTACAATATTTACATTATGGTATTCTCATTATGGTACTCTCGATGTAGTTTTATGTAATAATTTTAAAATTTATTTAAAAAACTAATAGAATTTTCATTATGGTACTCTCTAGTCACATTAAAATTTTAATTTCTATCAATTTTTCAAAATTAAAATATAAAATCTACATGAAAATTTTTAATCTTGCAATATATTTATTTCAATATAAATTTTAAAATATTTTTGCTTTTAACTTAAATTTTTTGAATTATACACCATAAAATCTACTTGACAAATAAATAAAAAATACAAAAATTATTTTAATATTTTAATATGATTTATTTTCATTGTTATTAAATTAAAATTGAATTTTAATTTAATTAAATATAAAAATATATTTTTTCATTAAAAAACATACTAATTTAGTTATAAACTAAAGAAAATTTACAAGTAAGGACACCAGTCGAACTTTTGCAAAAGTTTTTGAGGTACAACTCAGAATAAGTTTTTTTTCAGGGCACCACTCGAAAAAGTCAAAAACTCGAGGGTACTAACCGGAATTTCCCAAAAATTTATCACTCACCACCTTTTTTGATCAATGATAGAATAACATTAGTCAATAAAATCACATTACACTAACAATTCTCATAACTCACTCCTAATTAATTGCCTAAAAAATCTAAAACGACACATAAATTGGATCAAAGTTAAAATGCTACTAAAATGACACTTAATTTAAATCGGATGGAGTATGAATTATTAAATGACCCACTACTCACTCGTTACAAAGGTCTAGCATTTAATTTAACTACACCAACTTATATTCTTTAAAAATAATTAAATTTTTTAATTATTTTGTATAAATGAATTATTAAAAAGAAAATAAAATAAATTTAAAAGGGCATTTCGGTCCAATTAGAGTATAATTTTGCCGGAAAATCACTTAAGGATGTTCAATTTGAATGTATGTAATATAAAAACTATTTTTACTTAAAAGAACATTTTAAAAAATGGTTTCTTAAAAAAATCATATTTTAAAAGGTGGTTTTTGACCAAAAAAAAATACCATTAACATATCATTTTTTAATATAATTAATACGGAGTACTAAATAGTTCGATCACCTTTCACTTTTTTTATGCTCTCTGCCATTGCCCATGTTAATTATAATTCTACATATGGTTCGAACAGTTGAATTGAATCTGCTAATAAAGATTTAATACTACACTTTTGACAAAATTTTAGTATCTGTACTGAAATTTACAATACTAGCAATTAGGCCGCGCAACGCGCGGCGATTATAAGACGGAGACTTCATTAGTGTAGAGATATAGAAATGACATTTTCGTAAATTTATTTAAAGGAGCATGGCTTTTTTGGAAAAGGAATATGAAAATGGCATTTCAGTAATTTTTTTTAAAGGGACATGGTTTTTTTGGTATTAATTTACTTGACTTCACGCCATCCAATGTCTTAAAACTTGTTTTATTACGTATACGAGCTTTCTTCACAACTAAGAAACAAACTTATCCGAGCTTGCTTACAAGCGAAGTTACGTCGACACGTTTTTCGAGACATGGCCAAATTACCCGTTCACATCCAACTATCACATAATTCGATCACGCTTTTCCAAGAATATATATCCCGAGATTACTTAAGAGCTAAGCAAAACCTTTTGGTATTAATTTAATTGATTTCACGCCATCCAATGTCTTAAAACTTGTTTTATTACGTATAAGAGCTTTCTTCACAACTAAGAAACAAACTTATCCGACCTTGCTTACGAGCGAAGTAACGTCGACACGTTTTTCGAGACATGTCAAAATTACCCGTTCACATCCAAATATCACCTAAGTCGATCACGCTTTTCCAAGAATATATATCCCGAGATTCGTAAATTTTTTAAAAGGCATGGTTTTACAGGAATATGAAAATGGCATTTCCGTAAATTTTTAAAAAGGATATAGTTTTTTTGGATTTACACCAAATGGCATTTTCGTAAATATTTGTAAAGGTGTATGGTTTTTTCGGATTTACACTATTTTTTATAAAATCTGGCTCTTTTTTATAGTATAATAGAAATAGATATTTTGCTCAAATAATTGCCAGCCTATAAAAAAGTATTTAAAATTTTATAATAATATAATATTAATATCATACTCCGATTTTGTTGAGTGCATCAATTGCATAATGAATAGGGGAGGAAGAGATAGTCAAGTGATCAGTTAGTCCATGATTTTGGTGGAGCCATACAAGTGTAATAAAGGATGGGTGATCTTTATGGGGGGTACACAACTAATCCTTATCATTAATTCTGACATTTGTGTATGGAAAAAATACAGATATATTAACCATTCATTATTTCACCAAGTATAATTTGGCAGCAGATTTTTTAGCCATAAGAAATTTCAATCTTGAATTACTTAGATTGGCAGTTTTTAGTTTCTTTCCAGTTTTTGGTTCTTCTCATTCTCCTATTGCTCGGTTTAATTATAGATTTAATTATGGATGTTTTTAAAGATAATCTATTTTAATGATTTAGGTTGACCTTTAATATTCAGGTGATCTAATGTTAGTTTTCAAATGAGCTAGTTGTTCATTTATTTAAAAAAAAAAAACTAAAATGTTCTAACAATGAATCCTCTTATAACAATATAGCCAATATTAATATTTTATATAATCTATAACTATATATTAAAGTTGTCCCTTTTCGAGCCACCAGAACGATTCTGGCCCCACTTTATATTTATAAAATTAATTTTTATTTCTAATATTTTAGCTTTTATCCTATTATATTCTTCTTTAACTATTTAAATATATCTTTAACATCAAACAAATATCTATTTAGTATAACAATATCTTTTGAAAACTTCCTTATACAATTATTTAAAATTAAAGATAACAAATTTAAAATATTTTAAAAAAAAGTATAAATATCTTTTACCTTTTAGCATGATGTCTTTTCACGAAATTATTTATAGATATATTTTTTCTTTTATAATAAAAAAATTAATGATAAATACTTATAATGTTTAAAAATAAAAAAATAGGTAATATCTATCTATAACTATATATTAAAGTTGTACCTTTTCGAGTCACCAGAACGATTCTAGCCTCACCTTATATTTATAAAATTAATTTTTTTTTATATTATTATAACTTTTTTCTATTAAATTCTTTATAACTATTTAAATTTATCTCTAATATCAAAAAAATATATATTTATTATAACAATATTTTTTGAAATCTTCCTTATACAAGTATTTAAAATTAAAGATAAAATATTTAAATATTTAAAAATAAATATAGATATTTTATCATATATCTTTTGACGAATTTATTTATAGAAATATAGTGATTTTATTTTATAAAAAAAATAATGAATAAATAGTTAAAGTTTTTAAATTTAATAAAAATGGATAATAAAATATTTAATAGATATTGAAATATTTGATAAACTCTAAATTTACGTACATGAAAAGTAATAAAATAGGAAGAATATAAAATAAATTATTTATATTAAAGTTTATATTATATTTTTATTTATTTATTAATATCTTATTTATAATGTTTATAAAATATCGAATCGTAGTCGTACATGGTACGACGGGTAAAACTAGTTAGAGTAAGTTACCTCTGTTAGACTTTTTTTTAAATACAAACGGAAAAAACGTTAGGTTGTCCTGATATAGAACCAACCAAGATCATCCTTACGGATGATAGTACAAAAATTCTTCAAGAAAACTACTGGACTTGTTCTTGAGGGTGCTAGATGATAAGCATTCATTGTATGCAAGCAGTTGTTGTTGGAGAGAGCTAAGACCTCTGAAGCGAATTCGAGGGGAACGTCATGGGTTGTCAGGTAGTCTGCTTAGAGGAGTTAGAGACATCATTAGTTGGGTTGAGTTTCTTTGTTTCAGACCTAAAATAGCACCGAAAACAACATGAGAGTAGTCTATTCCTCAAAAGCAACACAATAAGGAATATCATAACTTAATCAAGTCAAAACATCCTTAATGCAATCCAATTCAACTAATTCAATCTTTGTGGTTGAAATTAAGGTAATTTTGGTGGAGGCATGACAAGCTAATGATAATCAAGAAACAATGCAACTCAAGCAATTCATCAAAATGCAATATGACAAGCTAGCTATGCAATAATTCCCTTTATGAGCTTCAAAAGAACTTAAGCAATCTCTCAAGTGATCCTAACAAGTAAATTATAGCAAAATTTAAGCATGCATGGGTCAACGAATCAGGTAAGTTATGTAACTTATTGGAACGTTGTCACAAACAATACAAAGTTATCACAAATACTAGTTTTTAGCAAACCAGTCAATAGGGGTAAAAGTGACTAATAACTAGATATGGTAGTTCACCTTTCAAGCAAAAGATATGAATCTGATTCTTTTTTTTTTTGAATTTATGCACAAACTACTAGAATGTGCTAAATTGAAGCAAACAAACAACAATGAAGTTAATAATGGCTATGACTTGATTTTTTTGTATGATTTTTCTAACCTACACTCTAATAGGTTAAGAGATTAAAATGATAATATATTTTGAAATTGTATTTATTTAGATTTAATTATTTTTCCAATAGCGTTTATTAGTTTTTTATTAGGGTTTTCGTTTCCAAAATTAGTATTCTTAACCTAAGCTCTTAGGCATAGGATAGAAAAACCTTTTTTTAATAGGAGATTTATACTACCAAAGAAACTATCTAGAAGCCAAAATAAAATCAAAGAATTAATATGGGCGAGATTATGGAGGATTGTAAGCAAAAATCAACCAATAAATTTCAAACAATAGAGATCTCAATTAATCATGCAAAAATCAATTGAAAACTCATAAAATTGTAGGAAAATAATTAGCTAATCATTAATTATTGCAATAAACTTAACCAAATTAACCTAGAAACATGCAAAAATCCATTGAAAATCTCCTAATTGATTAATGACTTGGGGGCAAGTAACAAAAAAGGAGAAGGGTTAGGGTTTTGTACTTAAGGTTTCAAGGAGAGTTGACGAAAGGATGGTGGTGGTGTGGTGGTTTGAGCAGTGGTGGAGAGCAAAACCAACTAGATGGTGGTCGCTAGTGGTAATGGTGGCGGTGGGCTGATTTTTGTGGAAATTTTCAAATTTTGGTCCAAAAGTCTTATCTTTGTAGAAAAGTATGGGATTTGGGATCAAAAACTAAATTAAATTGAATTTAGAAAGTGAAAATTAAAGGTTAAGAATTTTACTTGGCTTGACACTGGAATCGTGATATCACTTGATACGTGATCGCCTAGGATATCTCCAAGTTATCTCGTATGTGACCCAACATGAACCCAATCTTGCCTAGAAAATTGTTTTTCAAACTAAATTCGCACTTGAACTCATCTTTCTTGGAACACAAGCAATTTCAAAATTTCGAACTTTGTGTTGAATGAGATTGAAATCGAACTAGATAGAACTTCTCAAATTAATAGTCAATTGGAAAGGTTCGAACACTTATTTCTAATTGATTAACTAGGGCGATCTTTAACATTCAAACTAGAACAATTAACTTGATATTGCTATGAATTTGAAATCAGGAAACTGAAACAAGACCAATTGATGATCGATCTTAGTGAAATAAGCACATGTGATTTTGGTTGTTTTTTGCCCAAGGAATAGATAAAATCCATTTTTATAATTTTATCTATTCTCAAACTAATTATTATTGAATGAAAATACAAGTATTTAAAGAGTAAAACTAGCGTAATCTTAGATCACCAGACACACCTAGGGTTCGACCCAACTAAGGGTAGATTGGAACTTTTCTTTCTCTCCAAGATATATTAAAATAAAGATAAAAACAACCATCCTAAGTTTCCTTATCAATTAAATCAAATAGAAAATTACTTGACTTACAGATAAGAAAATTTACAAACTAATCCTAGAAAAGTCAAAAGGATATAATTAAAATATGGAAAAATATTTCAACCAACTACCAACTTGCATATTGGCCGAAATTTATATCTAATAAAGTCTTATGATGCTCGAAATTATTAAATAAATAAGGATAGAATTTTTCTTCCATAGATTAGTCAAGTCAAAGAGTTGACTAGGACTACATGGTATATTTTATATCTTACCCTGTCACTTACTAAATTCAGCCCTAAAATGAGATAGACATGGCCCAAATATCAAAATTCACGCCTCATCTAAGGAGAATTTGGCCCACATGAATTAAGTGATGAAATCTAGGGTTGTTTCGTGTTGGATCATAGTAACCTATCTCTTCTTGTTTGGCTCTTGAACAACAATTGCCAATCGAACTAATAAGGGCTTCGTTCCTTGATTAACCTTCTTGGCCCTACTCCTAGTTATTGGCCCACCAAATGGCACTCGAATCAAATCTTCAACGTCGCTGGGAGACATAGCTGGTTTGATTGCATCAGATTGGTATCAGAGCCATGGCTATAGGTATTTTTGAAATGATAAGGATAAGACAAGTTTTATACTTTAGTCCTTTTAAATTTGGGAAATTCCGAATGGTGCCCCTCAGTTTTGTACTTTTTCGAGTGGTGCCCAAAAAAAAGTTATTCCGTGTGGTACCCCCGAGTTTATTATTAGTCCGCCCCGTACCCTTTCATACATTTTCCCGTTAACTTTCCGTTAATTATCATTGGAAAAAAAAGAAAATAATTACATTATAAAAAAATCGAGTTAACCAAGAGATCAATCATTTTCCTTTTTTTAATTAGAAAAAAAATTGTAACCGGAGTCCAAGTCATTGCCGCTGAGTTCGACCCGACCACCTCGCGCCTGTTGAGCCAGATCGTCCGATCCACGGTTCCCTTCGCTCGGCTTCAAGGTCATCAACCTGATCTCGTAGTCGATCTGGTCGATCGAGAACCCTCTCAAACTACGCCCGGAGCTACCTCGACGACATCCTCGACCCCTGTGTGGGTCGGGTCATCTACCTCGATGTCGACGAGCTCTGGACCACCCGATTGAGCTGGAACAGGGTCATCGGGGCCCCGTAATACAACCACGCCATTTTCACACGCTACTTCAGGGGCGTGCGTTCTTGGGTCGGGCCTACTACTTCAACATAGGGGTGATGGTGATGGATTTTGGGGGATGGAAGGCAGGGGATTTCCGGCGGAAGATCGAGGGGTGGAGGGAGGTCTAGTAGAAGATATACCAACTCCATCTTTTTATGTATTTATTTTGTTTTCTTTTTTCAATGGGAATTGACGGAAGTTAAGAGTAAAATGTATAAAAGGGTATGGGACGGACTAATAATAAAACTCGGGGGTACCAAGCGGAATAACTTTATTTTTTGGGCACCACTCGGAAAAGTATAAAATTGAGGGGCACCATCCAGAATTTCCCTTTAAATTTTTATTCAATATTATCTTTTGTAAGTATTTACATGATTAATTTCCCCATATAATTGATGTATTTGAAAATATTATTTTTATTAATATTTTGTGTAAGTAAAATTCGTACAAGATACGAGAATGCATGTTAGTTAAAATATAAGAATAGCGATCAACTCTTTTGATAATACGAAAAAAAAAACAGATGGGTTAACCCGAACCCGTAGAATGTGGGTTAGGGTTGAGTAGGGTTGAGCATTGGTTATAAATCGAACTGACAAAACCAAATCGGACCGAACATCAAAATTTGGCTTAAGGTGAACCGAAAACATAAATGAATTGGTTCAGAATCGTTTAGGTTTTGATGATTTGAGAAGGATAGAATGTTATCCTTTGGAAAATTCTAGTTGAACTGAACCAAAACCGAAATTTGGGAAATATCTAAACCGAAAACTAAACCAAATAATATCAGTTTCAATACATTTCGGTACGGTTAGGCTTGAATTTTCGGTTTAAACCTACCTATACTCAACCCTAGAGTTGAGTATTTTTTGACCCGTAACCTAGAATGAACCCGAAACAACCCGCCTGAACCCTACATGTTTAATAGATCTATTTTGCACTATATACCCAGCTGTAGAGCTGTTGTATTGCGTGTAATCTCCTAAGTTTGGACATTGGGCTTGTAATTGTATAATCTAGTGTATGTGTGTGTGTTGCCAAAACGGGCCTATTCTCGCATGAGCTTGTATTGGGCCAAACTGTCCAATACCAGCACACCCGAGATAGCCCAACTCTGGTGACTCTGGCTCATTTACTAGAACAATGTCATTTGAGGCATTTAGGGTTTAGGCGTGCCATATATAAGGCTTGCCTTCTCACTTGTGCCTCTTGTTGGATTCTTCAAAGAGCATCTAGGGTTTGTCCTTCAAGATCGTTCACTCAGCTTGCTTGCCTGAGATTGACGCTGGCGACCTGAGCTCCCTCTGAAATCCAAACTTGGAAGAGAGAAAGAGAGTGCACCTTGGAGACCTTTTTGGTTGTTCGACTTGTTCGAGTTGTGCACTTCTCACTTTGCTTCTCTCTCCGATTGCTTGCTTGTATTTACAGTTCCCTTTGCCCTTCTATATTCCCCTTGGATCTCTGGCATTTTGATTGAGGCTCAAAGCCGATAAAACTTCGTTTGATTGTCTTTTTTCTTTGATTTCTGTTTGCTTGAGTTCTACTTTGTTTTCCACACTTCAATTTGGTATCAGAGCCAAGTTGGCTCGTACAGATCTAGGGTTTGAAGTTTTCTGGACTTTCTAGTCCTGTATCTTCGAATCTAGAGTTTGTTCTTGGTTTTGCTTGAGTTGGATCTTGAGATCTGAGGCTCACTTTGCTAGATCTGGAAGCTTGACTTGCCAGATCTTGAGCTCTCTACTATTGACTCTTCATCTTCCTTCTCTTGCTCTTGAAGCTTCTCTTGCTATGTTCCTTTGAGTGTTTGTAACTCTCTGGATCTAAAGTCTTGAGTCCCTTCTTCGTCTTTTTTGGTCTGGATCTAGGGTTCTAAAGGTAAGAAACTCTCTAGAACTCAGATCCATAGGGTCCGTAAAGTAATTGTGCTTTAAAATCGCATTTAAACTTGCAGTCTCAACTATTTCAAGTGTTTTTTAAGTTGCATGCTTGCTTTGCTTGCTTCTGAGTGGTAGATCTCCGATTCCCTTTGCTAGAAATGGGCGGGGGATTCTTGATAAACTGGGTTCCAGTTATACTGGTGTTATCCCGTTGTCGAATCCTACAAGAAGCTCTTGCAAAAGAGCGTCTTTGCCCAGATCTGAAACCCTAAAGCTTGATTTGGGGCTTTTGATCCTTATTTGTGACTTGTTTGTTACTTGTGCTAGTTTACCACTTCACTTGATATCTGTAGAGACTTGCAACAGGCCAAAGCCTTGTCTTGTTGGTCCTTTTGAGTAGCCTCTTTGCATACAATCTGCAGGTCTTGGTTACTTATTGTGAGAATCTCTGTTTGAGTCTCACCTGTTGATCTATCTGTCTCTCTGACTCTCTGAGATGCTATTCTCTCTCTGAGCAAGGCTCATTATGTTTGATCACTCATCTGTACGCATAAAGCCACTTGATGGCTCTTCTGACTTTTCTATGTGGTAATTAAAGATGAAAGTTGTCTTGATTAAAGAAAAATGTTGGGTTGTTGTTGATGAATCATGGTCTGACACTTTTGATGCTGCTAAAAAGAAGGAAATGGATCAAATAGCTCATTCTGAGATTATTATTCGCTTATATGATGAAGTTGCTCACCAAGTGGTCGTAGTACACACTTCTAGGAATCTCTGGAAGGCGTTCAATGACCTCTATCAGGTAAAATCCTTTCCCTCTGTCATTAGCTTGCTTAGTCACATCTTTACTTTCAAAATGGATGTCTTTGTGTCTCTGAATGATAATCTTGATAGATTTGATGAACCAAGATTTGGAAAGGTGTGGTGATAAAGTTGTTGAATCTCACCAAGCTATGCTTTTGCTCACTTCTCTACCTTCCCAATTTGATAATTTTAAAGATGTGTTTGAGTTTAATCAAGATGGCATAAATGGTCTGACTAAAAAGAGGATTATTGATGTTATAACTCAGAAAAATGAGACCATGAAAGTGTTTAAGTGTAAACCTGAAAAAGAGTCTAAAACTGAAGTCATGTTTACTAAGGGAAAGTATAAAAACCAGAAGAAGAGCTATAAGAAGAAAGAAAAGGAATCTGACTCTTCTAGCTCCAATTCTGGGAATACCAAACCCAAGTCTGAGAAAAAGAACCTTAAATGCCACTACTGTGGTAAAGGTACTCACTTGATTAATGACTGTTTTAAGAAGAAGAAAGATGAGGCATTGGAAACCTCCATAAAAACACGGAATGGTACTTCTGCAATTGTTGAGTCACACCTTTCCGATTCTTCTAAGTTGCTTATGTGTGCATATCATGTTAATTCTGATCATGATGCTTGGATACTTGATTCTGGCTGCACTATGCATGTTACTCCTCATTAGTGGTGTGTTCGGTTCCAAGGAACCGGGGAACCGAACCGGAACTGAACCGGAAAAAAACTGGCGGTTCCGGAACCGAAACCGGTGGAACCGGGGGTCGGTAGGTTCCGGTCCCGGTCCCGGTTCCACGTTCCTTGGAACCGAAGAACCGGCGGTTCCGGAACCGGAACCGGAACCTCCGGTTCCATCACTTAAAAAAATAAAATATTCCGCAAAAATGGGGAACCGCGATCGCGGTTTTGCAATTTCAATTTTTTTAAATTTTTTTTAATTTTTTTAAGGTTCGGAACCGAACCGGAACCGAAACCGGAAAGAATCGGAACCGAACCGGAACCGGAACCGAACCGAGGAACCGGGGACCCCCCGGTTCCAGGGTTCCGAGGAACCGGAACCGCCGGTTCAGGAACCAAACACACCACTACTCCTCATAAGTATGTGTTTGATTACTTGCATCTTTGTGATGAGGGTGAGGTAAGGTTGGGTGATCATTCTTCTCTTAAAATTAAGGGTGTTGGTATTGTTCCTTTTAAAATCCATGATGGTAATGTTAGAATTCTCCAAAATGCTAGGTGGGTACCTGACTTAAGGAGAAATTTGTTGTCTGAAAGCATGTTTGATGACCTTGAGTGTCATATCCACACCCATAAAGGAGTCAGAAATGTCTCTAGAAATAGGAAAGTCCTTGTAAAAGGAATTAAAAAACGTGGACTTTATCATGTCATTGGTTCTCCTGTTATGACCGTGTCTTCTGAAGTGGCTGCTTGCATGAATGTTGATTCAACTAAGTTATGGCATGCTAGACTAGGTCATATAGGAAACAAGGGATTCCATTATCTGTTCAAGAATGGATATTTAAGTAAAAAACCCTCTGATTTGAGCATGTGTGAAAACTGTGTGTTTGGGAAACTTACCAGAACTCCCTTCTCCAAATCCAATTTTGTTGCTCAAAAGCCACTTGAGTATGTACATGCAGACCTATGGGGACCTGCCCAGGTGGAAACAGTTGGTGGCAAGAAGTATTTCTTATCATTAATTGACCACTATTCTAGGAAGGTCTGGGTGTACTTACTCAAGGCTAAGAGTGGCACATTTGAAATGTTCAAATTCTAGAAACAAACTGTTGAGGGTCAATCTGAGTTTAAGTTGAAATGTCTTAGAACTGATAATGGCCTTGAGTTTTGCAATCATGTTTTTGATGTTTTCTGCACTGAAAATGGTATTAAAAGGCACTTGACTGCGCCAGGCACACCTTAGCAAAATGGCATTGCTGAGAGGACGAACATGACTCTGCTTGAAAAGGCAAGGTGTTTGCTAATCAGTGCTGGGATGAAACATTCCCATTGGGGAGAGGCTGTCACAACAGCTTCTTACCTAATAAATAGATCCCCTTGTTTTGCCATTGGTTTCAAAACTCCACAAGAAATGTGCAGTGGAACTAAACCTAACATTGCATACTTGAGACCTTTTGGATGCACTACCTATGCTCTTAATAATGCTGGGAAGTTAAATCCTAGAGCCCAAAAGTATGTGATGTTGGGATACCATGAAGGGGTTAAAGGCTACAAATTGTTACTCATACAACCTGGAGGCTATAGAGTAATAGTAAGTAGGGATGTCACTTTCAATGAAAGTGACTTCCATTTCAAAAATGTTCTTACATCTTCTCCTGAGCATTTAGACAGGTCTGAACAAGTTCATACTCCATTCTATATTGCTCCACCTCAAAATGAGTTGTTTGATGAGGATTTTGACATTGGTTATTCCCCATCTCACTCTGGAAATTCTGGTATTGGTAATTCTAATGAGGACTTGAATGCTCAAGCAAGTACTGAAGAGCACTTAACTATGCAACCTCACCAATCAGGTGGGGGAGGTAAGTTCACATTCTTCTCCTTCTACTTCTATGCATGTGCATGAGCCTCTCGATGAATTGCATGATCCTTTGCATGATTCTGTCTCTGACTTGCATGATGTGGTTGATCCTGTTGAGGATACTCCCTTTGATGAGGTGCCTAATTTGAACAACTATCAATTGACTAGAGATAGAGCCCCTAGGGTTAAGATTCCTAACAAGAAGTATGTGAACAATTTTGATGATTTTGGTTTCATTATTGCTTATGTGTTGAATGCTTATACTCGTGACTTGTTTGAGCATGTTGTTAAATGTGTTCATTCTTATCTTTGGTTGAATTCCATGAATGAGGAAATTAAGTCTATGCACAACAATAAAACTTGGATCTTGGTTCCCAAACCTAAGAATTCAAGAGTTATTGATTGCAAATGGATTTATAAACTCAAAGAGGGAGCCATTGCTACTGATCCACCTAGATACAAAGCTAGGCTAGTAGCAAAAGGCTTCTCTCAGAGAGAAGGAGAAGATTATCATGACATTTTTGCTCTTGTTGCTAAGTATAAAACCATGAGATTGATGCTTGCTATGTCTGTTGTTTATGATCTTGAAATTGAATAAATGGATGTTAAAACAACTTTCTTGCACGGTGACCTAAAAGAAACAATTTATATGAAACAACCTAAAGGTTTTGTTGATCCTTCTAAGCTTGATCATGTATGCTTGTTGAAGAAATCCATATATGCTTGAAGCAATCACCTAGGCAGTGGAATATAAAGTTTGATAATTGCATGAAAATCTTTAGGGTTCCAGTCTAGCAAGTATGATTCATGTTTGTACTTTAAGCATGTCAAGTCTGATTTGCCCATTTATGTCTTGCTTTATGTTGATGATATGCTTTTGATTTGCAAATCCATTTCTAAGATCAATGATGTGAAAAGGGCCCTTAGAAAGAACTTTGACATGAAAGACCCAGGTCATGCTCAAATGATCCTAGACATTAAGATTGTTAGAGATAGGTCTAAGAAACAAATCATGCTTACTCAATCTGATTATTTGCATAAGGTGCTTGATAGATTTCATGCTTTGAATGCTAAACCCTCCTCCATGCCTTTAGGAGGGCACATTGACTTGACAAAAGCCAAGATGCCTCTCTCCAAAGATGAGGAGGGTAAAATGTCTTATATCCCCTATGATGTTGCAGTTGGTTCTGTTATGTATGCTATGATTTGCACCAGACCTGATCTTGTTTTTGCCATCAGTGTTCTGAGTAGATATATGTCTGAACCATGTGAGAAACATTGGCATGCCATGAAATTCTGCTTGAGATGTATTGCTGGCATTGCCAACTTTGGTTTGCTCTATGGTGTTCATTCTTCTCCTTCTGAACTCTATGGTTATGTTGACTCTGACTTTGCTAGCAACAAAGACAATAGAAAATCCACCACCTCATATGTCTATACTTGGTGTGGGAATTGCATCTCTTGGAAGTCTCAGCAGCAGTCTATTGTTGCTCTATCCTCTACTGAGGCAGAGTACATAGCTGCCACTGAAGCTTCTAAGGAAGCAATCTGACTCCAAGAACTATTGAGGGAAATTGAAGGTAAGAACTATATGTCCAAATTGCATATAGACAGTCAGAGTCCCCTCTATTTGTGCAAAGATCCTATGTACCATGAAAGGACCAAACACATTGATGTGAGGTACCATTTCATCTGGCAAAAGGTAGTAAAGAAAATAACTCTGGTTGAAAAGATTGATGGGACTTTCTACACGTGATCGAGCCAGAACAGAGCTGAGGAGGGTGATTGGGCCGGTGATAGAAAGACTGTAAGACCAGGGATCAACAAAACAAGGAAACAAGTTTTACTTTTGATGTAAACTTAGGAATTAGGAGGGCAAATTGTAGAGCTATTGTATTGCGTGTAATCTCCTAAGTTTGGACATTGGGCTTGTAATTGTATAATCTAGTGTATGTGTGTGTTGCCAAAACGAGCCTATTCTCGCAGGAGCTTGTATTGGGCCAAACGGCCCAATACCGGCACACCCGAGATAGCCCAACTCTGGTGACTCTGGCTCATTTACTAGAACGATGTCATTTGAGGTATTTAGGGTTTAGGCGTGCCATATATAAGGCTTGCCTTCTCACTTGTGCCTCTTGTTGGATTCTTCAGAGAGCTTCTAGGGTTTGTCCTTCGAGAGCGTTCACTCAGCCTTGCTTGCATGTGCACTTCTCACTTTGCTTCTCTCTCCGATTGCTTGCTTGTATTTACAGTTCTCTTTGCCCTTCTGTATACCCCTTGGATCTTTGGCATTTCGATTGAGGCTCAAAGCCAATAAAACTTCGTTTGATTGTCTTTGTTCTTTGATTTCTGTTTGCTTGAGTTCTACTTTGTTTTCCGCACTTCACCAGCCCCTACTGTTGTCTTTATATTAATCACTTCTCTGAGATTTTATAAGCTTCAAGCCATATTCAAGAGTGATTTCAAAAAAATTATACACAGGTGAAAAGAATAAAAAGAGATGAAAAAAGTTTTCCAAACACAAAAAAGAAACGTCGCCTGAGAGATTCGAACTCTCGCGGGGAAACCCCCATGTACTTAGCAGGCACACGCCTTAACCACTCGGCCAAAGCGACTTTGTTGCGTTCTTTAGGAACGATTATAATTTATTAAAATATTGATGGTTTATCTCATGTATTATAATAGTAAAATGCCCATTGGTATTACTTTGAATATATTATTCATGTACTTTATAGTTTCGCGTTTATTTTTTTACTAAAATATTGTTTGAATCAAAATACTCCCATTACATCAGTTATATGCTTCCATATGGAATATGGATCATCCCCATTGAACCTTTAACTAACAAAAACAACAACAACAACAACAACAACAACAACAACAAGCTATCCAGTTATGTGCTTACATATGCACCTGAAACCCTTAACTAATACTCCGTACAAATAAGAGAAAATGTTTTTTTTTTTTTTGGTGATTTTATCAAATCTTTTGGTGCTATATATGTCATGCAAACTCGAGAAACAATACATGTAGTTCATTTGGCATGTCTCCCTAGTCCCTATGACAATAACTACTAAAATTAAGAATACACAAATTGCCAGAGTTATTGATAATCAATCACAAAAGAGGAAATTGAAGGATTTGGACAAAATTTTGTGTACTGCACAGTTGTATTAGAATTAATAAAACAACAAAAAAAAAAAAGGAAGAAAGAGGGATGCCAAATGAAATTGTGATTTATCTCCCCCTTTCCTTGTACACAATCTCATACAGGAATATCAAATCACAGACGCGCCAACTGCAACATATGTGCAGGGTTTCTCAACACATGACAATAGCAACAATGAAATTTATGACTGAATATCCTTGCTAAGCTTCTACACAATCATCCAGGAATTTTCTTTTATATGACATTCTGTTTCTGTCAAAATTTATACAAATCTATACAGTTTCAACGATCATACAAAGAAAACAACACCTAACATTCCATTACTTTCCCAAACCTCAATTCAGTTTCTCTGAACATAAAAAAAAAAAAAAAATCACCTGTAATCTCCACATGAGCAAAGCCCATGTCTGAAATGATGAAACATCTTTGGATCCCCAACTATAATCTCCCTTTGAGTCGCCTCCGAGATCTTTCTCACAGCTTCATGGCAATCTTTGCATATCCTAACACTATTCTTAACAAGCACAGGGCTTCCAACACTAGTAGAGATCAAACTGAAGGCAATCCCTAACCTAACACTATGAAACTCAGCTTTCCTTGCTCTTTCCCTAGCCAATTCTTCAGGCCTAAACTTGGTTAAATTATGAATAAACTTATCCTCACTAATCTTTCTCCGTAGTATGTCTAAAACATCATAGATTTTGCTGGTTTCATGATGCGATCTATCGTGATCTAGAAACTTGTAAATCTTGCCAGAAATCTCAATAAGGGTGTACCTGGGTTTCTTGTGTATTGACTTTTTTCTCATTGCATTCTTGATTCGTTCTACGTCTTCCCACCTTCCAGCTTCAGCATACATATTGGCAAGCAATATGTAGCACCCAGTGTTATCATGCTGTATTGTGAAGATTATGTTTGATGCATATTCAGCATTTTCTATGTTGTCGTTGTTTCTGCTAGCAGTCAACAAAGCGCCCCATATTCTTGCAGTCGGAACCAAGGGCATTTCTTCTATGAAACTTCTGGCCTTGGCCAGGTTTCCAGTACGACCAATTAAGTCAACCATACAACCATAATGCTCTATTCCAGGATCAAGCCCGTAATCCAATTTCATCATATTGAAATACTTCCAGCCTTCATCAACTAGCCCGGAATTGCTACAAGATGATAAAAGTGAAACAAATGTGCTTTCGTTGGGATCGATTCCGCTTTCTATCATTTGAGAGAATAATCTTATAGACTCTTCCCCAAATCCATGGAGTGCATAAGCCATAATGATTGTATTCCAAGTTATAAGATCCTTTGGAAATGCTAGATCAAAACATTTCCGTGAAGTATTGATATCTCCGCATTTCGCATATGCATATATGATAGCATTAGAAATGTGCACGTTTCTTAGATAGAGGTTAGATTTTATCACATAACCATGAATTTGCTTCAATTCTTGCAAAGAGGCTAACTCAGCATAAGCCGGTAGGATGCTGGCTGTTGTAATTGAATCTGGTTCATGATCTGACTCCCAAATTTCTCTGTACAACGTCAAGGCCTCTTTGTAATTCATATTTTGCACATAAGCTGTTACCATAGCATTCCATGATACCAAATTTTTTCGGTCAATTTGCTGAAAAACAATCTCTGCTAAATCAACCCTCCCACATGCCCCATACATGTGCATCAAAGCAGTACTCAGCACAGTGTAAGGAAGAAAATATCTTCTAATAGCAAAACCATGAATTGCTTTTCCCTGCAAAAGAGCTTCTAATTGTGTGCACGCAGGAAGCGCACTTATCAACGTGATTGTGTCAGGCACCAATTTATCAAACTCTTGCATCTTCCTCAAGGAAGTTAATGACTCATGGGGTTGATTATCGAGAGCATAGCCAGAGATTAAGGCATTGTAGCATCCTACACTTCTCTGAGGTAAATAATCCAAGAACGTTTGAGCATAGTAAACCTTTCCACATTTGCTATACATGTCAACAACTGATGTTTGTATCATAACATCCATTTCAAACCCATTTCTCAAAATCAGGTTATGAAGTTCCTTTCCACTTTTCAAAGAACATTCAATTGAACAAGCACCAAGAGCACTGATAATGCTAAACCTATCAGGTACAAATCCAGAATCTAACATTTCCTTAAAAAGCGCTAGCGCTGTACTTCCATTATCAGCAGCAACATACCCACTGATGATTGAATTCCAAGAAACCAAGTCCTTCGTTTCCATTTCCTCGAATACCCTCTCAGCAGAGCTCATGAACCCAAGCTTTGCATACATTGCGATTAGCGAATTGGCTATGTAGAGATCCACATCCAGCCCATTTTTCACCAGATTACCATGAAGATTCTGTCCCTCAACCAATGCCAACAACGCACCACACGCTTTGATCACAAACGGGAAAGTGAAGTTATCCGGCCTTATCCCTTGCACCCGCATCATGTAATAAAAATCAACAGCCTTTTCGTAGAACCCGTCTTCAACCAACAACCGAATCATCACATTCCAAACGGAAGTATCTGACTGAGGCATATTTTCAAACAGCTGGAGTGCATCCTCCAAACGGCCCGACTTCACATGATCACAAAGAGAACGCACTAGCGAAAGATGATCTTCTCCTCCAACTCCATCAGAATTCAGCCTCTTCCATCGTTTCCCGCGCCTGTTGTATGCAAAGGAAGCTCTAAGCTTGGAAGTTGGAGACGGGGTTTGAACGGCAGAGGGTATTAAAGGTCTTGTGAGCTGAAATTGCTTGGAGAATTCAGAGGTAAATGGGTGGTGGGAGTGAGCGAGAGCTGTAGCCATGTTTATAAGTTGGTGTGATGGAAATTCAATATATCCAAGTGATTAATCAGACATCTTTCTGGTTGATTATGAGAAGCCTTTGGGACAGTGGAGAAAGTGACAGAGCGTCCATCAAAATTCGTAGGAAACACACACAATTCAACTAATGAAACCAGTAAAGAAGAAGAGAAAAGTTCGTAACAAATTAATGGTTCTCAGCTTCTCACTCACATCTGCCCTCTGTTGTTGGTGCTAGTGTGCTGCCCACCGGAGCTGCCAATTACTGGATTTTTTTTTTTTTCTCTTGGGTGTTTTCGGCTGAGCAAATTAGATAACGATTTACTTATTTATGTCCCAGGAAAAATTAAATATAACCTAAAATGCTTACAAATAACATTTTGTTACTTCGCGTAACTCCAGAACAAATTGCTTCATCATTCTAATACTTTAGATGTAGGGTCTGGTTGTGATATAGCTTTGAACAGCTTTCGAAATTTGTGCAACTTCGATCCTTTGTTGTTCTCTGCCGTGATGTACCAGCCCCCCTTTTATGAAAAAATTGACTACAATGTACTTTGATATGGTAGAGAAGAATCTGGTGAGTTTGTACAACCCCAGTGCTAGGGAAAAGGATATCCTCATAAGTAACAAGTCAGCACACTTTTTGGACTTGTTGAGAACCCTCCCAATTGAAGGGTTAGGACAGACGATGCACCCAAAACAATTCAGGTGTGTTTTGGGCTATCGTCTTGCTCTTCCTATGTATCCAGCTGGTTTTACTTGTCGTTGTTGCTCTTCCAAAACCATAGATTGTTTTGGCGATCACGCGTTCCACTGTGGGAATGATATTGGTCTTAAGTTCCGCCATAACCTAGTCTGGGACGTGTTGGGTGATATTTGTACTCAGGCTGGGGTTTTTGTGCAAAAGGAGGTACCTCTTGAATTTCTGTCCGAGGAAGGTAGAGATCTCCGACCTGCAGATCTTCTGGTTTACTCTTGGGATAGAGGGAGAAACGTCTGTTTAGATGTCACATGTGTCTCTCCCTTTGCGGGTGCTGGAGTTGATGCTTTTGTCCATGGAGTTGTTATTTCTAATGCTCTTGTCCGTAAAAAGAGGAAGTATGAATTGAAGTGCACAGACAATGGATATAGTTTTATTGCTTTTGCTTTCTCTATTTTTGGAGAGTTAGGGAGCAATGCCCTTGAGTTTTTGTCTAGGGTCGCACGGGCTGCTCATAGTAGCACGGCTAATGTTAATATTCGTTCCTTTATTTTCCAGTGTTTGTGTTTTGCCTTGAATAAGGGTGTCGGGACCCAGTTAGTTGTTAGGCTCTCATCCAACTTTATATAAAGTAATTATGCAATTGAATAAACTTTATATATAAATCAAAATTTCAATTGATTTCTTTTTTCTTGTTTAATGGTACGATTTATTAAAACATATGATTAATCATGCATTTTAGGATAATGGGCTATTGACTTTCACAGTCACTAGTATATTTCTTACTTATGATGTCATTTTTAGACACTGGATTGCTTAAATCACAAAATAAAAGACAACTTTGAACCAAATAACCTGTCCGTCAGTCTTCATTGCATGTTTTCTCCAATTGGAGGTGAGTTTAAAGAAAAAGGAAATCGTCGCCTGAGAGATTCGAACTCTCGCGGGGAAACCCCATGTACTTAGCAGGCACACGCCTTAACCACTCGGCCAAAGCGACTTTGTTGTCCTACTTTAGTTGGACAAATAAAAATTATATTGTACACGTGAAAATGAAAATACACTAGCTAAAGTAGCTCGTTAATGTTTTATTTTTATAAGTTTGATGGGTTAATGCTTGAGTGAACTAAAGGAGCGTCTACTTAGAGATAATACCGGGACATTTGTGCCGGGATTTACCTTCAAGTGTGGTTCCTGTACCGCCTTTCATGCTGAACTTCTGATTCCACAACAGCATCTGGCGAGCCAAGGGTGTGCAAGAATTGAATACCATGGAAAAGAGTGTGCAAGTGTGGTTCCTGTACCGCTTTCGTGCTGAACTTTGGGCTCTTTTCCATGGTATTCAATTCTTGCACACCCTTGGCTCGCCTGATGCTGTTGTGGAATCAGATTCTTTGGTCGCTCTTAATCTGTTGCAGAACCATGATTTAGTGACTCATGCTGACTTTTTCTTGATCCAGTCATGTCAGAGCTTAATCAATAACTGCGCTGGCTCAATCCGATTTCAATACATTCGGGTCGAGCAAATACCGCTGCGGATTACTTGGCCAATTGGGATCATGTTTTGAATATGTCTTTTCTTTTGCTGGATGCCTGGATGTACCTCCCCCTCCCCTCTTTCATTATATGCAACTTGATGTTGCTGTGTAAGAAGTTTTCATAACTGGTAATTACATGCTACTTTGTTGAGGAACCAACTCAACAAGGGATTTAAGAACCAGGAAAGAGCTCAAAGATGACAAAACAACGTTTAAACACGGAACATCTGCATTACTATTTCATATATACATATAAGAGTCAGAGATCTCCAAACCTCCATCATAAGTTTCTTACTACTACATTATAAATTTATAACAAGCTTAACGTGCACGCACATATTGGTGGATGAACATCCATCCTAGTAGGCTAAATAACATGACACTTGAGATTCTTCAATGGCAATTAAAACCCAGTTCAAAAGTAGCAGCATCTCTCCCATTTAGCTTCCGCAAGCTAGACATTCATCACGGTTTGTCAACGAACAAACCATTTGAGCCAGTTTAGTGTCGTCATCTTCTCCTGTGCTACTAACCTTCTCCTATATCATTGGATACAATTAAAAAAAAATATCAGAGCACAAGAAAAAAAAAACAGAAAGCAAATTGCAAGAGTTTACTAAACACTTTTTGTATACCTTGAGCATAGAGTGATCTACAGTAAACTTGATGGCATCAGCAGCAGCTCTTGATCTCAGATAATACATTCCTGTCTTCAACCCCTTTTTACCCATAACAGATGAATTACATTCAATTAGCTCACAGAAATTTGCATTTTTAGCTATTAATGTTAATTTTGATAGAGACAAAGCAAGCAAACCTTAGACCAGGCATGGAAGTGCAGAGAAGTAAGTTTTCCAAAGTTGGGTTGGTCCATGTGTATGTTCAAGCTTTGGCTTTGATCAATATAGCATCCACGATCAACCGCCATATCAACCAAGGTTCTTTGCTTAATCTCCCACACAGTCCTGATTATAGACATCCAAGTTCAGCAGGGAATCCACAGGGAAAGAATGTAGAGATACTTTTTTTTATTAAAAAAAATCCATACTTGTAGATTGATTTAAGATCTTCAGGAACTTCAGGTATCTTCTGAACAGATCCCTCCTCATATATGATCCTGTTCTTCAGAGAAGGAGACCAAAGACCCATCTCCGTCAAGTCAAGGAGAAGGTGTTTGTTAACCACAACAAATTCACCGCTGCAATAACACACAATAAATGTTTAGGATTTTTTATATCAGGCCTAGATTGAAGATATGTAAACTAGATGCTGAAGCAAACCTGAGCACTCTACGGCTATAGATGTTGGAAGTGTATGGCTCAAAGCACTCATTGTTTCCAAGAATCTGGCTTGTTGAAGCAGTGGGCATAGGGGCTATGAGCAATGAGTTTCTAACTCCATGTGCAGCTATCATCTCCCTCAGTGAACCCCAATCCCACCTGTCAGAAGGTGTAACTCCCCACATATCTGGCTGAATAATTCCCTGCAATTGAATAATCACACTTAGCAGGCACTAACACAACATCATGTTTCTTACAAAACTTGTTGAATTCATTCCACTTGCAAGAACACACTTAAGAGCGCATTTGGATTACTCCAGATAATGCTTTATCTAGCATTATAATGCAAGATAATGCATTGTAATGTAAGACTGCAATAAAAAAAATATTAGAGCAAGTTATTTACCTTGCTCACAGGACTGCCTTCATATGTCTCATAAGGACCTTCTTTTATAGCAAGCTCACAAGAAGCTTTAAGGGCATTGTAGTAAATGGTCTCAAATATGTCTTTGTTCAGTTGTTGAGCCTGCACATGTGTAAGAAAACCACATCAGACATTTGCAAGGGCATCAAAACACAATGACAAATTATTGACTGATTTTACCTCTGGAGAGTCAAAAGGCATGCCAAGCAATATGAATGCATCTGCAAGGCCTTGTACTCCAATACCAATAGGCCTGTGCCTCATGTTTGATCTCTTAGCAGTTTCAACAGGATAGTAATTGACATCAATTATCTTGTTGAGGTTTATAGTGACTATTGAAGTAACCTGCACCAACAACAGAACAAACATTGATTTACTACTTGAATAAGGATTTAAGGAGCGTTTCATGCTACAAAGGCAAACAAACCTCTGCTAACTTGTCAAAATCAAAGTAACGGTTTGCTGAACCCCTGCTTCCAACAAGTTTAGAAGGCTGTGACTCAGCAGGAACTCCCTATAAGAATATTGTGCAAGGTAAATCAAGATCAGTAACATCAAATAGACTTCATAGTCATTGTTCATAAGGGTTCATATATGAAGCTGAAAAAACTACAGCAAAAGAAAATACCTTCTCTCTAACATATCTGGGAAGAGCAATTGAAGCAAGATTGCAGACTGCAGTTTCAGTAGGACTAGTGTACTCTATTATCTCAGTACACAAGTTAGAAGACTTAATTGTGCCAAGATTTTGCTGGTTGCTTTTCCTGTTGCAAGTATCCTGAAAAAAAGATGCAGAAGATCTTAAACCACTCATAACCAGCAAAAAAAACATGTAAGGGAAATCCCACATTGAATAGTACATCAATTCACCTTGAAAAGCATATATGGAGTGCCAGTTTCAATCTGAGATTTCAGAACCTCAAACCACAAACTTTGAGCCTGTACAACCTTCTTTGCTTTTCCCTAGAGCAAAATACAGTCAAATCAGAGTAGACATCAGCATATGTACATTAGGAGTATATTCTCATGGCAAGAACACATACTTCTTCAGATAGAATATAATCCAATACCTCTTTTTCATACTTAGTGTACAGTAAATTGAATTCTTCACCCCAGCAATCAGCCAAACCAGGTGACTCATTGGGGCAAAACAAAGACCAAACCCCATTGCTTTGAACCCTCTCCATAAACAGATCAGGAACCCAAAGGGCAAAAAACAGATCACGGGCACGCTGTTCTTCCTGTATATCAGAACATTTGTTTAGTTAACAAGTGTTTGAGAGAAAAGAGAATGCAATATATATCCCAAATCCAATGTAAGCATTACCTTTCCATGGTTTTTCCTAAGCTCAAGAAAATCAAATATGTCAGCATGCCAAGGCTCAAGGTATACAGCAAAAGCACCTACACCCACCCACAATTAGATATGAAATCAGGAACAATCAATCTCACTGATAATCTAATATCCACAATCCGTTAACAATCAGACAAAAATGGGTCAGCAACTGATTACCTTTTCTCTTTCCACCTCCTTGATCAACATAACGAGCAGTGTCATTAAATACCCGAAGCATTGGAACAATTCCATTGGAAGTCCCGTTTGTCCCACGAATGTAACTGCCTGTGGCACGAATATTGTGAACAGAGACACCAATTCCTCCAGCAGATTTACTAATCACAGCACACTCCTTTAGAGTGTCATATATTCCTTCAATACTATCTTCTTTCATGCACACAAGAAAGCAGCTGCTCAACTGCAATTTGTAACAAAGCAATCCATAATGAATATCAACATTAACACAACAAGCAAGTGTATAAATTGAAACCTAAATCGATGTCATACTTGTGGCCTTGGTGTACCAGCATTGAACAAGGTTGGAGAAGCGTGAGTAAACCATCTTTGAGACATCAAATGGTATGTTCTTATAGCAGAATCGATGTCCTCCTTGTGAATTCCAACAGAAACCCTCATGATCATGTGCTGAGGCCTCTCAACAACCTTGCCCCCAATCTTCAGGAGGTAGGATCTCTCAAGGGTTTTGAAACCGAAGTAATCAAAATCAAAATCACGGTCATAGATTATCTCACTGTCAAGGCGAGCAGCATTCTGAAGAGAAATATATAGCATAATACACCATCAGCACTCAAAAACACTCAATTAGACAGGATTATAACATGATAAATAAGCTTAGTATCAATTACCTTCATGATAATTTCATAAACATCATCAGCAATTAGAGGAGCCTTTAACCCAGATCTCTCACTGTAGTGATAGTACATGTCCTTGATACTATACAATCAAAGACAAAATACAGTTACTAACACAATAGAGCACATAGGAACCTAGAAAACACCATCAATCGGCACAATCAACGAAAACCTACGTTTCTGAGAAGCTTTTCTTCGTGTTCTTGTGCAGATTCGAGACAACAATACGCGCAGCCAACTGCAAGCAATTCAAAGCACGAGTAAGCCATAGATCCGGAATTCGCACGGGTAACAAGAGGAATCAGGAAAAGATAAGCAATCAGGATCTCACCGATGCGTAATCAGGGTGATTAGCAGTCAAGGCGGCAGCGGTCTCGGCGGCCAATTCATCAAGTTGGCTGGTGGTAACACCCTTGTAAACCCCAGCGCACACTTTCTGGGAAACGAGAACCGGGTCACAGTGCTCAGTGCTGAGCCCATAACTCAACTTCTTCAAGCGAGCAGTAATTTTGTCGAAGTGCACCGTCTCCTGTCGCCCATCTCTCTTCACAACATACATCCTCACTATTTTGCTCTTTCTTTCTCACAGGAATTCCGTCGAACACTTTCTGTGCACTCTCACACGGAAACTTGCCCAAAACCCTCTTCTCTCTATATAGCAACGCGAGGGAAAAAAAAGTAGATAGGAGGAGCGGCTGATTTGAAAATGTGGTTTTTGCGCGATTCTAGGGTTTTTCCTTCCAAATTTCCCGCCACCCAATAGCTTCTTTGGTACTCTTGTCCCCCTTATCTCTCTTTGACGGATTCGAAATGAAAATGATGGTGGGGACCTTATTTAAAACACAATGGGCTTCTCTCTTATGTGCGCGGGCGAAAAAAGTTGGCGCTGCGGATAAGGCGCCATTTTGAATTCCCTTTTATTTGACAAGGGAGAATATGGGCCCACCGATTGTTCATAATTGGGCCGAACTGGATCACTGGCCCAGGAATAATTGTTAAAGAAGATTTGTTATTTTTGCTAATCCAATCAATGTTTGTAAGTTGTAAGACAATCAAATTATAATGCAAGTACACAATATAGGTTAGGTAGGAGCAGGGCATGACCATGGCTTATGTTCCTGAGTTGCTTAGAACCACCCATGAATTGTGGCTCAATCATGGCTTGAGCCCCTTGACCATTGTGTTTTGAGTATGGATCTCAAATTACTCGAGTTGTGGTAATATAGGCATGTTCTTCGTGACTTGGCCTACTGCCTTATTGTTTCTAATGTTTATTGATGACCAAAATAGCTAAACATTGTGTTTGG